>JAQFVV010006238.1:3873717-4371449 GCA_028023455.1 Epiperipatus broadwayi
CTCATATACATTACATGAGCGAAATGCCCAGGCGCCAGTTCTATTAATGAATAGAACAATATAACAAGATATATGATACAAAATTATTATTGAGACTCTTCACTTAAGTCTATGTTCAGCTCAGCTCAGTGGGAGGCTATAGGAAGTTCAAAAGATATATGATTATAAGTAAATGAAAGAAGAAATATTACAAAACATTAAATATAATGTAAATCCTTTTTATTAATTAATTGAGTGATAAAGAATCACAATGTTTATTTGTACAATCTATTAACATATCCTTTTTAACTTAATTTCTTCCCTCATCCAAGTATAACATATATCAGCTTACTATAATTATATTACTAAACAATTCTATGACTTGGCATATCATAATCTAAACATCTACTTTAATGCCAATCAAGAAATAAACAATAAGATCTCAGGGAATTTAACAAACACAGTTGAATTAAATAAAATACATTGGCCCATAAGTTATAATTCTAAAGTATGATAAAATTTAATGAAACAAATTGACCAAAATATCTTACTGTGTTTCAATAATAAGATAATGACAGAAATACGGTATTTTAATCTCATATCATCATCTAACAAATATACCAAGTTGGCAACCTTTCTAATACGTTTATCCAGTGGCAAATGTTCCTTATAATGTTTGGATTAAGAAAACAATATTGTCAGACACCAGCAAATTTGATATCATAACTATAAAATAATATATCTACTCTATAATAGATTTATGAAATGTGGAGATGTGGAAATTGAAACACGAATGTGCACAAGAATAACTTAAGACACAGTTTTTAATAAATAAACAAATCATTTATTACATTGAAAAAATTTAGTTTAACATGATATTTCTTTTTTTTTTACAATAGGACTACTTGTCTTACAGATTTCAAATTATCCAATAAACTTTGAGCATCAGTTTGGGATTATCCCATCATATAACATTATTTATACCCTTTTGAAATCAGAAATTAACAACAAAACTTAAATCTTCTAACTTTGCATACTTGTTTTGTTTAAGTGTTTCACTTAAACATATCATTAACTACATAATATATTACGTTGTTGGCACAATAAATATTTATGAGAGGATTTCTATTAATTAAATAAATCAAGCTAAGATATTTGGCCATCAACAAAGCAACTTTTTCTAACTAATGAAACAATCATTTTTGATTACAAATACCTTTTCACGCACAACAATGAAATCATATTCATTCTGATGGTTTGATGATTTATAATTCTGTACTAAATGAATATAATGTGTTTTAAAACATTTATTTCCCAATTTAATTTCAACAACTTTATACCTTTATATTCGCGATATTGTTCATATTACGCATGTGTGTGTGTGTGTCAAGCAACAATAATAGAAAACAATCTTTTATTTTAAACGATCCATTCATCAAGAAAATATTAAATAATTATTTCATTTCGGACAATGTCGTAAACCACCAAAAAAAATAAGACACCAATATTATATCAAAAATTATTTAACTATTTATCTGGCCACATATTAAATAACACAGAGCTATATATTCATGATTATACAGACTACACATTCCAAGGGAAATTCACATGAGGAGCGAATAAACTCTTTACTTAATACTTCTACAATAATTCATCTAATTCTAAAATATACTGTTGGTGGGGACTTTTCCTCATCACCAAGACTCTAAGAAAAACATCACTTAACTTCAAACTATCATTTCATAATACGCGTATAATATAAACTAGGCTCTACTCATGGAAATTATTAAAATATACTAAATAAGCAAAATCTTTTATCCCTACAAATATTAGAACGCATCCAGATTACTTTCCATTCACAAAGCTCTTCTACATGTCTAACATTATATTTACACACTGGCAGATAAATACACACAGATAACATACTAATCCGTTCAATTCTATAGAATACGACACATCCGAAATTTATACATAAAATATTCACAAACGGAACTTTATTAAACAAATGTCATAATTGTGCAAAACAGACACACACACGCACGAATAAGAATATACACACAAAAAAAATTAATTCTAAGTTACATACTATGCAGATAATATGGTAATTAAATAATACATTAAGGTATTATTTTTAATTCAGAATAAACTTTAAGTTACTTTTAGAATTTAATAGTTATAATTATTACAAACGAACTTTCTTTATCATATCTAGCAAACTATTTCAGTTATACATTAGTTGATTTTAAAGCCAAAATTCTCATTTTGAAATAATAAAATCTATAAAACAAATGTAAACCTCTCTCTAACGTTATGATAAATAAAAAAAAATATATTTCTTTTCTCTACCTTCGTGAAAGAAAAATAAGACATATTTTTATAAAATCAATTTTTACCAGCGTATCCACTGCTCGTTAATACACATTCCGAGATGATCTAGGAGATCATAATAACCCAAATTATAAATAAAACATAATAATAAGTATGCTTATTATTCTATAATATACATTAATAATGACAAGCAGTACAAAAAAAAAAGAAACAAAAGTTATTTGTTCTGTGACTTAAAGTATAAAAAGTACACTTGCAAAGTTCTAATCCGGGTTTATGAAATGATATGGGGACGGATTCCAAACTGAATTTGAACATAAAATGAATTTCTGTAGGCTAATCAAAAAAAAAATATAATCATAACTTAAATATGATCCAGCACTTCCAATGTTCATAGCATCACTATTTGAGTTACTAAATCACGTATAAGTAATCAATTTCTCTTTTATTATAATGGAAATATAAGACATTTTTAGCTACAGTTGAACAGGAATTATTTTATTCACTCCGTAGTAGTTTTAAATTAAGTACGCTATTATTCTTAATAGTTTTCTTAAATAGCATTTGACACTTTATAATCTAATATACACATAGTTTATTTTTTTAAATATTGCCAATTAAGATATCATGATTCATTAGTAATTCCACAATTAATACTTTATTATTATAGTGCATTTTTTTATCGAAGAGAACAGAAATTGCACCACAGTTCCGTCCTTCCATTCGACTTAAGTAAATATTTAATGAGGAGTTTCTTTTGGTTATTTGAAATAATTCACTTTTTTATTTCTTTCATTAAATACATATTATTTTTAGAAATACCAGATAAATAAATACTGTCACTTTTTTTTATAATTAATTTAAGCATGGCATGATATATCAAAATACACATATCCTTAATTTTGCATTTAACTCTCATAAAACCATAACGCAGAAGATGGTGAAAAATCAAAATAAATTCTGAAAAACAGTCCTGCATACATTTCCAAGATATATTAGAAGACACACGTGGATTAATTATATAACAATAATGTTCATGCACTCTATCTTTTTTCTTAATTATAGATAAATAAAGTAATGCCATCTTAACACCAACGATATACATTTTTAAATATTAATAATTATGAGTTGGTTAATTCAAATGTTTAAAATTAAGGAGGGAAATGAAAAACTAATGTATCTTCTTAAAATCTATTCCTGCATTCCAATTAAAGACATTCTTCCGTAATCAATTTCCTAAGATTTTTTAGAAGTTTACTCCAAAGCTTTTTAAATCAATTTGACTTCAGCAACTGGCTGCAATTACAACTATAATGAGCATTGGCTGCAATTATCACAATAATGAGCAATTTTTTACTGGAAGCTATCTGTTATATAGATATTTCTTTTCTCCTAGCAAAAGGTCATTTCCCTTCCCAAGGTTAACTCCCACGTTTTTGCACCCAAGCTAATTACATATTCAAAAAAAAATCTTTTCTTAAAAAAAAAAAAAATCATTCTGATTTTTTTACAAGTAAATCAAGACAAAAAAAAATAATATCAATAGAAAAAAAATAACTTTTACAAACTGGAAAGAAATGAATATTAATTAACTGTTAAACAAAATGATGAATAATTTATTTAATTTATAAAATAATTCACCTATCCAAATACCCATTAATCATTGAAAAGAAATATATTTGTTAAATTATTAAAGATAATTTCTGTACCTTAAATGTCTTCATGTTAAATGTACTATCGTTTAATGTTATTAGAAGATGAAAATGAAGTGAAAATGATGCAGAGTCATACATGCATGCACATACACTATACTATAAATATTAAACTATCTTGACTAAATATAATTGAGGTGACTATTAATGTTGATAAAGGGATAGATATCAATGAATAAGGGATTAGGAAAACATTCAAATCAATACTAAACACTAGCATAAAATAACTTTGCGTTTTCCTGCCAAAATATACCAATTCCTATAATAACAACCCCTCTCTCTGGCATTACATACTTCACTAACCACAATAATAATAATGAATACTTATAAAGTGGTCTATCAACTGCATAAGCAATCCATATCTAAGCTTTAAACAATTTCCAGCAAAAAATTTTAAAATTCTAAGGCTATTTCATTTTTTTTTAATACAATATAACTATTCAATGCAGATACAAAGTATCTCAATTCCTTGTGCCCATTCAGATGGTCACAATATATAATTTCATAAGTGTCATCAAAGTCTGTGTTGCATATAATGTATAAGTTGCTAGCAAGATTGAAATTGGTTCATAATCAATGTTTATATAATTATTTTATAATTTAATTGAATTTGCTACATCATTATGTTGCAATACTTTTGTACCCAAAAAGCTACCTATATTGAAATTGGCACATTTTCTTCAGTTGATAACTTAATAAACCAAACTTATTATAGCTTTTTAAAATATTACTAGTGTTTGCACATCATTGTTTGGATTATCAGGAATTATAGGATTATTACCATATTGTAGATCTAATGGTCTACAGGATGAAATGTTTTGCTTTTATTTTTAACTATTTCTAATTAGAAATGTTTTTATAAAACCAATATTTCATCTCAATGTGAAGTCATCTGTAAATTATTCCAAAAACCATTGTCAGTGAAAACAGTCTGCAATTAATAAAACATTGTGAAAAGTGCTATAAGAATAATAAATATTTCAAATATCTGAAGAAGGCTGCTAGTCAGTCAAAACTGTATTATATTAAGAGATTGTGAAAAGTGAGAAATGTGTCAATTATATTCATAACTAAAATAATTACCCTTGTAATTTATATTTAAATTATTACAACGTTTAATCTTGATGTATAATCACTTTTGCTGTAAACAAATTCGGTAATATAAATAAGTTCTGTTTAAGTAAATAACACCCCTATATATATATCATTAAAAACCAGTCAACACATAGACAATATCAATAACAGTGAACAATTTCAAACTGTTACCAAGGTAACATCCTTTTAACAATAAAGGTGGAATCCTTTATAACCACCTTAAATGATATAAAGACCTTATTAAAGTTCATGATATATCTTTAAATATTTAAGTGATGGATTAAATTATGTAAAATTGTGACAATTGATTCTTTTTCTTCAAAATACTATTTTTATTCATAGTACTCTATAATTTACTTACACCAATCTTTGACTAATTACTTTTGTGCAATAAACTTATAGGAAGCAACAGCAATATTGCATAATTTCAAATAATTCTTCATATGCATCCATAAGCAGCTCTCTCCATTTGATCCTAGCACCATTTACTGTCAGCTTGAGTAATCATAAGACCATCCAATGGTTTGGTGCTATAATATCACCATTTCTTTTGCATTCACCAGTGAGGACTAAAATTCAAAGTTGGAACTTAGAGATTTATGCATGTAGCTTCTACCTTTTACTCCTTTTCATTAGTTAAGGTAATAGTCTAAATCAAAGGAAACCTTAAAGTTTTAAATTCAAGCTAATTTGCATGCATAGTTATATAGATCTCTGAGATGAGATTATTTTCTGTATATTTTAGATAACTCAATGCTATGACAGCTGTATCCTGCTTGACCTTTGACTACAATTAGCAGTGAGTTGCGTCATTTATGAATCTTAACACGAGATGGATGGGTGAAATAAGAAAGTGTGTAGGGGTGATGTGGAGAAGAGAAACTAAAGATCGGGGAAGATAGATTGAACTTGGAGAAAGATCTTCTTCCTGCAGTGGACTGATGATAATGGTTGATGATGATGACACTCCTATTTCATTTTTGACTTTTCAAAAATAGGTAAAATGTAATCATTAATCTTATATATAATATAGAGTCTTAGAATAGTCACCAGGTGTTTTATTCGTTTATTTTTTTTTTTTAGTAGGTTGATTGTAAATTGTTCGTTCAGTTTACTTTTTTAAAACAAATTCTCATCAAAATTTATTTCTGTTTTATAATTGCATTATTTTAATTCTCGAGAAAGTAAATGGCATTTTAATAAAGTCAAGTTTTGAAAAATAAAGTACTGATTTCATCAATTTAATAGCTAACTGGAAATTAAATATTCTTTCCCTGAATAATAAAGGGATTGAAATCTGATAAGTAGATGCAAGGCATCTCAAGTAAATCCTGAGCTGATCTGTGATAAATTAAAAGAAGCCCAATGAAATGATTTTAATTCCAACCACTAATTTAGTAACAAATTTTTAATTGTTTTATTTATTTTTTTGTACAAATATTGAAATAAAAAAAATTTAAATTTTCCATTAAGAAGTAAAGATATTTACTAATAAAATATACAATTTATGCGCGCAGCGCAGATTTAAAAAGAGAAAGATATTCAAAAGTGATATTTGCTGGCAATATAATATTTATAAATGTTTAAAAATGTTTATTTAATTATCATAAACTTTGAAAAATATCCACAAATCTAAATATAAATCTTTCGTTTTTTTTTTCCAACTTCTCTTTAAAAAATATTTTTACTGAACTAGGAAAAGTAACCCAAAATGGGCATATAGCAAACTAATACTACTATTATTACTTCAATTATTGTCTACTTCTCCCATTGCTACTAATACTACTCATAATACTATTATTATTAATATATGTTTAATAAATTCGAGTACCCGAAGTGCCAACCGGAATGTGTTCAATGGACCAGGAACTCCAGAATCTGTCCTCTACCTCACATTAAATGACATAGACTAATAATAATACGGTTACTGTTTACTACTACTACTATTGCTGCTTCTGCTACTACTACTACTACTACTACTACTACTACTACTACTACTACTACTACTACTACTAACTACTATTATAACTACCACTGCCACCGTCACCGCCATATTTAATAATTGAATAATTTATTGTTCAGGAATTCCTAAGAAGTTCAAGAATCAGAAGTAATAGAGCTGGGTAATCATTCATTGATGATAAACTCCAAACTTTGCCATTCTAATACTGTACCAAACAGTACAGATCATAGAGCAAAAATAATGCAAATTAGGTCTATGGTAGTAGAAAATCATATTTTCATGATTTTTTTTTACTCTTTTAGGATATTTAGTTGAGGGCAATGATTGTCACAGAACTCTTTCATATATTCAATATGAATAAAGGTGTTGTAATACTGAAAAGAACTTATTTTATGCAAGGAGAGAGGTTAAGATACCAAAGAAAGTAGGAAAAAATAGAGATGGAAAAGAAAATATCAGACTTTATTTTATAGAGTATAAGCTGTTGAAGGAGAATCACATTAAATTATAAAGTGTATCATGGAGCACTAAAGATCAAAGGAGTTAAAGATGCAAAGATGATTATTTATTTGTTTATATCTTTATGACAAGGATGGATAATATGTGTTAAGATAAGATATTCGAATAAAACAGTTTTTATTAAAATAAGGTAGGAAAAGGAAGAGGAAAATTAGATCTATTTAGAATGGTATGTAATGATTTTTATAAAAATAAAATATTTAATGTTCATAACAAGAACTCTTCACATAATGCTTATGCATAGAAATTTTAAACTTCCTTTTAGAAACAATTTTATACATCAGCTTGTAATCTAGAATTATACAACTATTGAAGCTAATAATTTAAATTTTCAGACACTTTAGAGAAATACTTTTCAGCTATATATATATATTGTGCCCTTTTCTATAGGTCGGTAATAGTTCATAACAGTCAATTACTAAAAATTTTAAATTTAGAATATGTTCTTTTAATATGGTAATTGTATTAAGTCAATTATATCTTTAAAGTACAATTTGAAGCTAAAGAGAATGTGTAGTGTATAAAATCATTTAAAAATAGTTATGTAAAGCTTAAAATATTGTTTCATATGGTTGTAAAAGCTGGCCATATTAAATAACACAGCTATAAATAATTAAAAGTATATTTAATAAGTTCGATTTTAATAGTTTAAAACTTGTAGTAATAAATGCTATGTTTAAATTTATAGTCATATTTAATAAGCAAAAATTAATATCGTACATTTTAAAAAATAAACTTTATGATGGTGAAAATTGTATTTAATTCTATATTTTCTAAATTGTTCTTCCAAATTTTATAATTATTTTATATAATATAATAAGTGTATCAATTATATAAATCTAGGCAGAGAAATAGATTGAAAATCGTCTGTCAAAGTTATTAATCATGTGACTTGTATACTAATACTTTCACACACATGCTTGTTTGTATTTAAAGTAACGAAGTTTAAAATATTTTAAAAGTTATATTATAGAATTGGATGGAATTGTCACCTAGCATAAAATAATAATAAATATTAAGTTAACTATCGTATAACATGTTTAAATGATGTAATAAAGACAAATACAGTTAATAAAAAAATTAAATATTTTGTTTAAATAAAAATAGATAAATGGAATAGGTTATTAAAGTTATTTTAAAAGTCATTTTAAATGTTTAAATAATTTTAATAAAATAATAATTGATTTAAAAGTAATATTTTAAATAATATTTTTTAAATTTTATTACATCATAATTTCTAATTTTGAAATTCAATTCTACTTGAAATTGAAAATATGTAAATTTGTTCTCAAGCTAAAGTAAGAATTAACCAATAGGAATAGGTATTCTTACAGACTATAAATATGATTTGCACGGGGTTATCAGGGGAGATTAATAATGTATTGAAACCAAAGAAAGGTATATTAGCAGCTCTCAAAGAGATAGTATTTTTTTTAAATTTTTTATTTTAGTCAATTTTTTTTAGTACTTTCTTATCGTTTTATTTGCAAAACACTAATTGATAATTTTTAAAAGTATTTTTGCAATAGAGGGTGTTAAAATATAATAATTTAGAAACTTCATGGAGATGATTTTTTAATTTTTTAAAAGTTACTTGCCAGTAGTATTTTATCTGAAGTTTAACCTAGACTACGCAATAGAGATGGATATACTATGAAATAAAATGGATATAAATTGTAATACTGTAAAAATGTTTGGAATATTTATTGATACAACTTTATTAATGCATAACCGAAGAACTGTATTGGTACATAAAAAACCACAGCTCGGACATCATACGGAGTCTAATGGAAAAATTGGAGACGCATTATTATTTATAAGCTTATCCAAGATTTATTTTTTAAATAGTAATAAGACAATTATATTTCATGAATTATTTTGTATAATATTATATCAAAAGGAGTAAAATGTTGTATCCTTTCTGAAGGTAACATTTTTAAAAAATATTTTCAAGAATTAAAGAAAGAACCCAGGAGAATATGTTACAGAAGCGTTTTTGATATTAAAATATCCGGTCTTAGAATTATTTAAAATGTATTTAGAAAAGATTTGTTTAAAAGTACTTGAAGTTTTTTTTTATTTTTAAAAGAGATTTATAAAAAATACCAAACGAAAGTTTAAATGTATCAAGAAGGAAACATATATAAAAAAAGTGAACACATAGTTGAATAAAAGATGGATCCATGGAAATACAAATAGTACTTAAAAGTTTATCGAATATTTTTAAAGTTAAATTAGATGGATTGATGCATCAGATACGCAGAGAATATTGGTAGAGAAAATACTTAAAAAAAACTTCACGGGATTAATTAATATTATGATTTAATAATTATTGTCCTAAATACTAAAACCAAGGATTATTTTCTATAAATTTTACTAAATGGATTAATAATTATTTTTATTTTAAACTTTAACGCGCTTGGAGGAGAACATTTTTAAAAACTCTAGAGAAAATAATAAACATTTTGGACTTATCAGGAACTATCGTCAAGAAAATATGTAATTATAGTTTTGATTCCTTTTATTTTGTTAACCTAGTTTAAATCTAAATTTTTATATAAGATTAGGAAAAACATAAAAACATTAATTTATTAATATTAAAATTTTATAATATAACAATCTAATAATTTAGCTAAAAATATTTTAATATAAAGTGTATGGGTGTGAATTTTTTTTATATCTGCAATGCTCAAGTGGATAAAGAAAAGCCTACTGAACACGATGACTAGATAAAGGTTATTGGTAATAATAATAACTATTGATAATTTTATAATGTATATATTTTTTGTGTTTTCTTTAGATCATCTATGGATAGTAAGAATGAAGTGTAAAAGTTTTAATTATATGTAACGCATTTTCATACAACATTTTAAAAAAAATTATGAGATAGGATTGATTTGAAAATATGCATACAACGATTTTTTTTATTTTTTTATTAGTGATATAATCCAACATAACAAATAATTATGTGATTCTTTTAAAATTTTCATGTTATTGGATATTCAAATATTGTCTAAGTAGATTGTATATGATTAAACATACAGAGCAATGAAGTAAGCAACTTTTCTTATGGAATCGTAAGATTGTTTAACTATTAATGAATTTTATTTATTGTTTTTGTAAATGCAGATAGTTATTTATCGATGTAAGATGTGGAAAATCTTGAGAAATAATGTTGAGATAGTGGCTTGGAAGTACTTAGTGAACAGGAAACCAAGATGATGTTTTAAGAAATAGGATGTTATAAGGAATGGAAATAATATTTAGTCTTTATGTGAATATCAGCATAGTTAACAAAGCCCTATGACTGATACACATTTTATTTGGACAGTGTTTATATTTCTTTAAATATTTGATGTTCTAATAAAGCTGAAGAAATAGCTTTAACATCGTCCCTGTACTAGAGGATATTAGGCAGGTAAATGCCATACCTCTTCACACTGTGCCATGATTTTGAGATATGTTAAGAGTAATACTCTAGCTTTCTTCCTTAATCCTATGCATCTGTTTTCGCTATCTTTATTTCATGTAACTGCATCGTTCAGTAAGATATGTTTAAGAGAAATGATAAATAATTTAGAACTTAGGTTATGCTATCGTTTTGTATAAGATTGGTTTATTTGCTTAGAAGGAATAGGACATTATAACTTAAAATTGAAGATCCAAAGTATCCTAAGGAAAGAAAAGAATCATAGAATATATTTTGAATTTTATTTCGGAAATGAAATATAAACTTTTTAAAATAAGGTATCTAAACAAAGATATTTTCTTTAAAGTGATAATAATTTTAAATGCTTTAGTATTATTTTTTTTAAGAGAAAAATAAGTATTGCATATTTTAAAAATACAATAGTACAAAGTAAATTATGTAAACAATATGCATAGTATATTTTTTGTTTATTGATTAACAGAAATATATTAATGATTACACTTATATCATACTAAAGTAAGGCTTAAAGAAGAATATATTATGATTAGTAAACATTGTGTGATAAATACTAAAATCTAGTACTGAATTTTGGATAATATTTTGTGTAACATCTTTGACTTTGCAAGATGAAATTTTTTTTAATATTTTGAGAAATCCATACTCATTATAAAATTTTGTTTTCTATAGAATGTTTTTCTAAGTATGAATTTTTTAAAATAAGATAGTTTAATAATATTAAGGATAAAATGCTGTTGCTAATAAAGTAGATAAATATATTTGTAATAAGTTAACCATAATGAGAAACCAAATAGTAACATTTTTTTTAAAATTTTGTCCTAAATCTAAATAAAGATATAATTGAAATATAAATTATTTTTTTTATAACCCGGTAGATCAAACTGTAAAGTAAAAAAGTTAAGGATATCCACTGTAAATAGTGTAAATAAATTGTTTATTTATTTGTTGTTAGTAATAAACTTTGTTAAATTTTGTTATTTCAAAAATTTTGTGTCCGAGTTATTTATTTCTCCACATCGCTGCATGAAATCACGATATATGCATAATAATTGAAACAAATATATAATTTTGCACAAAAGATAAATAGAGAATTATTTTAAGAATTTTAAATATTTTATTGGTATTCATTATAATTAAATAATCATAATCTTACATTATTTTATTGGTCATAAATCAGTTATCACAATATTATATTAAATTATATGCTATCAGTTGCCACACATATTTTGTTTGTCAGATTATTAAAATGCTACCACGTATTTATTATATCATTACATGAAGATATAAGATCATATATTATTTCATTATTTTATTATGGTAATAAAATTATAGTAAAAAGAAAAGATATACAGAATTAGTTAAACAATGAAGAATATTATTACTGTTATTTATTATTATTAGTTTCAGTGTAGTAGATTATGACATAAAATCATTTCTCATATTTTACTACCATATTTTTATTAACTTAGAATAAACTTTATGAACCTGAGATTATTTTATTGAGCTAGATTATTACAAATAGAAGATTAAGACTTAATTATTAGTTTAATCTTAGTGAGTAGAAGTTATTAAAGTCGTAAGAATACTATGAGTTTGTTATTTGAAATAGTAATAAAGGGGGGATAGTGTTCTTATGCCATTGAGGTAGTATCCTGTGGGATATTGGCTCAATGTAATCTATCTTGTCACCTGTATTTTCACTTCAAGTCTCATGAAAATATTAAATATTTATTTAATTTATTTTTATAAACTGAACCTTATTCGTATTTTAAATTTGAGCTAGTGAAATATTTTAATTCTAATGCTGAATATTTTAGTTATTAATTATTAACTGAGATAGAACCCGTTTTATTTATATCATATATTATCTGGAAGTGAGGATGCATGAGATTACAGGTTAGAATATATATATGTATATATATATTGTGCCCTTTTCTATAGGTCAGTAATGGTTTATAACAGTCAATTACTAAAAATTTTAAATTTTAGAATATGTTCTTTTGATTTATTAATTATATTAAGTCAATTATATCTTTAAAGTACAATTTGAAGCTAAAGAGAATGCGTAGTATATAAAATCATTTAAAAATAGTTATGTAAAGCTTTAAATATTGTTTCATATGGTTGTAAAAGCTGGCCATATTAAATAACACAGCTGTAAATAATTAAAAGTATATTTAATAAATTCGATTTTAATAGTTTAAAACTGATAAGTTAATAAATACAGTGTTTAAATTTATAATCATATTTAATAAACAAAAATTAATATAGTATATTTTAAAAATAAACTTTATGATGGTGAGAATTGTATTTAATTCTATATTTTCTAAATTGTTCTTCCAAATTTTTTATAATTATTTTATATAATATAATAAGTGTATCAATTTTATAAATCTAGGCAGAAAAATAGATTGAAAATCATCTGTCAAAGTTATTAATCATGTGATTTTTAATGTATACTCTCACACACACGCTTGTTTGAAATAATAACAAAGTTTAAAATATTTTAAAAGTTATATTATAGAATTGGATAGAATTATTGCCTATCATAAAAGTGAATAGTATTAAACATTAAATTAACTATCGTATGTAATGTTTTAAATAATGTAATAAAGACGAATACATTCATAATATAAAAATTAAATATTTTATTTAAATAAAAATAGATAAATTGAATATTAAGAAATGGAATAAGTTATTAAATGTTATTTTAAAAGTTATTTTAAATGTTTAAATAGTTTTAATAAAATAATAATTTATTTAAAAGTAATATTTTAAATAATATTTTAAGTTCATTACGTCATAATTTTTTATTTTCAAATATAATTCTGCTATAAATTGAAAATATGTAAATTTGTTCTCAAGCTAAAGTAAGAATTAACCAATAGGAATAGGTATTCTTACAGACTATAAATATCGTCGTAACTAAGTTATCGGGGGAGATTAATAATGTATTGAAACCGGAGAAAGTCAATTTTTTTTGAGTACTTTCTTATCATTTATTTTGCAAAAATTAATTGATAATTTTAAAGTGTTTTTGCAAAAGAAAGTTTTAGAAAAAAATTATATATTTAGAAACTTCGTGGAAATGATTTTCTAATTTTTAAAGTACTTACCAGTCGTATTTTATCTAAAAGTTTAACCTAAAGTACGCAATAAAAAATGGATATACTACGAAATAAAATGGATATAAATTGTAATACTGAAAAAATATTTGAAATATTTATTGATACAGCTTTATTTATGCATAACCAAAGAACTTTTTTGGTACATAAAAAAAAAAACCACAGCACGGACATCATACGGAGTCTAATGAAAAATTGGAGACACATTATTATTTATAAGCCTATCCAAGATTTATTTTTAAATTGTAATAAGATAGTTATATATTGCATGAATTATTTTATATAGTATGATATTCAAAGGAATAAAATGTTATATCCTTTCTGAAGGTAACATTTTTTAAAAATATTTTTCAAGAATTAAATAAAGAACCCAGGAAAATATGTTACAGAAGCGTTTTGATATTAAAATATCCTTCTTAGAATTATTTAAAATGTATTTGGAAAAGATTTGTTCAAAAGTACTTGAAATTTTTATTTTAAAGTGATATATAAAAATACCAAACGAAAGTTTAAATGTATCAAGAAGGAAACATAGAAAAAAAGTGAACACATAGATGAATGAAAGATGGATCCATGGAAATACAAATAGTACTTAAAAGTTCATCGAATATTTTTAAAGTTAAATTAGATGGATTGATGCATCCGATACGCAGAGAATATTGGTAGAGAAAATACTTAAAAAGAAGCTTCATGGGATTAATTAATATTATGATTTAATAATTATCGTCCTAAAACTAAGACCAAGGATTATTTTCTAAATTTTACTAAATGGATTAATAATTATTTTTGTTTTAAACTTTAACGCGCTTGGAGAACATTTTTGGAAAACTCTAGAGAAAATAATAAGCATTTTGGACTTATCAGGAACTATTGTCAAGAAAATATGTAAATATAGTTTTGATTCCTTTTATTTTAACGTAGTTTAAATCTAAATTTTTATATAAGATTAGGAAAAACATAAAAAACATTAATTTATTAATATTAAAATTTTATAATATAACCATCTAATAATTTAGCTAAAAATATTTTAATATAAAGTGTATGGGTGTGAATTTTTTTTTTATATCTGCAATGCTCAAGTGGATAAAGGAAGCCTACTGAACACGATGACTAGATAAAGGTTATTGGTAATAATAATAACTATTGATAATTTATAATGTATATTTTTTTTGTTTTCTTTAGATCATCCATAAATTGGAAGAATGAAGTGTAAAAGTTTTTTACTTATATGTACCGCGTTTCATACAACATTTAAAAAACAAAACAAAACATTATGAGATAGGATTGATTTGAAAATATGCATACGAGATTATTATTTTTTTTATTAGTAATATAATCCAACATAACAAATAATTATGTGATTCTTTTAAAATTTTCATGTTAGGATATTCAAATATTGTCTAAGTAGATTGTATATGATTAGACATATAGAATAATGAAGTAAGCAGACTTTTCTTGTGGAACAGATAGATTGTTTAACTATTAATGAATTTTATTTATTGTTTTGTAAATGCAGATAGTTATTTATCGATGTAAGATGTGGAAAATCTTGAGAAATAATGTTGAGATAGTGGCTTGGAAGTACTATAGTTAGCAGGAAACCAAGATGATGTATTTTTTTAAAAATAGGATATGATAAGGAATAAAAATAGTATTTAGTCTTTATGTGAATATCAGCATAGTTAACAAAGCCCTATGACTGATACACATTTTATTTGGACAGTGTTTATATTTCTTTAAATATTTGATGTTCTAATAAAGCTGAAGAAATAGCTTTAACATCGTCCCTGTACTAGAGGATATTAGGCAGGTAAATGCCATACCTCTTCGCACTGTACCATGATTTTGAGATATGTTAAGAGTAATATTCTAGCTTTCTTCCTTAATCCTATGCATCTGTTTTCGCTATCTTTATTTCATGTAACTGCATCGTTTAGTAAGATATTTTAAAAGAAATGATAAATAATTTAGAACTAAGGTTATGCTATCGTTTTTGTATAAGATGAGTTTATTTGCTTATAAGGAGCAGAATATTATAACTTAAAATTGAAGATCCAAAGTATCCTAAGGAAAGAAAAGAATCATCGAATATATTTTGAATTTTATTTCGGAAATGAAATATAAATTTTTTTAAAATAGAGCATCTAAACAAAGATATTTTCTTTAAAGTGATAATAATTTTAAATGCTTTAGTATTATTTTTTTTAAGAGAAAATAAGTATTGCATATTTTAAAATACAATAGTACAAAGTAAATTATGTAAACAATATGCATAATATATTTTTTTGTTTATTGATTAACAGAAATATATTGATGATTGCATTTATGTCATACTAAAGTAAGGCTTAAAGAAGAATATATTATGATTAGTAAACATTGTGTGATAAATACTAAAATCTAGTACTGAATTTTGGATAATATTTTGTGTAACATCTTTGACTTTGCAAGATGAAAATTTTTTTTTTTAATATTTTGAGAAGTCCATACTCATTAGAAAATTTTGTTTTCTATGGAATGTTTTCTAAGTATGAATTTTTTTTTAAAAAAAAAGATAGTTTAATAATATTAAGGATAAAATGCTGTTGTTAATAAAGTAGATAAATTTATTTGTAATAAGTTAACCATAATGAGAAACCAAATAGTAACATTTTTTTTAAAATTTTGTCCTAAATCTAAATAAAGACATGATTGAAATATAAATTATTTTTTTTATAACCCGGTAGATCAAACTGTAAAGTAAAAAAGGTTAAGGATATCCACTGTAAATAATGTAAATAAATTGTTATTTATTTGTTGTTAGTAATAAACTTTGTTAAATTTTGTTATTTAAAAAATTTTGTGTCCGAGTTATTTATTTCTCCACATAGCTGCCTGAAAACACGATATATGCATAATAATCGAAACAAATATATAATTTTGCACAAAAGATAAATAGAGAATTATTTTAAGAATTTTAAATATTTTATTGGTATTCATTATAATTAAATAACCATAATCTTACATTATTTTACTGGTCATAAATCACGTATCACAATATTATATTAAATTATATGCTATCAGTTGCCACACATATTTTGTTTGTCAGATTATTAAAATGCTATCACATATTTATTATATCATTACATGAAGATATAAGATCATATTATATTATTTCATTATTTTATTATGGTAATAAAATTATAGTAAAAAGAAAAGATATACAGAATTAGTTAAACAATGAAGAATATTATTACTGTTATTTATTATTATTATTAGTTTAAGTGTAGTAGATTATGACATAAAATCCCTTCTCACATTTTACTACTGTATTTTTATTAACTTAAAATAAACTTTATGAACCTGAGATTATTTTATTTGAGCTAGATTATTACAAATAGAAGATTAAGACTTAATTATTAGTTTAATCTTAGTGAGTAGAAGTTATTACAGTCGTAAGAATACTATGAGTTTGTTATTTGAAATAGTAATAAGGGGGGATAGTGTTCTTATGCCATTGAGGTATTATCCTGTGGGATATTGGCTCAATGTAATCTATCTTGTCAACTGTATTTTCACTTCAAGTCTCATGAAAATATTAAATATTTATTTAATTTATTTTTATAAACTGAACCTTATTCGTATTGTAAATTTGAGCTAGTGAAACATTTTAATTTTAATGCTGAATATTTTATTTATTAATTATTAACTGAGATAGAACCCGTTTTATTTTATATCATATACTATTCTGGAAGTGAAGATGCACTAGATGAAGGTTAGAATATATATATATATATATATATATATATATATATAAATCTGACATAAAACCAGTCTTTATATATTTTACAGACTTCAATTATAGGTAACTGCAATGTTAATCTTTTGATAACAAAACATTTACTAAGACAATGTCCTTAGTGTCTCTATAAACATATCAGATCATAGATAATGGTAATTCCACCTTTGTTGTTAAAGGGGGTTGCCTTGAATACAGGGTGAGATTGTTTTTAAATTACTATATTATATACTAATATAGGGTATATGAGCACAGACTTTCACAAGACCCACCACTCTCCACTCTGTCTAATAACACTGATACACTCAAGCACATATATGCTGAAAAAGTTTGGTGATTATTTATCTTTTCAGCATATATGTGCTTGAGTGTATCAGTGTTATTAGATAGAGTGGAGAGTGGTGGGTCTTGTGAAAGTCTGTGCTCATATACCCTATATTACATATATAGACACATGGTATATATTAAGCCTGTGTTTCAGTTATTATATTGTATACTAATAAGTTAGGGTGAGATTGTTGATAGTTAAAGGCTTAATTGTTACGACAATAATATATATATATATATAAATTAATGAAATGCTTTTATTTGCATAAATATATTAATAATTTAAAAAAATGCATTAAGAAAATAAAAAATAAATTTTGTTCAATTTATATGCAACTAAAATAAAAGCATGTGATACTCATATTTAGAAATATTCTTAGGATGTTTACAACATGAGTTCTGCATGCTATTTTTGATTGCATAATATCAATAATACTGTGAAGGCTGGAAAAAAGTTATTTTCTAATTTTTAGTGCATTTTTTAAAAAAAAAAAAATTGAATGTATTCATACGAATAAAATAATTTTTTTAAAAAAAAATATTACTTTTTAGTTTTATGTAGTTCCAGAAATTAGGAAAGAAGATGTTTAGATACAATTTAATACTGCTAGATGAAAAGAGTGATTATACAGAAAATGAATTATTGGTTTTTATGCTGGATTTGGGAAAAGATAAGGGGGATTTAGATATAAAGGTTATAGAGTTGACAAAGATTATGTTGTGGAAATGGGAGAGAGCAGATTATGGGTAAATTTAGAATGGGGAATATAAAATAAAGTGGCTAACAGGTTTATCTGGGCATAATTGCTGAGATATTCTTGACTTCGTTTAAGGAGAAGCCATAATACATCATATCACATCACATTCTATATAAAATTAAAAAAACATTTTTTTTTGCTAAAATTGTTGGTAAATTAAAAAAAAAAGTATTATAACTGGGAATACATATATATGCAAAGTTTCAAGTAGATCAGAAATTGGGTGAAAATTGAGATACAAGATGGATAAAAAGTCAGACTAAATTAAATATAAATGTATAAAAAGGAAAATTCCAAAATACAGTTTGTTGACTCTTTTATTTTACATTATTAGATGATAGTGTTATTTCCCCTAATATGTTAGAGCTTCCCTTATTAAATTTGGAGAAATGGTCCATTTCACATTTAATGATTGAAGTAGTAGCAAAAAAAAAATAGTAGTGATAATATTCATCAGTAAAAAACAAGAGTAATTATTTTTGTGAAATTCTAGTGCCATCTATTTTAAGCTCAGTATTCAACGAATAATGTGATTTAATCCATATATCCAGACCAGTTTGTTAACTTTTACTTCATGTGAGAACTTGGGATTTAAAGCTGTAATAACTGCAGTTATGAATCTGGCAGCCATCTTTAATTTTTTTTTTTTTACAATTAAAGTAATACCCTGCAATTAAAAAAATCTTCTGAGTTTGAATCCAAACCAATTTTTTTATATAGTTATATAGATTGGACAACAATATTAACTATATTTCAGTAACTTCAGATGAGTTACTGCAGTGTTCTTACATTTGAATCTAATCTTTATCGATAAAGCCAAAAGCCATGAACTGGTCTAGGGTTGTGAATCAAATCACATTTCCAGGTGATATTCACTGATTACTCAAGTTTTCAATAGACAATGCTAGAGTAGAGAAACGGCAAATGTTTTTGTTTATTAAAGTAAACAGAAAGCTTCAAATGCTGTTAGTAAAACAGTTATTTATTTTTTTAAATATAAGTAAATGGAATATATGAACTTTGCTTTGACTCATAATGATCTAATTATATAATGCCAAGTTTTAAGATATATGCACTTTTAGAGAAACTTATTTTGCTGAGAAAGAAAGTCTAATTAAGTATAAAGAAGTCTGTAAGATTTTTGAGGGCAATTGATTCAGTGAAAGAATATTGGTTGATTTTGGGTTTACTTTGAAATTATTTTCAGAAATCTATTCTTGGGCTGTCTAAAGGAGATAATCCCATGGTTTTTATTTTTACATTTTTACTAATGATTATAGTATCCATAACTTGGTTTAAAGAAAATATGTAGCATTTTCCATTAGGCTGATTTATGAATTTAAAAAGAGATTAACAACCAGTAAGAAGATTTAAGATGATGGATAAATTAAAACGAAAAAGAATATACAATCATTTGCTGGCGACCACTTCAGATTTTTTTTGTTGTTGTTCTAGAAATATCATTTTGGCCCGAAAATATCACAATTCTATTAAATCAGTGAAAGTTAGTCTTCTAGAGTCTAATTGCTGATATTTTTAAGAAATTGAGATGTCCACATTAGAGAAAATAATATCCATTCTTTTGATTCATTTAGATTTGGATAGGGATATTCTGTTTGATGAAGTTAAGTTGTTTCCTTGAATCTTTAAAATGGTCAAGTTGTGATGATTTAACTTCAAATTATGTGGGTATTGTGGAATATTATTATCTACTACAGTAAAAGTACATGCAAAGATTGTATTGACTAGGTTGTTTTCATAGATGTGAGATTATTAAATATCCAGTATGATTATAGATAATGTAGTTGAAAATAATGCACATATAGTTATTGGCAATGGACAAATGTGGATAAAAAGTTGCGAAAAGCATAGAATATATATTGTTTTTATCTGTTTCATCCAGGTTTGTGACTTAGTTAACTATAAACCTTAGCAGTTGTGCCTAAGTATAGATGGTATAAGTGGAAGCATTAATATAGAGAAGGGAAAGCTTAAGTCAATTGAAATGTAGGACTAAGCAGAGTTATGATCGTTGACGAAGTCTGCTGTCTTTTGATATAGATTTTGTAGTGTTTTTAATTTAATTATATAAAAGCAAAAAAATAAGAACCTGATATGATGGTTATTATGCCTGTCTTTCCAATTCAGAGTATGATTTAAGAAATGTTCTTAAAGTTTTAATTATATTACATAAAAATTATTCTTCATGTATTATTTAAAGTATAATTATGGATTTTCAATTTCAATATGATTGAAGGTATGTGGAGACCTTGAAGTTATGTAAAACGATTGTTAAAATTGGAGAGCAGTTAAAGTTCTTAAAGAAGTGCATAAAATTTAAAAATTTTCCGAACTGTTGTAATTTTGTTGTTAACCCATCTATTCATAGGAGGAGAGAAGCCATGGATTTAATGAGGTTTACATTATTAATATTTATTATAAAAGATTGTAAAAAACAATTATATTTAAATGTTGCAAGAAGGAGAAGAATTTTAAACTTTTATTTGATCTAGGTGGTTTGCAAATGTTTTTACAGCATAAATTTGAGAATAAATTTAACTTGTTAGCGGACGAAACAAAATGTAATAATTTATAACGAAGTTCAAGATAATTTTGTGAATTTATCAAATGTGAATCTGTCAATAGAATTTAAATCTTTATTGCAATGTGGTCCTAGATTTGTTGGTGTTGGTTGGAAGGATCCGAATGTGGAGATCGTATGAGTTTTCGGAGAAGTGATTAAGCAGATTGCTCCGTTGTTAAAGGATCATTATTATTTTGCAGAGGGTAAGAATTGGCATAAAACAATTAATAAGTTCAGATTGCTATTGCAAGAGAAAAACATTATTTGTGCGAAGGAAGATAATATTTTATTTCAATTAACCATTCAGTTCCAATATGTTACCATGATTCTGGTATTCTGTACAGAAAGCGCTTGGCAAATTGTTCGTTGTGATTAATATTTTTTTGAATTTTGACTGCTCTGTTTATCACGATTTATACATGAAGAATAATTTTTATTATCTGACAGTTTTTTATATTATTTATATTATGTAAAGAAATTTGTTTAATAATTATTGTTCAGAAAATTCACCTGCTGTATCAGCCAGTGGTGGTGTAAGAAGTCTTTCCTCACGTTTGACAAGTTTAAATATCTTAGTGGTTTAATGAATAATTATATATATATATATGGATTAAAGAAGTGCTTTTATTTATATGAATGTACTAAAAAGTTAAAAATAAAATATCTTCAGCTTTCATAGTATTCTTGGTATTATATTTACACGACCATAAATGAAAGCATGGGACAAAGAATACTTTAAATGAATTTGTACATAATGTTCAATTAATCTATTTGTAAAGTAAAAATAGATAATTTTTTAGCTGACAAATAGATCTGAAGAATAGATTGGTAGGACACAAGGAGGTGAGCAAAATTCACAAGTTTTTTTGGAAATTATCATTTGCCCAGGCTTTTATTTTTGGCTGCATAATACCGGTAATAGTTCAAATGTTAAAAAATAAGTGTATTTTATATTTTAGTGAATTTATATAAATAAAAGCATTTCCTTACAAAAATTTTATATTTAATTTTTACTTTTTAATTTATATAGTTCCAGAACTTGTTTAAGTATAAAAGGAAGTTAGGTACAATTTAATACAGACAGATGGCAGTATTGTAGTGAATTCCATATAAAATTAAAAATTTTAAATTTTGATTAATTTTTCATGAAAATTGTTTGCATATTCTAAAAAAAAATAAGAATATCATCAGAAATACATGTATTTTCAAAGTTTCAACTATATCAGAAATTAGAAAATTGATGAAAATTGGGTTACAAGATTTTATCACACAGACAGGCAAAAAAATCAGGTATTATCAGGGTTTGTTGAATAAAAGCATATAAAAAGTGGACTTAAATATAAATATGACCCACAAATTCTAGTATGCAGCTGTTGCTTTTAGCTAATTAAAGATTGAACCTTTATCATTATCATATATCTGTTTCAAAATAAATTCTGCTAAATTTTATTATAGGAAAGTGAGATGGGAATTCCTAGAAAGTAAGGTTTAGATTTGAATACCTGGATAATGAAATGTGAACTCTTTGCTACCATAGCACAAAATACTGACAATGGTCTTTTATAATATTCTGAAAATAGGATGCATTATCCTAAAACCATTCATGTTCTCTAGTTTGCTAAATGTTATGATGGTGAATTGACAATTGTAAGGTTATATTTTCATCGGATTGGGGAAATGTATTTTATAGAGAATTTAAGCATGGTTTTCATGGGAGAAGTGAACTCCATTTGCATTATGAAGTTTATCTCCATGAAACTAAAAATGATAACATATAGATTGCTTTTATCAGAAAAACATGACCGAATAAAATACAAGGGAGTAATATGATTCAGGAAAATGAGTTTTAAAGGAAAAAAATGGCTATAGAAGTTGTGATAGCATCATTATATGTGAACAAACTAAAGGATGAATTAATGATCTATATGAAGTATTTGTAGTTCGCAGGTTATTTTGGATATTCATCACAAATCTCAAGTATAACTTTTTGTTCACTTTCTTTTTTCCTAATATAAATTACAATAATATTTGAAACTCCTTTACACATTCACTACAATGCAATATTTTAAGTCTTCTATTAATAATTATAAACAACTTTTTTTGGGAGATCTTTAGGAAAGGAAACCTTGCTTTACTTTCCTATGCATAACTGTATTTTCTGATTTTACATTCATTTTGATGGCAAAAACTGTATTGATTTATTAGTCCAAAAGATATTTGAAAAGGGCAGAAGTGTACAGCCAAGATAAACTATTGTGGTTAACAGGTTTATCTAGGCATAATTGCTGAGATATTCTTGACTTCGTTTAAGGAGAAGCCAAAATACATCACATCACATCAACATCACTATAAAGATCTGAACTATCCCTACAAGGATGTTGATTGATAGAGAGCAGATGTGAGTTTAGTAGTGCATTAATTATTTTTGCCATAATTGCCTTTGTCATGGCTTATTTAAGAATTGGCTATGATTATTTTTCATATGATATTTATATAATAATTATTTAAAAACAAAAGTATACATGATTACAATTTGATTTTATTTGCATATGTTTTATTTTTAAAAATGTAGGCTAACAAATTCAGTTGTAAAGCTAAACAGAAAACTATGGCAATCAGAACATTAATGCCTTATAAAAACATATTTTAACATAATACTCTGCAATGTTTATGATATTTGAAAAATTGTAAATGCAATTTGAAATTTTATAACAGAATGTGATAGATTTATGATGGCTTCATGTCGATTCATTCACACTTTGAAATTAAAGTTAAACCAACTAAGATTTTAATTTGCTTTTTTGCCAACTATGCTGACTTCCTGTGCACTAACCAATTAAAAAAAGTATGTTATTTTCATTATATATTTCACTTTATTATTATTTTTCTATAGTTAAAATATGATCTTTTTTCTTTATAACCTTATATTTCTAATAAATCTAATCCAATTTATTCAATTCTACTATGATGAATGATTACAAAAATTATCATTTTGGAGAATAGTGGATATGTTTTCATTAGTTGAAGGGATGATCATATTTTCCAAACTAGTCATCAGATTAAACTATACTACAGTTTTCTTCAGAACTGTAATTACACAATACATTTAGGAATCTGTTATTACTACTACTACATAAGTTTTCTAAGTAAATTGTCTATCTATATCAGCATGGAATATGTATAGTGGAGATCATTTATATTTTTCACATGTGTGTTGTCATGTGTATCAATTGTGTGAGATAGAGTGGATAGCTGAAGGGAGCTTGCAAGTCTGTGTTCAAATCCCCTATAATTACAATTAAGCACCAGGTATATGAATTATGCTCGTATTTGAAATACATATATATATAAATTATTAAATTTAATACTTTATATATTTATATATGACAATATGTACAAACTCCTTAAATTGTATTTATATATTGAAAAAAAAAACCCCATAAATATAAAAAATAATTTGACATCAAATGGAAAGCATACTTTATATGATTTAGAGAAAAGAGAAGATATTATTATAAAATCAGCAGAGAAACTGGGATCAATGGTAATCATGAATAAAGATGGATATGTTAATAAAGCTCTGGAATTTTTAAATGATAAAAATTTCTGAGTCTAACACATAAGCTATTATAAACAAATTTCAATCTCTTTCAGTCAAAGGTCAATCTTTAATATCTATATAAAGGTACTAGACTATGGGTTGCCTTGACAACAAACATATTAAGATTCTTGTTATTGTTTTTTTTTTTTTTAATGTTCATTAAAATAAATTTCCTTGTAAAATCTTATAATCAGTAAGGTTTTTTAGTCACATATGCTGCCCATGTAATTTTGAATGCAGCCATTTTACTATATTTTTTCTTTCCGATGAAAACCAATCCTGTGGTTGAAATTTAAAAGTAATGTTATATACAAGTAATTTTGTTTGTATTTTACTTTTTTTTATATATAAATACACATAAAACAAATTTAACATTTTAATCACATAATGCAGAGCAAAGGCCCTTTTTATTACTTATAGATAATAAAATAAAAATAATATAATTGGATGATTTAATTCTCCGGAGTACATAAAAAGTTTAGTGCAAGAAGTGTTAGAACTGCATTAGTTATCCATAAATCTTGAATTCCAGGATCTACCTCTACCACTGCTCTAAACTACCCAGAGAAATGCCTTCCAAGAAGATTTATGAAAGAAAATATATTATTGATCTGGTTTGTTAAATGTTGGATGGAGAGAGAAATAAACTTTTTATTCTTGTATTATTCTTGATAAAGTTTTATTAGCATCTTTTGACAGCTATAGAATGGTTATGAAATATATATATAGATTATATTTACCAGTTAGTTTGATGAACTACTTTAAATTCTGACAATGCATTTATAAGAGTTTGCTTACAAATTCATTTGAAAGACTAATTTAAATTCTATAAAAGTATACAAAAAAAAAAAAAGAGTTTGGACTTAATTTTTTTTTTTAATGTGTGTGTGTGAATGGTATGTAGAGATTAAATGAAAGCTTATTTTAAATAAGAATTCACCATATAAATATTGGTTTTTTATTGTTGAACAGGGAGTTTAAAATGACGAACGTATTTACAAATATATTTATACTTTAAATTACATAAATTAATACAATATGAATCCATAATAAGTCTTAATCATGTACCAACTCATTTATTATTCAAATGTTATAATAATTACACTACCCACACGGTTAAATATAAATTTTGATGGATAACCTAATCCACAAGCATTCTAAATTGCTTTCGTTTTGAGACTCATATAGAGTTTGTAGGAAGTGATTGATTATTGTGAAAATAAATTTTTGATTAAGGTTTGGTTCAGTGTTAATAATTTGAAAAACAAATTTATGTTATTGTGTTATTGGAAAACATTGTAGACTGATCGATTTTATATTATCATTACATATCTTATCTTTTGCCTTTCTTTTTCCATCAAATATTGATTTTTCTGAAGGACTTTAAGACAGTAGTTAGTATATCCGTCTGTCATGGATACAATTAGTGATTTAAATATGATTATAACTTGATTTATTTTTAGATGCTATCAAAGTCGTAAATGACAACTCCACTTTTTGTATTAATGTCAATTTATTTAGCTGGCAAAAGATAACCACCTTTAAAGTATAGCTAAAAGGTACTAAAGAATGTATAGTTAATATAAAATACTCTAAAGATTTTCAACAACTTATTGTTGAAAGTTAAATTTACTTAATTAATTAAATAAAATGTACTATGAAATATTTAGAAATCATAGATAATCATAATGATTTTAATGAAAACTAAAATTTTATCGCCTGCACTAATATGTAAGTACAATAGTTGGAATTTCTGACTTCATTTTTGTTTAACCATATTGACATTACTCATATAGCAATGTACATTTTTACTGCAGGTGAATATGGATATGTTTGTGTGATCTATTTTTATTTTTTTGACTGGCAATATTATTGCACATTTGTAATCATAGTAATTGGTTTCTTGTTCATCCAAACCAGAAATTGAATGTCATTGTCTTTATCAATGACAAAATGAATCTCTTCTTCATTTTACATTTTTTATACACTTCAGTGATGCTATATGGAATCCCGTTTCTTGTTATATTCTGTGGGACAATGATATAATTTGTGTGCATATAGTTCTTTTGCTAGCTGTAGACTTGAAAAAATATCTCTCACAGAAAATAATGTGATGCTGTTTTGTAAGATGTGGCAAAATTACTGACATTAAAGTATGAGTATCAAGGCAGAGGTGAAAATCTGCAATCTTTGCTTTTTGTATAATTCTATATTGGATACATAATAATTCTAGCTATCAGGACATACATATCATTTGAAACCTCTTTTTATTGGTTTAGAGGGTTCATATTGTTGCATTGCATTACAACAATAAATTCTGTGATTGCCTTATCAACTGCAACCTCTTCATGCATCTGATATGCAGCTTTAAAATTTACATTGCACTTGTATGGTTGTGGTCAAAGTCACTACATTTGTCAATCAGATCTCTTGAGGGTCATTATGTCTGCAAAATAAAGCTGTCTTAGACTTCAATCAGAGACACAAATGTCCATAAGCTGAACTATATGGCTCTTGCATGAAGATAACTCACGATCTAACAAATTTCACCAATTATACTTTTTTTTTCTAGTAGCAATACATTTATTAGCTTTATAAATTAATTTAGCACATTTTCTTATCAAAAAGTCTAAAATGAATACTTTCATGTAATTGGAAATAAGTGGCACCTCATAAATTTTAGGATAAAGAGCCTGGTTAAAGAAACTTATTTATGTTCTGAGCACGAATTAGGATTAGATGCTTGCTTTGAATTGCTGGAAGATAAACTATCTTTAGAGTCTAAAACTTTAGAAATTGGGAAATCTTCGATGTTTGAATCTGTTTTTTTTTTTAACTATTTTTTCAGTTTAAAAATTTAATGTCATGTTTTCTCTGTATAATATAAAATGAGTGGGGGGGGGATAAATGATTTTATTTAAATAAAAGTTTATAAAAAATTCAATTTTTTTTTCTCATGTGTCATAGCATCAGCCAGGAAGCGAACCCACTAACCCGGGACAACTGCTTGTAAAGCAGCTGTCACTGACCTCTCAACCACCAATGCTTGACAAACAGAAAAGCAGCCTGTGTACATTTTGAAAGAGGAAAAAATCCAAAGAGAATAATGTAATTTATTTATGCATAGTCCACTGGGTTTTCCCACTGAAACCAAGATAAAGAAATTATTTAATGTTTAAAATAGTGCTGTTTACATGATTCTGTCAAACATGTTAATGCAATTTATTTAATTCTATATTTACGTATGTATATAACATACACGAAGAATAATTTTCTTACAAGAATTGTAAAAATATAATCATTTTTATTAGTCATTCTTTAGACTAGAAATTATCCAATAATAAGAGTGGTGTAGCGAAAATTGCACTACAGAAATATGTAAAAACATACTTTGTAAAATGTGAATACTGAATTTAAATAATGATAATAATAATCATTATATTAAATAAATATTTCAGCAAGAGTAGCCAAGATCCAACTATTCTAAATTTAAAGTTCTTTTTTCTTTTCATTTATTATTGTGTTCAAGACTAATAACCAAAATTGCTTTAAAATGTCTTAAAACAATCCTTTTGAAAACAATGTATTCATGCAGTTTTTGAAAGTTTAAAAAAAATTAATGATTAAGAAAATAACTTTGTTATAAAAATACATTATACTAATCTGTATATGCATATATGTTGCTTTCATGAATTCCTGATATATAAAGTTTGCATTAAATTAAAAATCAAAGTTGTAACCTAATTATGGAAATTCAAAATGTTACTTATTTGTTTGAATTGGCCAATTGAAATAAATTTAAAGTTATGAATGTTATTAAGGGAAATTAACCTATATCATTTAAATTCAAATTTCATATTAACAAAGTCCAGCCTTGCAATGTGTTTTAGTTGTCAATATATATATATATTATTGTTATGTTCTACCCCAAATCTAAATTAAACCAACCAAATAAAATAATATTAAAACACAACCTAGTTTCACTCTACAACAGACTTCTCAAGTGAAAGAAATCTGCTTGTAGCAGTAAACTTGTTGTGTTTAATATTATTTTTATTCTTCTGTTTAATTTTAGATTTGGGGTAGTTTTATTTTATATTACTAGTTTAGCTTTATGCTTTATGTTTTAATATAAATATAAAAATATATATATATAATATATATATATATAATATATATATATATATATATATTATTGTTATGTTCTACCATGTTAATAATTCTCCAGCACAAATAATGGTTGGATGAATTAAATAAGATTTTAAGAACTTATTTCCAAAGTAGTCTGGTTAATTTTCAGTGAAAGCACAATGATGGAAGATAGTTTTTTTCCCAGGCATCCATAGACAACTGGATCAAAGGGGTGTCACTACAGAAATTTATTTATTAAATGGGTAATGTTTAGTCTAATAAATGATTGATAAAAATTATTAATATAGCATTGATATATTTCTTTCTCAATGTAAGCATTTTATATTAACTGGTCTTTTATGGCAACCTTAATGCTAAATGGTGGATGTATTAACTTAGTGAAGTGATTATGTAACTTTATTAATTTTTAACTATTACTGAAATGATTAAATTTGTTTTATCATTTTTGGAAGTTCATTTTTGAAAACATTTTTTTTTTATAAAATATTTTTTATAGCGATTTATGTTCTCCAAATACATTAATTAATTCATGTAGCTAAAATCTGTCTTATTTTATCTATATATAAAGCTGTTTAAATATTTTTCTCTTTTAAAATTTTAATTAATTCGGTAGAAATCCTGCCTGTCAAATTTTGAATAGACCCTAGTGAATCTTTAAACATTAAATACTCCTCCATGTTTGATATTTCATTTTTACAATAAAATCTTTTTCTATATATTAAATAAATATATTTAATATTTTAATGTACAAATGTAAGCTTTCAAATGATATCAAGTTTAAATGTTTAATATTTTTTTAAATATGAAAATAAATAACTAAACAAAGTTCTTACTTATAACAATGGAACATACAGTCATTAGATGCAATTTACCTATTTAAAAAGTTAGAAGAATGAGACATCCTAGGAAGTGTTTTTTAATTATATTAAACATTTTCATGTAATAACTGTATAATTAAATTTTTTTGTAATTTTTGTTCTCCATTTAAAATTTACAACCAACACACCCATATATCATATAACATTACAATTTGACCACATATTCTTTCACCACAGGATAAAGACATTTGAAAAGCAAGCAGCTCCCAAAATGCATTTCATGTCAAAGCTGCAGTCATCCATTGACCCATGTTATAACCCCTCATATATCTTCATTATCCTTCATCACTATTTATCAATATCAATTTATTACAGTTTAATTTAAAAGTGACAAAAGACATTATTTTAGCCTTAAAGCCTGAAGAATGTATTTAAACAAAAAAAAAATCATCAATGTGTATATTTAAGGCAATTTAAAGAAAAACAAAAATTGAAATAGCAAAAATATTTTTTTTAATTTAAAAATCAATTTTTAATTATAAAAAAATAATAAGAAAATTACTGACAGCAGGTAGTTTTTATTTATTATCAGTAAATTTTCAGTTGATTATTTTTTATTTATTAAAAAGGTAGTATATTTAAATAAAATTAAATTTAAACATCAAATACCTATTAAGAAAAAAATTTAATAATTTTATCAAAAAATAAAATAAAATTTATGTATAAGTTACTTGAAAACCCCTAGTGAGTTAATAAAACTTCTTCAGTAAATGAAAAAGTTTAGAATAATCTCATCTGTACTTTTTTAATTTATTGATGGTTATGTATTAGTTCACATATCACTCATTGGAGATTTTTAGTAACATCCATGTAAATTTAATTTCCATTTGAGTTATCATAATTACCATTTATATCACACTAGTAGTAAAAAAGTAAAGAAGTTATATTTGAATTTATTTTTAAATTTATAGTTTTAACAAAAGATAGTTTCACACAACTGCAGTTACTTACTTTCTTTTCAATAGATCCTGTAAACTCTTGAATTATTCTTTTTTAATGACAATAGCTGCTGTTCTCTAGGTAATTTACTTCGAATTAAAATTTTAAACATTCTCAAATTATTAAAACTATTTAAAGTGTTTTTTTATGACAGCATTGGGAAACCAATTGCAATGCCCATGACTTATTATATGAAAATGACAACTCATTTAAGATGCAACTCCTTCCACTCTTGTTTGAAAGACCCATGTCACAATTACAGTCATATTTTCTCTTTTCATATTGAATTGTAACCTTGCCTATTCAAAAATTATTTACAAAATATTTTTTATTTGAATTTCATTTTTTAAATGAAAATGAATTTTAGTTGACACATCATGAAGTGATGAAAATTCAAAACTAAACATATTAAAATTTCACAAAAAGATTCTGTATGAAAGCAATTTTTATTAGCTACTAAAACAGTTCCCACTTTATCGGAACTATGATTTTATGAATTGTTTTTTTTAAAAACAAACATTTTCCAAATAATCTTACTGTGATCACATATTTATTTGGTTTAGAATAAATATTTTATATATGTGTTGCATAAACAAGCTTAAATATGTAAATGAATTATTGAAAATTACAATTTTTTTTTCTGGAATAGACTAAAAACTAAAAAGCACATTCAGAATTTCCCCATGCCATTTGATGATGATGTTGATTTTGTTGTTTAATGATAAAATGTATCAGGATATTGTTTACTTTCTTTCATGTCAAAATTTGTATGACATTTGTATGAGTCTGTAAAATACTGACACCTTAAGATTTTTTTCAAAACTAATAATTTTACTTCTGATTTGTATGCAAAAAATGTCAACCAATAACAAAGAAAAACTTAAGCAATAGCAGGTTCAAAATAATGCCCCCAAATTAGTGACTTTGTAATAACTTAATCATAACTAATTAAGGGATTAATTTGATTTTAAACATTGTAGTTGGGTAAGGTATGTTTAAGATTCTCAGGAAAATATACACAACACATATATAATATGTTTATATATTGCTAAGAAGCCATTTTTAAAAATTACATTGATTTGATGAAATTGTATAAAATTAAAGAATTTTTTGAATAACTTTATGTATATTTATTTCTGAATAGAAAATATTTTAGCAGATTGACAAAATGCTGTGTTGCAGAAAATAAAGTAAAATGAAATACACTTTTACATTATAGTATTTAAGTTATTTAAAATGTTCAATATTATATACATTTAAATTCAATAGATCAAACCATTTTCAATTACTATGATATTTTTGTTTATTGCTGGCATTTATTTGAATTATGAAGACGAAATATACAGTGTGTTCCAATAAAAGATGATTGCTTACCTTTAGTCTGAGCCAACATCTGTATTATGTAGTAATTTAGTTCAACTATTAACCACAGAAAGTTTAAGGTGCTAATCTGTATCATGAATTATGAAGTGAAATATGACATTGTGTTTTATTTCTTTGTAGGTTATTTTAAATCCTCTACTTCCCATCATGAAATCTTAACAGACTATCTGTGGTCCATGAGTTCATTGCTGTATACATTTTTTGAATTATTTCAAACATGTCAGTAGCAGTTTACCCCATTTAGAAAATAAATTTATTGTTAGAGAATCATTTTATCATAGATTAAAATAAAATGGTAGTAAGCCATGTTATTATGATCCAGACATGTGAGCACTTTAAAATTTTTATGATGAATAAGTAATCTACATCTCTATGTAAACATGCATGCATTCGGAGATAGTTCTATAAATTGATGAGACAATTATTAATCATTTTTTCACTGTAAGGCATTCTACCCATTCTTAAATGTTTCATTGAAGATACAAAGGTCCCTATCTTTCTTCCACAAAGAAATAATGAAAGAAAGTCGTGTCATACTAGACTAGATGATTATGACTTCTATACTTGAAATTTTTTTAATAGTTTTTTTTTTCCGTTTCATTTCCTGGCTTAAAACTGTCTAGTTAAAAATGGTTAGTTAATGACTATTGCCTGGGGGGGGGGCAGCAAATACTCTTGATTATGGTTATATCAATGAAATGTTCTAACCTTATATATAATACATACTAAGCGCAGGTGATTTTTACTGTTTAACATTTCTTCTAAGCACATTGTGTTACTAACTTGAAGTAGTATCAATAGTAAATGTATAAAACATTTACATAAATTTTTCACACACTACTTCTGTGTATATCATGTGTTAATTGAAAAAGATATTCTATAGAGAAGATGATTATGACATGCTTTAATGATCTTTTGCATCCTTGCTTCAATTTGCGATCAGGCAGAAGATGTAACTGCTTATGAATGGTCCATTAACACCTGAGTAAATAAACAGAGTTTGATCAACTGATCTGTGGTTCAGCAGATCAAGTACTAGAATAGATAGGTTGTGCTTCAATTCAGAACTTTTTGGTTCTTCAGTCCATGTTCAGAGCAAAAATAAGTAAGTGCTTAATCACTCTGAAAGGATATTTGGCAATAAAAGCAACATATTGAACTTTGATCCAGGAGCATTTAGCTATCGATTTCTGCATGGTAACGCTGTTATAGCATATCCACTGACGAGGAACCAAGAAAGCAGTAATATATAAATTACTTCTATGTGCAGGGAGTTTTGAGTATTCTTTTTTTAAAATTTCTAACTAAGAGCAGCTGGATGACAATGTATCAGCTAATAATTGATTGGTTAGAATTCTGAAGTCTGAAAGAAAATTTTTAAGCCTTTTAGTAATATTTAAATGTTGCCTAAATTCGAATCTCATGTTTTAGACAAGGCAATTCCTGACCTCTGTGCCATAATATCATTACTAATTTAATTTCGAATAAAATAATTACTCTTGTATAAATAATGGGACATCACATACGCACACACATGCATTTATATAGATTTTGACTTTTAAATATATGACCAGTTTGATATCTGAAAACTCAACGCATCTGTCATGTCATGCTGGGGCATTTCAACCTCATTTATTGATTTAATTTGAAGAATATGAAAATAAACAAACATTAGCCTCTCTACTTTGCTGACATTAAAGTGCATTAATTTTATTGCTTCTTTTAGGAAAAAGAAATAGATTTTTGTTTGTTTATTTCATTTTATTTGTACAAAATATGTTAGTGCGGTTCACTTTTTTGATTTATGCTCTCAGAAAAGGTTTAGTTTAACTGCTGCTACCAGTTCTACGATGTCCAAGATGGGTTTAGACGTAGGAGCTTCTTCAGCCGTTAGAAATAAATAATGGTTTATATCTTTTATGTTTACACAGATTTTATTTCTTGATTGGGAGCTTTCTTTTTTTTTTTTTTGAAGACTAAATTATATTTATTTTTTAAAATTGATCGACTTTTTGAAATTATTATTTACATTGTAATATAGTGAAAGGTTTCTTCGCCCAACAGTCATGCACTTGCCTGCCACGTTTTTACGTTATGAGTTTGAACACGAGCTGCCTATATATAAACGAATTTCAGGTTGACTAGGGTTTTCTTTTCTCGAGTAGTACAGCCATAATATACCTAGTTAACTATCTTTTAGTGAATTAGTAAATGGGTATTTAGATATTGTTAAATAGCGGATAAAATATGGTTTGAAAAACAAATAAATCTTCACTATCTAACAATTCGAAAACGAGGAAAACTGTCTACACCATTGTTTTTATTTTTAGTTTATGAGAAGCTATATGCCATGAAAGAGGCTATTTTGCCATATCACTACCTCTTAGGGTGGTTTAGTTGCTAGTAATTAAAGCAACAGAGTTTAGGTATTGTTCTTATGAAACTATAAGATTTGTTACATTTTCCTATGTGCAAATTCCATGACTCTCTATCTATCCATAAATCTTTCTGAAAATTTCTACTTTTAATTTATCTATCTATTTACTTTTTACAACTTCTTTTTAGATACCTTTTTGACTGCTAGTTACCAATTTACTATTTGTTTTGATTATTTTTTCAGATACATTCTCTGTATATGTCCATGCCTTTCAATTGTTGTGTTCTAATATTTATGACGTATTACAAATTCTTATATTGCTTATGCACTTTTCCCCTGGATTCTTCATTAATAATTCATTTTTCCAGTTATCAATTTCCTTTTCATTCTTTTTTACAACTGCCAAAATTTACTTCTATATGTCATAGTACTTTACAGTTTTGTGCCATATATTTATGATTTATGGATTTTTGCTATATTTAGATTATACAAAATCCCATTTAATACCACAATAGCTTTTTATCCTGCTTATGCACTTTTCCCCTGGATTCTTCATTAATAATTCATTTTTCCAGTTATCAATTTCCTTTTCATTCTTTTTTACAACTGCCAAAATTTACTTCTATATGTCATAGTACTTTACAGTTTTGTGCCATATATTTATGATTTATGGATTTTTGCTATATTTAGATTATACAAAATCCCATTTAATACCACAATAGCTTTTTATCCATTTCCTTTCATTCATTTCCTTTTGCGTTAATTGTATGTCTAAGTATTTACATTTCTCACATTTCCAATCCACTGTTTATCTTCCAGTATTATATCCATGTTGTTTTTTTCACTACACATGATTTTAGTTTTTATTATTATTATATCTTTTTTCTTGCTAATTTTTATATTTCTTTTCTAGTTCTCTAGCTCAAAACATTATGATTCTAAGCCCAAACTATTTGATAATCAGCCTAGCATAATGTATAATTTTTTTTTTTTATTACTATGTAGAAGAATTGCCATGATGGCTTCTCACTTGTTTTTTACGTTTTAAGGGCTTATAATAAAACTAGTGTTTGAAATTTCCTTTCAATTGTGAATTCTAAGCCACATTGTTAAAGGAAAAATCAAGGACTTGTTTGGAAATAGAAATTTACAAACTGTACTATCTGACACTCACTAATTGCTGAAGCTTACTATAAATAGAATAAGAAAAAAAGTTGCTTTTGTTTAAATATCTGTATATTAAATAGGATATCTTTTACTATTAATATGACAATTATGTATATATGATATGCCTGCTATTAGGGATCAGGTACTGCTACATGCATAGTAAGTTAATTATCCAGAAAGAATTTGAGGGCTAATTTAACGTTTATGGTGTAGCTTTGAATTTGAGATGGTACAGTAATTATGTTAAGAAGGTGGCAATATACCACAAACCACCATTGATGATAATTAAGTATTTTTATTTTGTCGTAGTTCTGCACTCTCTAATTATTTTTTCTGTTTCATTTGCACTTGTTGTATTTATGATCTGAATTATCATAATTATGATATGAACTGTTATAATTGTGATTTGGAGTTTGGATCTGAGAAACTGAGACGTTTAGGCCAATTTATGACTTTTACAGATATCTGGTCCATAATCCATCTAGCTAATCATATTCACGTTCACATCTAGTTGCTATAATCCAGAGGGAAAAGGAAAATCATTTAACTCCTAACATTTGGCATTTGATTACTTTTGTGTCTAATGCCTTCTTTTTCTGAGCAGAATCAGTGGACAGGATGTTTGCAATGCATTTTAATGTTTAACTCCTGCTCAACTCTTTAGTTTTAACTTTAATAAGAGTACCACACTTTCCATATAGTAGTGCTACCAAGTGCAGGCCTTCATAATCTATATATGCAGAAAGGTTTACACATAAAACTCCTATCTAGTGCCTACTCATCCAACATCCCCAGACTAGTTCTTATGGCTTTCATCAGTATGGAGCCTTGGATTTGAGAACACTACACTTAAATCTTAAGCTCTAATGCAATCATTCAGCAGCCATCTTTTATCTATATAGTTAAGTATAGAACTAGGAGCCCAAGATGAAAACACCATAATGTTTCCTATCCAAGCTCCTTTACTTGTATGATCATATAGATCTGAAGTCAGTTCAACATCTATGCATTTTGGTATCTTTGATTTTTCAAAAACCACATATCCTATGGGCAGGATAGATATAAAACCATCAAAACACCACATGATCACCATTGTATAATATAGTTAACCAAATACATAAAAGGTGGCTGTTGGAGGGTTGCATTAAACCCTAAGATCTAGGTGTAGTGCTCTCAAATCCAAGGCTCCTCACTGATGAAAGCCACAGGCTAAAAAAACTAGTCTGGGGATGTTGGATGAGTAGACACTAGATAGGGATTTGGGTCCAAATCTTTTTGCATTCATTGATTATGAAGGTTGCTCTTGGTGGCACTACTGTATGGATAGACTCTTTTATTAACAGCATCTATAAGCATATGAAATGGTGATCAAATGATAGTTTTAACATTATTAAAATTATTATCAAATCTGTTGATCTTTTCAATTTTTAAATTGACTATTGGCCTCAAAAGTTTAGCTTAATGTTATTAGCGGTAGATTCAAAAGCTAATAATTTTCAAATTGATTTTAACTTAAGTAAAAAAAAACACAAATATTTATATTCTGGAAAATTTAATGAAGCTGTTATTCTTAGCCTATATTACATTGCTAATGATTGTTACATGCCAAATAATCTTGAGTATATGTTTAATTGTATGCAGCAAAACAGTAAGCTTACTGGCTTTTACATTTTTCATAGCTAAGTAAATGCTTTATTTGGGTGATCACAAAAGTAAAACAAAATAATTAGCTTGGTTTATTGCTCAGAGGTTCATAAGAATGTAGAGGGATGAGAGTGACAAAGATGAATCATAATCCATCATCTTTGATCTCTAACATTTATTATTCTAGCATTCTATCAAAACAATCAGGAAACAAAAAATCAAAAGGTTTGCTGTTCAAAAAATCACATAAAAATTCACATATACCAGGTGGGATTCCTGAGAGATAAATTATAAGACCTTGAGCTCTAGAATTTGCCTTTTACTACTCCAATGTTCCACGGTAATGAAAGCCATAAGCACAATCTAGTCTAGAGATATTGAATATGACAGAATGAGGGAATAGAGAATTATTAAATATTATCCAACATTAGTTGACATAGTGATGGTGTAAAAAGCATTCTGCTAAATTTGTTTCACCTCTTATTTAACTTCATGGCAACTTAAAAATTTAGTTTCATTTGAAGAGCAAAGCAGTTTTTTATGCATATTGAGCCTTAATATTATTATTATTTAAAAGTTGCATTCAGTAATAATAATCATATAGTTTGGTGATAAAAGGTCAAGCTACAGTTGATACACCTAGTGACAAATTTTAATTTTTTTTATTAAGATAAAAAAAATCTAATGATGTATTACTTATATGAAATACAAGCACTGGAAATGATAGAACTGAGTGATAATCCCTGAACTTTGACCTCAAGAGGTTGCTATTCTACCATGACCTTAACTAGGGTGAGCAACATATCCATTTAGTGTGTTAGATTGATTATTTTTATATTACTTAATTGAGAATTTAATTTTAACTTTTTGAGTTCATCACTCTGTTACTGTGGTGAATCACATAAGCAAAGCCAAAGGTAATAGAAAACAATATTTTATAAAAGTCCGTTGGTAATCCAAGCAACCATGTGGCAAAGTGAGCCTACTATGGTCAAAAATTTACTTTTGAGGTTAAAAGTTGATTTTTAAAAAAAGATTATTATAAGTCATTTGGTGATTTTAATAAGCATTTTTCCACCTCACTAATAAATTGAATGATTTCAGAGAAGTTTAGACTTGTATGTATCCTTTTTATATCAGATAGCATTCATCTTCATCCACATTCAATGCAAGCATTTTAGAAGAGTGTTACATGTTAGCACATCCAATTCTGTAATTGCTTTATAATTAATTGACTTTATCTTGACAAGGGATAGTGAATTTTTCTAACAGGGAACGATGTATTATAGTATAGACATCTACAACTCTACTCAATTCTTGTATTGGTAGTATATCAAATGAGATAAAGAGGCATTTTAGATTTAAAATGATCTAATAAATATAATATTCAGTGACTATCCTCAGAAGCAGAAACTAAAGATTGATAAATAATCACTGATGGAAACACAGTAGTCAAAATTAATCATAGAATTAGACTTGCGTATTATTTTTTTGAAAAAAAAAAACAATATTAAAAAAAAATATGCCTATGTATTTGAAAAGGGAGGTTTTTAATGCATATGTTTTTTTACTATTTCTTTCTTATGGATCAGAGACTGAACACATAGCTGAAGAGCAATATTGAGTCTTTAAACTGCTCAATAAAGTATGGAAAGCTGAATGTTAGGAATAAGATCCAAAATTAAGCATATGGACCCAAAGTATAAACAGGTATCATTACATTATTGAAAAAATGAAGTGACTGACATGAAACTGGAGTGGTCATATTGCTAAAGAGTTATAATAGATGGATATTTGATGTTTTAAATGGAATTCCACAATATTGTAAAAGGTCTAAAAACGACCACATGTGAGATGAATGGACGAAACAAGGAGGTTTGTTGGAGTGATATAGAGAAACTATAGACCAGAAAAATAATAATAAATTTGAAGAGACTTTCATTCTGAAATGAATCGATAATGGTTGAAAATAAAGTTGATTATGAATAAATATGAACTATATTGAATCATTTGTACAAGAATGATGGCACCTGTTTAAACAATTGAAAATGATTCATTTGTCAGGGCAGTTAGAAATTTTTTGATAGAAAATAAAATGAAGTCAGTTGATATGCATTGTATGCATGATCAGGAAATGAGTCTTCTCAAGATAAAGAAGAAACAAGATTAAATTTAAAATGTTGGGAAATGTTTCAAGATATGAATGGAATTAATGTTTAATTGGAATATGTGGTATGGACATAGAAGTTTGATAATATACAAAAATGAAATGCTTATTCACAAATTAATGGGACAGATGTATAGAGAAAGTATAAATGGGACAGATGTATAGAGAAAGTATAATAAGTACATAATTATGAATAATGGGGAAAGGAAGATACATAAGTTGATTAGAGAAAAAGAATTAAAATTGTGGAAAATGAGTAGAAATAAAAAAAATAGTTTTGGAGTTCTATAAGAATAAAATTATGTAGAATGTTAAAGATTATAGATAACACTAAAAAAGAGTTTATTTTCTTATTATTTAATACAAGGGCCAGAGATTTAGATACTAGAGGGAAAAAGACAAAAGTGGATTAAGGATTTGAATTGTAAATTTGCTTATGTAGATATAGGAGAGAGAATAGTGAATCTTTATTTTTTGGAAAGGAAATGTCAAAGGATTAAGATACATTGTATTTAAAGAGGAAGAAATTTAAAAATGAGGAATGTTAAAGAGATAAGAGATTTTATGATATTTGTGTTTAGAAGTTTATAACAAAATTGGGGAATATGAGAAGCAGCATAAAATGGGATACGAGAAACAAAAAGAGGGAAGGATAAGAGATAGAGAAATAACTAGATATTAAGGAATAAAAAGTAGATGTGGGGTATGTAAAGAGATTGGAGGGAGAGAATGTTGAATATGATGGACAGGATTTCTGCTTTACATTCTATGCACAGAAACTGCTGACTTTAAGGAAAAGCCATTATGACATCATACTGATGGGGTCATCTGGTGCATATCATTATTAGGTATTGTTATATCAATATCAAATTCAGGGGTAATTCTATAGTTTTTTCAATGTGATGCATCATGTTTTTTAATTGGTCTTCCAATAATGTGGTCCATTCATTTTATTGTTCCTATTTTTGTCCTCAATCTTTCCTAGCATTATTTAATTCCAATAAATTAAATTATCACATAATTAAAATAAGACAATTTTATTTACATATTATTGCCAACCATATTGCCAAAAGTTTGTCTCAGCATAATAATTAAAAGTTTTGACATTTTTAACCCATAGCTTTAGTATTTAATATTTATAATTTTAGAAAATCTCAGAATGAAAAAGAAATCTTATTTTTATTTTTATGTCTGAATACATTGTTTGCTGTTTTTTCAGATCTGTGTTATATCTGGGACCATTTTCTATATTTTATCATAGTCAAAAAGGAATCAAAAAGCTTCTAATTAATTTGAAGCTGTTTCTCATTGCTGTGCATAATGTTTTTCAAAATCTTTATAGTTGAAAGTTCATTGAAAAGTATAAAAATCAATTTAGATGATGTGTGGCATTCCCATTTCCCTATTGGATTCTGGAATGACTCTAGACTAATATTGTGATAATGTATTGTGTGATCTATACTATTGGTATTTGTTTTCAATCCAATCCACAAAATTGAATTGCAAGATTACATATTAATGTTAATTAAACCATTTTTGTTTTTAGATGATAGTTATATTCAGGAGAAATGAGAAACCTCTTTAATGGAAATGCACTTTGGACTATTTAATTGCTATTTTTGTTTTGTTTTGTTAATAAGGATGTTAAGTTTTTTTTCCACCAAAGGTAGTAAATATAGAATATATTTAATTTTTATAATTGCTAATAGTTTTGGAACATTGGATATTTGTCGTGTGAAAGTAGAATTTTTTTTAAACATGACATTAATTCTATTTAGAAGGTAAATAATTCCTTTTCACTTGCACTGCACTATAAATCAGCAATGTTAAATGTGAGTGTATTCTCATTGCAGCCACAATGTCTTCGCAGCTATTAGATTATCAGTTTTTCTCATCTATGCTCTCTGGTTGCTCCGATGTGCCATTATCTTTGACCAGAGAGTACATTCAGTAAATCAAAAGCTCTTGGACCTAATTCACACTCTCAAAACCCGAGATACCAAACTAGCCCCACTTCCACTCCTCACAGACCCTTTGGGCAATCCTCCCACTCCCATCCTCTCAGCCTCTAACATAGGACTCATTCATTGAGACATGCATTTCGGACTGGCCTGTACTACACACCATTTCCCTTTTCCACTTCCCATTCCCTTTTCACATGTATCCTTCCCTCTTACCATGTTGCTCCTTTCATTTATCTTACTGTATCTGTTTTTTTTATTATGAATAAACATTTTATCACTGAGAAAAAAAAAGGATAATGGCTTTGAGAAAATAAGAATGACTGTCTTATTTTCAAACCTAAATGCAATTATATGGGTCACTCTTAAGTGTCTTGAAATGAGAGCCTGGATATATATTAAATCATTCATGCTACATCCATTTCATTAATAGTCTTATTAACACTTGAAGTATTAAAATTTACTTCATGCTAATATTAGATGTTAAACTATGTAATAATCAATCAATTTTACTAGCACAGTGTCAGAAAAGAAATGGATTTAAAGTGAACGATGTAATATATATTCACTTTTAATAATCCTAATAACACTTATGAAATATTAAAATTTACTTTGTGTTAACATTAGATATTAAACTATGTAATGATCAATGCATTTTATTAGCGTGGGTGCTAGTAAAATTCATTGTTCATTACATAGTTTAACAATTTCTAATATTAGCATGAAGTGAATTTTAGTCACTCTCTCATTCCAAAATCCTTAAGATTGACTATATAAGTGCACTTAGGTTTGAAAATAAGACAGTCATTTTTATTTTCTCAACGTCTTGGGGCTGAAATGAGAATATCCCTTCATTTAACATTGCTGATTTATAATACTGCGCAAGTAAAAAAGATTTATTACCTTCTAAATAGAATTACAATCTGACACTATACTTGTAAAATTCATTGATAATTAACATGACATAAATAAAGGTACAAATATATATATTTTTCCATTTCTCTTTATACATTGTGAAATGTTTAAATATTAAAAAAATACAGTAATTTAATTTTAGTTTAAACTGTATTCAAATTAAATGTCATAGTCAAGCATTATTAGCTGAGAGGTCAGCACAGCTGCCTTGCAAGCAAGTAGTTGGTTGCAGACGGTTGTGGGTTTGTCTCCCAGCAGATGCTATGATATATGGAGAAAAAAAAATTAAATGTACATATAAAAAATTAATCATACATTTTAAGCCTCAATCTAATTTCATTTTATACTTTTGTTGTAAGTACTAATTTCTGATATCATTACTTTTTAGATACTGCCATTGTTCATAATTTCGGCATCAATTAACTTTATTATTGTGATATTTTACTGTATTTATCAGTTCAACATTTGTATTGTTCTAAGAAATACATGGTTACATTTATACCATGTTACATATATAGACACACATATAAAGTACCAACAGTAACCCAAAAATAAATTTAAATTCATAACCCATTGGTTTTACTGCCAAGGCCGTTTTCCAACTATCACTGGAGTAACCTTTAAATGGGAAAGTTTTAATTAAAATATAAAACAACATAAACCCCACATTTCATAGATTTGGAAATGTGGATACATTACATTCATAAGTAAGTGTGATTTTATGTTATATTATATTTAAGATTTCTGCCTTAGCAGTGAAACCAATTTATTGTGAATATTTTATTTACCTTTGTGCTAGCATCGTTTTAAATAGGTTTTAATTTGTTTAGTCATTCACGACACATATAAATAAAGATATCTATATTTTATATGAACACCATAATATTAACACCAGACAGTTATGCTGAAAAAGATGTTATTTTGAAAATTTTTAGTGGAGCAGAAATTTTAAGTATATCTAAAAGAGACATTACTCATGGAAAAAGATTAAGATGAGGATATTTAAAGTTTATATCTGGATTAGGAATAATTCATAGTTTAATGAATGGTTTAATGTGATTAATGTATTTATATGAATTAGATATTGTCAGAGTTGTGAGTGCAGAAAATTTGACCCTTATAAATCGTAATATAATAGTTGTACCTATATCTATAAATCGCCATCGTAGATATACTTTTGCCTCAGGTAACCCAAAGTAACTCGTAAAATAAGAGTAAAGTAGGATCTTGCAAAACAAATAAGCAATTATAATGAATATAGGGAAAAATTAATTTATATTAAATTCAAAATATATATAAAAAAAATAATTAAAAAAATAAAGTTTAAATTGAATAATGAGTAAATATTTTACTTAGCATATTATTTTAAAAAATACTAACTTGTGGGTAAATGTATTATTTAAAAATATTTTGTTAGCTATAATTTTAAAAGGAAAAAAAATATATAATTTTTTTATTATTGATTGTCATTTTGCTTTTTATATAGCTACAGCATTCCTGAATCATAATTTGTTAAATTGATATAAAACATGAAGGGAGAGAAAAAAAAACCGAGCATAATGCACATTTTAAAAATTAAATAAAAAAATTAACACAATATGCACTTTTTTTTTTACATTTTAGGTGCAATTATTAAAATTTTTTATTTGTAATTTCTAACCAATAAGAGACTTCCAATATTTTTTGGAGCACTGTTAATTTTTTTTTTTTAAGTCATCTATTTTTAATTTCACACAAATGCAGTGAAATTAAATAAAATATAGATAAAAAAATGTTATATATCGTTGATAGTTGTAATTTTAATAATGTATGTACATGAGTAAATCTTTTTTTTTTATCTTTTGCCAATCTATGTTTTCAGTAAAACTGGGTAATATCGTGAATAAGCCACAAACAAATTAAGAGAGTATTGATTTAAAATTCAAAAATAAATATTTCAAACTTCCATTCAGTAATCTTTGATCATATAAAGTTGTTTTTTTAGCTACATAAGGTCCAAAATTATTAATTTCTCAAAATAACTTACGATTACAATAACTATTCCGATCATCATCCTTTTGCTGTAGATAAAATAACTTTCATAAGATTTTATTCCACAAAACTGATTAAGTGAATATAGATTAACTAATATATATATTTTACAACTAAATATTGATACACTTTGATCAAAATATGTTACTTATTGTGCTGAATGAAATTCACATTTTTTTTTTTTTGATTTTTTACTTATTAAAGATATAAATCTTCTTTACTTCGGATATGTCATAAATGAAATCACTTCAATGTTTTGTAAAATCATTGGATGAAAATTGAATGAAGTGCATTAACCATATTTTAATTCTAAAACTAAAACAATATTATATACTGTTAGCATAAATATCATAATTTTATTTTCAGAAAACATAGTTTTGGTGAAATCACTATCTTATGATGTTATTAATCTTACAAAAGGACCAGCATCTTGAAAAATGGCAGATATTTTTTAATGAAGTTTCAATTTTTAAAAAAAAATCATAATAGTGGATAATTGATCATTAATCAAAATAGTGGATATAAATTAATGATAATTACTAATCAATCCTTACATAAAGATCCATTGCTAATTGGGGTATATATATATACTCTTTCTATATATATATAATTCATTGGCCTATATTTATACCTATTATGACAACTTGTATTGCAAAATATAAATTACAGTTAGATGGAAAAATATGATCCACTTTTCAACTACTCAACTAAGATTATAAGTGTAGATGAATAAATGTGAATTGGGTCTCATTTTTCTGACTATTGGTAATTTGTGTTCTTTAATATCAGTTGGTATTGTAGATGTATAGTATATGTAATATGTTATGGTTTTTATTTGTTAATAAAGATACTTATTTAGCTTTATGCATTAATATTTATATATATATATTTGTAATAATGCACAAGGCTAAATGGATTTATAAGTAATCATTAAAACCAATCAACACTTAGACAATCCCAATATCAACAACAATCAACATTTTGACAACAGTTTGAGAATGTTGATTGTTATTGATATTGGGATTGTCGACATGTTGATGGGTTTTAATGATTATATATATGGAATATTTGGTTATCTTTTCCATTTCTCTCCATTGATTTTTCCACAGGTTATTTTTTTAGTAATGATCTAAAAGCATCCGCTGTTTTCCATTTTAAATCTGATTTTATCCCATAATGTTCCATATATTTTATATCTAAATGAGAATTATTCTAATGTAACCATTATTAAACATCACATGATCACCACTTCTTATGCTTGCTCATAACTATTATTAAAATAGGAAAAACTCTCCATACAGTAGTGCCACTCAGTGCAAGCCAGAGTAATCAATAGATGCCAGAAGGCTTGTGCATACTGGAGGGTTGCATTAGAAGATCTAGGTGCAGTGCTCTCAGATCCAAGGCTCTTATTGACAAAAACCACAAGCTAGAAACTAGTCTGGGGATATTGGATAAGTAGGCACTAGATAGGAATTTTATGCACAAGCCTTCTGGAATCCATTGTTTACTCTGGCTTGCACTGAGTGGCACTACTGTATGGAGAGTTTTGCCTGTTTTAGTTTTTGTAACCATTATTGTGAGTTATATACATGTGCTTCCTTTTTTGTTTTTTAAAATTCTTACAATATCATATCTATTATGTTTTTATTTTATTTTACTTTTTTTTCTTCATTGCAAAATTTTATCTTTTTTTCATATAAAGGCAAAAGGTAAAACAAAAGTTTTATCTACATAGTTTTTTCAATGTGTTCAATATATAGAATTAGATTTTTTTTTTGTCAACAAGTACCCAGATAATGCTGTCAGAATAATAGCGTTGCATATCTCAGTAAAAATCTCTTACAAATACACAATATTTCTTATTATTTTTTTATATTCCAGACATTTAAAAATTTCCATCTGTTGTTCAGAATCATTTTTGCTTTATTTCTCTTAAAGCTAATTATTGTATGGATGAATTTTGGAATTTCAAGAGTACAACAAGCCAATGAACATAACACTATACCATTTGCTACAATATGAATGCATATTAAATTTTATAGGTTTTCCCTTTCCCCTTGATTTTCTATTAGTAGAATGTTTTATATTTGTTCTGCCTTTCCCAAATATATCATATGAAAAGTATGACATAGGATTTATAGAACACACTGTAAGTATATTCTTAATAATAAGAGTAAGCTACAACTCACACGATACTTTTAAAATTAACTTTTATTAGATTTTAAATTGGTTATAAGTTTAATATATTGAACAGTTTGGAAAAAAAATCATTAGGTAGCATGTGATTTGCAATTTAATCTTATTAAATGGTCAAATAGAAAGGAAAAAAAAGAATTGTATAGATTTTCGTAGTAATCATTAATATATCAGAAAAACTTTCCCATTACATACTTATACCGTGTGTTTCTGTTTATAGTGTTGATATATATATATCCATCAGTTAATATTCTAGTATTCCAAAGGAGATGGAAGAGTAATGGTGCTCCATGTGGCGTGATATACATCAAGGAGAGCAAGTACTTTATCTCTGTTTTATATATCGGATTGTAAAATAGGGACTGCAATTTCTTGGATGTAGGATTAAAACAAAAATTACATTTCAGAAAACAAAGGGTGAATATGATGAAAATTGTGACTCTAATGGAGGGAAAGAGGCCATGCTTTATACCAGGGATCCCCAACCTTTTTGCACTTAAGAGCACATTCTATAATACTGGCCAGGTGGCGGGCACCATTTATTTTTTCAACCAGGTGGCGGGCACTATTTATTTTTTCAATGTAAATTTATTGTTGGATATTGTTAATACACATAATGTACAAAAAATATTTATTTCAAAAATAAGATGTTAATACATAATTAACGTTTTATATTTTTACGCTGTAAAAGTATAGTATGCCCCTACAATTTGATTATAATATAATACAATAATTTATAAGAAATTAAAAAAATTAAATTTATTTGTATCAGATAAATAATTTTTTATCGTGTTCGGATAGTAGCGGGCACATGTAAAATGGTCTGCGGGCGCCATGGTGCCCGCGGGCATAGGGTTGGGGACCCCTGCTTTATACTATCTGTGTGGTGATATGTTTATATATTGATAACTGTAGATTACTGGAATAGTTGCTAGCCTAGCGTTTTTCTGTGATTAACCTTAGTATTCAAACAAAAGTTCATACGTGGTTTCCTACAATAATTTAATCTTCGTTCTTCTTACTCCTATATCTTTGCATTTACTTGTATCTTCATACCACATTAAGGCCATAATATATTAGTAATTTGCCTGGTACCTTTTTTTCTATGTGCATTGTTAAATAATTCTGGAGTTTTAAATGTTATTCATCCTCTTTAACTGTATTCTCCGATTTTTCTATAACACCGTTAAGACTTCATCTTAAAAGCTAATGCAAACATAGAATATTTTGCGTCATCTTTAGATTTTATTTAGAGAATTTTATTTATGGTTGTTAATATTTGCGCTTCTTAATATACGATTAGATGAGAAAATAGTAAATTTTATTGTTGTTTTTTGTAAATTTAATCAGTTGAACATTTCAAATTTTCTATTTCTCTTGTTTGAATTATTTTTCAACAACCCCCCCCCCCCCACACATTTTTTTTATATTGTGTTAGTTCTTCAATAATCTCGAGAGATTTTAATTTATATTTTAGATGGTACTGACTTCTAGTGAGTTTGACGTGAACTAATTATTTTCTTTTTTTCTCTAATCTGATAATTTCAGTTTTGTTGGTTTTTGTAAAATATATATCCCAAAGTCTGATAATCTTTATTGGTTTATTAGATCAGTTACAAGAGATTTTTGCATAGTTGGCTAACCATGTAGCATTAATTTTAACTGCAGAATGTATACGTATCGTAGCGTATTTAGCAATGAAAGTGTGAATGAATCTTCACATTTTCAAATTAAATAATGGGAAGTCTATCATTTTTCGAATGATATATTATTGATGTAATATCGTTCAGTATTTTACTAATGTAGACCTAAGATCATCCATAGATATGACTGGAATACACAATTGAGATCAGATCTGTAGTGACGCAATGTCTATATAATAATGGTGGTTAATAATTGTTAATGCACTTATATTAATATGATTTATGAGTGCATTTATTTTATTTAGGAAATTTTGAAGCACGTGGTCTGTCATATTTGACAGACATGCGATTATATTTTATGATTAAGTCTTGATGGAAAACATACTTTATTGTTTTAGGAAATTGTGAAGTTATTTTCTCAGTAATTCTATCGATTGGCTCATAAAAGTCAAGAATAAAAGAAAGCAAAACAATACGCTTTTTAGAATAAAAAAACAAATAAATAACACGTCCACTTGTAATAATAATATTTGATAGAAATAAGAAGATAGAAAGAGAAATAAATTGTATCTTGCTTATTCCTATAATCGCTGAGTATCATTGAATGGTTGTAGTATTCTGGATAGAGAACTCATCCCTTTCTCTCCCACCTTTTTCAGTTTTTTATAAAGCCATTCAAAATTAACCTTCTTGGCAAGATTAGTCAAGGGTGGTACCAGACATCATATAAAATTGCCTAAAATAGATTTTTTTTTCTATGTCATAGCATCGGCCAGGAGGCGAACCGCAACAACCGTCTGCAAACAACTGCTTGCTTGCAAGGCGGCTGCGCCAACCTCTCGGCTAACAACGCTTGACAATAGATTTTAAAAGCTTTATTTAATGAAAACTTTTTTGAAAATAGAGTCAGTTTCTCACATGATCACAATATTTTATTTTACTATGAGTACCTCACATATATGTGGTCTATTAAAGATCTTACATAATTCTGTATAGCCTATAATTAGAAAAGTTTGTTTATCCCTAATTATAGTCCAAACATTCAAGCTTAAATGTATTTACAAAATTGTAATTGGCTAAAGGATGATTGATAACTTTCTTGGATTGAATTTTTTCATGATGTTTGGAGAATCATACTTCTGATTGAAAAAGAAAACTTCCCTTGACTGTTCAAAGCAGAAAATCTAACATATGTCCATATCATCATCATCATCATCATTTTTTTCAAGCATTATCAGTACACTGCAGATTGAAGGTTTCTCCAAATTTAATCCCATTTATCTATCCATAAACTCTCTTCTCTACATATAACCCAAGCTTCCTTATTTTATCCATTCATCTCATATGTAGTCTTTTTCAGGAAAAAAAGTGTGCAGTTCATTGAAAAGATACCCTTTGAGAGACCTTAAAGGGCTCAACAAGGCAAATTTCCTAATTAAAACAGGCAAAACTTTCCATATAGGAGTGCACTCAGTGCCAGCCAGAGTAATCAGTGGATGCCAGAAGGCTTATGCATCTAGGGCCTACTCATCCATTATCCCCTGATTAGTTTTTACCTGTTTTAATAATAGTTATGTGCAAGCACAGAAATGGTAATCATTTGATATTTAGTGGTTTAACACAAAATTCCTAATGTTCATTCTATATGTTTGCATCATTGCAATTTTTATGACTATGTGATTATTCATAGGGTAAATGAACATGGGTGAGCTTGCTTTCTAAAATACATCAACACACCTATTAAATTTATTGGCTTTTTATCCCTGAATGTTCAATAAACATCTTGGTTTTTCTTTTTCAGTAGTCATATTTTTTTTTATCTGAAATATCAATTGAGTTTTCTAGAATGCAGAATGGAATTTTATGTAAATGGTTTTTTTTTATTAGATATTTGCATATCCATATATATATAAATAAAAATTAAATATTACCTAAAGCTATACTAGTAATAATAAATAAAATAAAAATTCATATAATATTACAATATTAATCAAAAAAAGTAAACTTTACTAAAATTCTTTCACAACCATGGTTTTATCTATTAACAAATAGAGCTTTTCAAGTGAAATTCAACTAAACTTACCACCCATATATACCAAACAAAATAGCCTTCCCATCATTCACTTCAAAACTCAACTTCCTTTAACATCAAAAGATGTCTTCATGAGATTGATGGCCTCAGATTCAAAATATTTTATCATCAAAGTTTTCTTTTATTCTTCTTTTCAATTCATTTTTTTTCATAAAAGATAAGTTCTGTATTGTCAAATGATATTTAATGGTTTGTTTTCAGTTCATGAATATACAAAGCTGAGTTATTATATTTATTTTTAACTCTACTCTTATGAACTTTAACCTTTTCATTAAGACTCAGTTTATTCTGGTCTATATAAATTTTACGACAACTACAAAAAATCCTATAAACTACTCCAGGATTAGATTTGTAATCTGTTTGAACCATTTAGTAATGAACTTAAATTCAGATCTTTCTTCCAAGCCACTTTCATACTACCCAATAAAAAACTATTCTTATAAATTATTTTACTAAATGATGACTTATATTACTCTATTTAGATTTAATTATTTATTTAAAAACACTGTATTTAAAAATTCCGTATAGTTTTTTTGAGAAATAGTTTTATTTATTTTTTGTTTTACATTAATAATAATAATAATAGTAACAACAACAACAACAACAACAACAACAACAACAACAACAACAACAACAACAACAATAATAATAATAATAATAATAATAACAACAACAACAACAACAATGTGGTTTTACTGCATGGGAGTTCATAAGAAGTTTGAATCAGAATTACGAATGATAGAATCGATTCTGGAACCTCCCAATTCCAGGTCAGACACATCACCAACTGCAACAAATCATACAGGACTCATCAGTAATATTAATCACTAACAGATAAATTTATTACTAATATATGACATTTTATAATTAATTCATGATATAGAAGAATTTAACAATTGCAACTACTTGGTCAGATTATTAATACAGGTGAAAGCATAATGGACATAATTAATCATAGAATTAAATGTGGATGGAGTTCTTTTGGTTGAAATAACTCTACTTGGTCAGATTATTAATACAGGTGAAAGCATAATGGACATAATTAATCTTAGAATTAAACGTGGATGGAATTCTTTTGGTTGAAATAACTTAATATTAAAGAAGATGTACCTATATGTTTTGAAAATTAAAGGTTTTCAATAGGTATGCTTTACTAATTCTAACTTATAAATCTGAGACTTTGAACACAACAGAAGAGCAAAATATAGAGACTTCAGGCCATGGAGAGTTGTATATTAGAATTAACAAGAAGAGATCAAAAATGAAATATAGGAAAGAGATAATAAACTGGTATTACTGATATCATTGAAAAAATTAGGAGAATAGATTATAATTGGTGGACAACTGAGATTTTAAATTGGATCCCAAGATATTGTGAAAGATCTAGAAAAAACCCATTTATGAGACGGATAAATGAAGAAAGGAAATTTGTTCTTGTAATGTGGAGAAAAGAGGCTAGGAAATAGAGAAACTGAAGTAAAAGAGATCTTCAATCCTGCAATGGATTGATATAATAGTTAAATGATGATGGTAATTAATACCTTCTGTAACTCAGAATATATCTAAAGTTTATATTTAAAGCAAATAAATATAATATTAAAATAATAACTTGCATTTATATACAGCAATAATTAATGCTTCAAAATATTATAAATTTTGTACATAATCTGTGCAGAAAATAAGAGGTAAATTTCAATTTATGGCTTATTTAAAAAATAAAGCAACACTGAATTAACGGAACTATGATAATCTGTAATTTCAAATACGCCTAACGGTATCTTCTAAACAATTTCATTATTATCCTTTGTACATCATATTTTTGGACATAATATCTCATAGAACTTATGTGGTATGTACGTTGCATTAGAAAATGACCCCATAGACAGTTACCTTTCCATTAACAAGCTTTTCTATATTATTGGATCTTCTCAGTGTGTTAAATTATATTACCCGTCTCTTGATTTGCACATCAGTATCTTGTTTATCTCTTGTTCATTTAAAATATACACGTTAGTCTTACAATCAGTTAGGAAATTCGATATATCTTAAACGCATCGTTTTTTTTAAATCCCGACCCCCCCCCTCCCATTTTTTAAAGTGGCTTAAGTGAGATTTAGAGAAACTTTGATGTTTCTCGAAATATTTCGAACCTTCCATATTTTAAATAGTTTTTATATTATGTACACATGCACATAAACACACACATAACAATAATATAACGAAAACGTTTAATAATTTTGGTGAATATTTTTATAATTGTAAATATTTATAGTAAATGATTGATAGATTTGTTTTTGAGTTTATATATAAACCATATATATATATATTGGAGAGTGCATACTTTTTTTAAAAATTATTTTTTAGTGAGGTACAGGTATTAACAAAGCATTCATACGAGGATTTCTAGGGAATGATTTAATAAGGGTTGTATGTAACAATAATTTCTGCCGACTAGAAATCGTTTTTTGTTTTTTATTCCCTCAAAAGTCTCTGCTTTTACTGTTTTAATTCTTTTTTTCTGCAATTACGCTTACTACTACATCTTTTCTTAAGATCATTCATCATTTTCTATTTTCTTCCTCTTTTACCGTTTTTATCTTTATACAAAAGTACCATTGCATGTACACATGAAATGCTGACGTTAAATTACAAAAAAAAAAGAAAATAAATACAGTTGTGAGTTTTGATACTAATGTTTTTCAGCTTGCAAATAAGATTTTGGTTGTTTATCTACGTTAGACTTCGTAACATTAACTTGTTATGTCTTGAGTTGTTTTCAAATGTAAATGTATAAATGGATTCCGCCACTTGTCTGATACGCTAACTTTTCCACCAGATTACCATTAGAATGGATTGAAATATACGATCCGTCTTTGTGAATAGACCAGCGGGCTGTTAGATTTATTTAGATTTAGCTTCTCTTTAACATTTAAATAAAATATACATCGGTGCTTTTTTTAAAAAAAAAAAAAAAATTAATTATAATAAATTTTATATATATGTATATAACTTTTATAATCATTATTACAGTTCATTTATTTAATCCAGTAATTAATTTTGAAGAGTAACTGCAAAAATGTTTAAATGGCTTGATTTTATTATTCATATTTTAAATCTCCCTTCATTGGATTGAGAAAATAATATATTACTTTCATATTTTAAAAATGGAAGAAGCCATAGCGAATGAATAGAGTTCTTTTAACTGATCTGGGTTCTATATTTAGCATTCTCATTGATTTTAACCCTTTATTATCTATATTGTTATTTTCTTACATGATTCAAAATTAATAAATTTGCTTACGTTGTATTTGTTTATCAGGTGATTGATGCATATATATTTACTTATTACATAATTAATCTGTCGTTATGCATAATTATGTGATTTACTTCTTTACGTAATGTCTCTGTAGCACTTTATGTTTAATAGAAATAAATGCGATGCGTGGTTTAGGGCAGAAGATAAGATTCTGCATTCGACTTTAGTTATTTCTAGCGCTCGAAAATTTTATGAAGAAAATCATTCAACTATTAGAAAATCGACCCCCCCCCTCTAGACTTTCTGCTATTTTTATTTACCTCAATGTGGAGAAAAGTTTAATTGTCTAAAATGTTATCTTCAATTTCCTTAGAGTGCAACATGAAAATCTCACCAGGTTATTACTACCTTACAATTTAAAGCTTTTCTTTTCACATCCCTCTAACAAACTTCATTATCTCTTCCATTTATTTTACATTTAGTGTTTGTTGGCATTTGGGGAGTATGTTTTCAGCAATATGTCCTGCTTAGTTTTAATTTATTCTCTTGAGTCTGTCTGTGGTGTATACACTTTTATAGTCTTTTTTTTTTTGTTATTTATTGCATATAGTTTTCTTTATTAAAATATATCAAGTTTTCTTTATTGTGGAACCTGCAGTTTCTATATATATATATATTTATATTCATTGTCTTAACTAGTAGGAAAACTTTTATTTGCTAAAAGCTTTCATTCAAGGAACATTGTTATAAATGTATGTTTAATATATTATTTTTATTTAAAAGTATTCCATTCTATGATTAATTTATCACTTGTGGATCCTCTTATATTCATTGATTTTTTCTATAATTTCTCTCAACATTTAGGCATTTCATTTGCGATGCCTTGTTACTCTTAACATAAATCTCTGCTAAGTGTCCAAATCTTAGATCCATAATAAGACCTTACATATTTAAAATCTTCCATTTCAAACAGGCATATTTTCTTTTAATACCAAACTATTTCTATCAAAAGCACTCTATCCATGTTTAATTCTGTGATTAATTTTGTCCTTTATGTCTCCATCTGCATTCATAATCTGACTAGGGCATTTGTAAATGTTAACTACTTCTTATTCTTGATTATTAATCAATCTTTATTTTTTTCTTTTGAGAAATTTTATTGAACATTACAGTACTTTAGTCATTTTTGGATTTATCTTTATTCCTACTATATATATATATATATAAAATAATACTCATAGAGTTTCAATATAAAATTTTAACAATATTGTACCAAGTACGGCAAAGCATGGAAGCATTATTAATTGTGTGCGCACTTGTGTGCACACATGTGCATCTATATATATGCATGTCTATAACCACTAAGTTTGATCATTTCAATTGATAAAATCTAGGTTTTGTATAAAATTTATATCTCACTACAATTATATGTTAGATATGTGTAAACACCCATCACATTTGTTTCTCTATTTAAAGATTGATGATGGCTGTTAAAAAAAAAAAAATATATGAATAGCTTGTTAAGAGATCACATGCCATTTGAACATAAAGGTAACGAATCTTTGAGGTTGAGTCTACCACTCCAATCGTGCTAAGGAATGCATATGGTATCACATGATCACATTTCCTATACTAGCACATTAATTGATGATAAACAGAGCAAAACTCTCCATACAGTATTGCCACCGATGCTAAACAGAGTAATCAATGGATGCCAGAATGCTTGTGCATAAAATCCCTATCTAATGCATACTCATCCAATATCCCCAGACTAGTTTCTGGCTTGTGGCCTTCGTCAGTGAGGAGCTTTGGATCTGAGAGCACTGCATCTAGATCTTAGGATCTAATGCAACCCTCTAGCAACAACCTTTTATCTCTACTTAACTACAAAACTATGAGAATGAAATTGAAAACACAAAAAATATTTTCAATCTAAGCTCAATAGCTTATATAGTCATATGGGTCTGAACTCGTTCAGCACCCATACATTTTGGTGTCTTTGGCTCTTTTACAACCATAGCCACCACTATCCTATTAGGCAGGATTGGTGTTAAACCATTAAGCATCACATGATCACATTTCCTATACTAGCACATTAATTGTTGATAAACAGAGCAAAACTCTCCATACAGTATTGGATGAGTAGGCATTAGATAGCGATTTTATGCACAAGCATTCTGACATCCTATGATTACTCTGTTTAGCATGGGTGGCAATACTGTATGGAGAGTTTTGCTCTGTTTATCAACAATTAATGTGCTAGTATAGGAAATGTGATCATGTGATGCTTAATGGTTTAACACCAATCCTGCCTAATAGGGTAGTGGTGGCTATGGTTGTAAAAGAGCCAAAGACACCAAAATGTATGGGTGCTGAACTGAGTTCAGACCCATATGACTATATAAGCTATTGAGCTTAGATTGAAAATATTTTTTGTGTTTTCAATTTCATTCTCATAGTTTTGTAGTTAAGTAGAGATAAAAGGTGGTTGCTAGAGGGTTGCATTAGATCCTAAGATCTAGATGCAGTGCTCTCAGATCCAAAGCTCCTCACTGACGAAGGCCACAAGCCAGAAACTAGTCTGGGGATATTGGATGAGTAGGCATTAGATAGGGATTTTATGCACAAGCATTCTGGCATCCATTGATTACTCTGTTTAGCACGGGTGGCAATACTGTATGGAATGCATATGGTATTAAAGGTGTCAAATTATAGTTAAAAACATATTTAAAATAAAATTGCAAATATTGTATGTGATTTAAATCACCAGAATAGATTTTATTCTTCAAACATTCTAATCTATTGTACTTTATTTTTCACCTTCCTCATGTGGCAGAAATCACATTAATTTGTTTTGCCTATGGTTTTTTTTTTGTCATTTATGAGTTTTTTTTATATACAGTTCTTTTATTTGTTATTCTCTCTGTTTGTCATTTCAAGTACACCTCTAAAGGTCAAGGGTTGGTGGCCTAGCGGTTAGCATAGCTGCCTTCCTAGAAGCTGGCCTGAGTTCACTTCCAAAGCAACATATTTGACATAAGTCTTATTTTGTTTTCAGTTTTTTTTAAACATCAAAATAAGAAATATCTCGGGTATAATATTTTGTGAATTGTCCTATATTGTTCATGATCAGGATTGATAACTTGGTGAGTCTTTCAAATTTTTAGGATAATGGCTATTTTCCAAGCAGTAGGATTTTATTTTTCAATGTCAACTTTATGGTAGGGGAACTTTTTTACATATTCAGTAGATACACTAAGCATACATTGACAAAATAAGTGTTATCTTATGATGAAAAGGGAAACCAACACATTGTTGTAATGCTCTAGAAGAAGAAATTATTTATAGCCCTGTCTTTTCCCAAGCCTGATTCTATCATCTAATGGCGACTCAGTTTTGTTCACAATTTTTTTTATTGTTTTAAGTTTATTGTATATTGATGCCTATGTTGATCTTGATTATATATATATATATTCCACCTTTATTGTTAAAAGGAGGTTGCCTTGACAACAGTTTGAAATTGTTGATTGTTATTGATGTTGGGATTGTCTAAGAGTTGACACATTTTTAATATATGTGTATATTTAATGCACTAGAGAGCAGACTAAATGAAAGGGGTAAGATGAATAATAGGAAAGAAATTAAGAATAGTTAGCAGGTAATAGTGAGATTTACTCAGAGAATGCATCATGTATTCTCTCCCTAAAAATGTGTAAGGCCAAGTATTGACTTAATACATTGTCTATCATTTTATCCTTTCTGAGGAACACCAGATTACTTGCTTGGCAGATCATCTTTATCTTAGAAAAAGTAAGGTTAATACAGCATTAAGATTTAATTAGATTTAAAAAAATTAAATTATTTAGGTTCTAGTAGCTAGAATTTGAAGTGACATATTAAGTCTCTACGGTTTATTCTCGATTGCATCTGAAGACAAACTATTGGAAATGGATACAGAATTTTAAACACATTCTAATACTGATATTTTTCTATAAGAGGAAAAAAGAAGAAATTTGGTCATTTATTTTGTTGATAAAGTGTAATTAGGAAGGAAAGAATAGCATAATTCTATCACATGATTTCAGCTTACATATTGCTGCTTTAGCAGCATATATTTTTCTTTTCTACTTTTATGCCACCTACCATAAACTTTAGTAACTAATAGATACCAGATGATAATGCTTAATTAGGTCAGTTGTCTATAATCTTGAAACTAGTCTAGGACAGCACACAATAGGGATTAATTAAGGACTGTCATCTGGCATATATTAATTACTAAAACTTACAGTAGATGGCATTAGAAGTGGTGAAATATGTTTCTAAAAGGAAAAATAGGTGAAGTTTTATCTTTTGGTGATATCAAAATATTTGGTCCAATACGGGACTAATATTTCACTATTGAATAAATTGAAATGATTTCCAAACAAGAAAGATTAATAAAGAATGAAGCCATAAACCATTGTATACTAGATGTTTTTATAAGGAACATAATGAAATTGCTACAAGTTTGTTCTTCATAAATGTTTTTGGCAGAGGAGTGCAATCTTTGAGCAAATTTTATAACTTGTTGTAACAGGAGTATTCCCTTCCAAATTTAATTGAGATTATTTAGATTTCTATAAAACAAAACTTTGATCTAATATGAAGATTTAGTGCAAGAGGTGCAGTACAGATGCCAAGCCTTTCTTTAGGTTTATCTAGATCAAAATATTTAATTTTTTCTCTTTATATAGCTGTAATATAAAAGATTACTTTTATAAACTCATTTACATTTATTATTTAAATAATACATTGGAGCAATTTGACAATTGTAACTGTAGTTTGAATGTTATAATTGAGTATTTATTAGTTTGCATTCAAAACAGATTATATTTACCTGTTTAAGATGATTTATTTAATTATATTAATAATTTCAATATCTGTGATCAAGTTGCAATCTTTAGTGTCTATATAAATATATTGCACCATAAAGGTGGGATTCCACTTTTATTGCTAAAAAGTGGTTGCCTTGACAACCAATTGAGATTGTTGATTGTTATTGATATTGGGATTGTCTAAGTGTTGACTGGTTTTAATGAAGATTACTTTTATATGGTATAAGTATCTAGAACATAATAAGTACCATCTATTGGAATTATTTTTTTAAAATTCAATTTCTTAAATAGTTAACTATTACTTTTTTGAAACAATCTTGGTGGTTTAGGGCACTGGTAGATAGAATATCAGGTTCTGGAGCATACGGTTCTCAAATCTATTCTAGTTCTGGCACTTCTAATGCTCAAACTCCTCACAAACTCCTAAGCAATAAAGCCTTATATTTCCTTTTGCTCTGCATAGTTTGACACAGTAGTAAGATGTCAGATTCTAGAGCATAAGGTTCTCAAATCAATTCCAGTTTTGGCATTTCTGATGCTCAAACTTTTTCTGAGCTCCTAAGCAGAAAAGCCATTATATTGCCTCTACTTTGCATGGCTTGGTGCATTAGTAAGCTGGCAGACCCTTGAGTTTGTGGCTCTTTAATCTTGCCTAACTCTGCCTTTTAAATATGCAAACCATGATTGGATGCAGTGTTATACTGGAAGATTCTGCAGCCTCAAGTACTTGAATCAAAACTTCATTTTTTAACTGGTTTAACCTATTAATAGAGAAGTGGACTCTGGAATTTGAGATCTATGGATCGCAGGTTCTCTATAATTTCCGGTGTTCAGCATTCAATTTCTATTATTCTATTGATTTCTACATGTAAATATATCATACGATAAAATTATTTGTATTTATATATATAGTTTAATTGATTTTGAGTTAACTTTAGAATTATTTAAAATTCATATTTTAAATAAGCTTTATTTTTATAATAGGTATCATAAAAACAGTAATTTAATTACACTATTGATTTTTTCAAATAAAAATTTCTCTTTGATTTTATTGTGATCTACCGTTTCTGTACTTTGACAATTACGGTCGTGTTTATTTTACTTTTTTCAAACTATTATTTTTTAATTTGATTTTACTTAGAACTTTATTACGTATTAAAAACTTATGTATTTAGGTTTACGTTGATATGTGTGTTAAAATCTTAATTTTTATGAAATTCCCGAGAAGCCAACTAAAGTAAAATATTGAGTTAAAATACTTTTTATTTATTGAATTACATATGTGTACATTTTCAGGAATATTTAATGATAAAAAGTCGTACATCTTCCCATTGTGTTTACAATCTGATTTTGGAATTCGGCAGGATAAAACATGGCAATTTTTTCATGTACTAATCAGACTTGGAGTCTTGACTAGACGGTAAAACTAAAACAGTGATGGAAAAAATTTCAAAATATCACTAACTAACAGTTGTCAAATTATTTGTCCATTGGCTGACTGATTCCGTCTATCTATCTATCTATCTATCTATCTATCTATCTATCTATCTATCTATCTATCTATCTATCTATCTATCTATCTATCTATCTATCTATCTATCTATCTATCTATCTATCTATCTATCTATCTATCTATCTATCTGTCTGTCTGTCTGTCTGTCTGTCTGTCTGTCCGTCCGTCCGTCCGTCCGTCCGTCCGTCCGTCCGTCCGTCCGTCCGTCCGTCCATCCGTCCGTCCGTCCGTCCGTCTGTCCGTCCGCCCGTCCGTCCGTCTGTCAGTCGGTCTGTCTGTCTGTCTATCTCTCTGTCTGTTTGTCTGTCTGTCTACCAATCTGTGTCTGTCTGTCTGCCTGTCTTTTGGTCCATCTATTTGTATATCTGTCTATCTTTCTATTTATTTATCCATTACATACACATATCTATTAATCTACTCATTTATATACATTTATTTGATATCATCTATCACGGTCTCATCTCTGAATATTTTGGCTGTCTGTGTCTCTGTAGCTTTTTTTTATCTATCTGCTTGCCTATCTCATTCTTCCATTCATTTATGTATGTATCTTTCTGCTTTTCATATGTTAATTGTATTCTGAGTTTCAGCCAAATCTAAATGGCCACATTCAGGAATAGCTGTCAAAAAAAATTGATAACGAAAGTTATTAAAAAAAAGATGATAATTTCAAAAATATATATCCAGATTGGTTAAAATTGAAATTGTTTACAGTTTACTAATAACATTAATATTTAGAGATAAGTATATTGTCTATACTGAATTTAATGTAATTTAGAAGGGATTTGAACTCAGACTTTCAAGTTCCCTAATACTTTACCTTATACAACTGTTTTTTGTGCTGGTCACATGATGGTCTGGACCAATTGCTGAGTACTGGTTCAGCACAATATTGCAAATCATTTATCTTTTTTACATGTATGTGGTCATGTGTATTGGTTATATAAGATGGAATGGATATCTGTAGTGAGCTTGAAAGTCAAAATTCAAATACTTTCTAAATTATAATAACATTAATAGGATATTTGTATTTCTAGTCTTGATAGTTATATAATATAATTATTTAAATATAGAATACTTTTTTTATAAAATGATAAATTTATAAATATACATCTGGATCTCATTTTTTGTGATAGATAGGTTTCGCAGAAAATCCGCATTAAAAAAAATCACACAAAAATCTTGAAAAATAGGGGATAGATTCTGTAATTTTCAGAAATCACATAAAAGCAAAGCAACAAGGAAAAATTATTCTAAAATTTGCATACAAAAAATAAGGAAATAAATTATGACCAATAAAAAATTTCAAATGTTTGAAAAAAATTGATACAAAACAAACTTTTTTTACTTTTTTTATTAACTCCAATATTTAATTTTACATTTTTATACATATTTTAGTCATTATCGCTATTTGACAATATGCAGTTTGTTTGTAAACTGGTAAGAAATCAGATTTGTCATGTGATATGATGTGATGTCTCAAGAGGAAGTACAACTAGCACCACCTTAGGTCTTGTGCTGCATTAATGGTTTTTTATCAACAATGTAATAGGTGATTAAACTTTAAAATGATGATTTTACTAATTGTTTATAAAGCTTGTAATATCCAGACATATGATTATTTAGCTCTCGTTGGAATTTAAGAGATTGTTCATTGCAGCAAACTCAGATTTCAGCATTTTCTGACATTTTTCTTTGTCTCACACATCAATGGAAAATCTGCGATTAAATGATTTTTACTTATCAGAAAATAATAAATTTATCTTCATTTGATAGATATTTTTGTTTACTACTGAAATAAATTTTAAATGTTCACATTTTGTTTCTATATTTAAAAAATGAGCTCACAATCAAAGCAAAAAAGATTATACATTATCATTAGTAAAATTATTTTCAGTTTACAAAATCAACAAAATCTTCATTATTTATTTTAAAAATCTAAAAGAATGTTTATTTCTGTTATATCTAACAAAATATGTTTTAAAAGTTTAAAATTTTTGAATATTATTGCAATTTTTTTATACTCGTAAGTATAAATCTATTATTATTATTTACTCATAAGTATTAAGTAGGTTATTTACATAAAAGCTAAGATTTTAAATAGCTTTAAACCATATTCATGTTAACTGGTAATATAACGTTATATTTTTGAAAAAAAAAAGTATTTCAAGTCAAAATAAGTTATTAATAATTTAAATTTCTTGATATCTAATAAATATAATGAAATATGAATTTCTTTATTGCATAAAAGAAAACCCACATAAAAAGATAATAAGAAGAAACATGAATCGCATAACTTCAAAATCGCATTAAAAATATCCGCATAAAATGAGACCCAGGTTTATAGTTATTTGTTTAATTTATTAGTGTATGTAAAGTATTAACCACTACTAAATCATTAATGATAATCCTATGCATTATTTCTAATTGTTTAGCAACAATTAGATAAGGAGGATTTCTTTTTTCTCTCGCTCTGTATTTCATAAACTATGTTCTTGAAACACCAGAGTTTTGCAAAAAGTCTGTAAGTGCTCCATTAAAAACTATGAAAATTAGTGTCTCATATGATTTTAAATGCCGCTTCAAGTTGAAATATGTTTGAATATGCTGAAATGTGCTAGCAGAAGTATCATCATATACCCATTGTTCACTGTGACATCAACAGTTATTAGAAATTTATTATAATAAGCGGACATCGACTATGTCAGTGGAACAAGTCTTATTCATGACAATACTTGTTTATTTATCACTTCATTGCATTATTTTGCTTAAATATATATAATTTATTGCCATTAAAATTTTTTATTAGCATTTTTGATTACTGAGGATTTTCTATTATAAAATTTTTTAAAATAATAATTTAATATATAAGGGATTTGAACTCACACTTTCACACAGCCCTCAACTCTCCATGCCATCGCATATTGCTGACCCACCTGATCACACACATGTTGAAAAGATAAATAATGACCAATATACATATTTTATGCTAAACCAGTACTCATCAGTTGGTCCAGATTACCATCTCCACACATATATGCAATCAGTACTCAGCTTTATATTAAGATAGCCAATCTTCATACTTTAATAGACAGGCTTCAAACTACTCCAACCCACAATTCTTCCGCCATCCATATCATTGAAAATCTGATGATGGAACGTTCAAAGCCCACAATTATAAATTATTTCTTCTTATGCTTACATTAAATATTTATTTCAGCATAATGGCTTTCAATCATTTCACAATCAAATCAAAGTACAGTAACAGACTCAACACTATCCCGGATATGAATATTCAGCTTTCTAATATTGGGCCTGATATCAGAACAATTTGTAATTCAATGATCCAAAAACATGCCATTAAGAACCAAATTTTACTATACATATATACTAATTTATTTTACTATTTTCACGTGCTCTGTTTTATATAATTTAAATTGGATAGTAAATATTTATTTTGTTTTCTTAACTCTTATATTCACTGGTTTAATTTATTTACTTTTTATATCTACCTACCGTTTAAAATAAGTTCGGTATTCTGTTAAAATTTCAGAATTTGTGAAGTCTTCTATTCTATAAAAAGCTAGGCAAATGCTATTTTAGCTTATCATAAATATATAAAGACAACATGTATTTAACCAACCATAAATGAGAGTAAAATTTAAATTAACTAAGATATAATTAAAATTCATAATTAAATAGTTTAATTTTAAACTTTAAAGATAGAATAAGTCGTTATTTTTTTTAGCACCGTTTTAAAATACATTTCTACCAAATATGCCAATGAATATAGAAAATATCCATTGCTGAGCACTGATTATATATATGAGGATAGTAATCTAGACCAACTGATGATTGCTGGTTTAGCATGAAATACGTGTATTGGTGATTGTTTATCTTTTCAACATGTGTGTGATCAGGTGGGTCAGCAATATGAGATGGCACTGAGAGTAGTGGGTCGTGTGAATGTCTGAGTTCGAATCCCGCTTATATCACATATATAAATGCAGGTTTAAGTCTGTGCAATGTATTAATACTAGCTGGAAAAATATACAAAAAAATATCATTTACAATATCATTAACCATAATCCATTGCAACATAAGTTACTTATTCCTAATTGCTTTGCAATGACTAGAAAAAGATGATTCTATTTTACATATTTGTATAAAGCTGATAATTCTAATTTTTTAATGTTTATATAGGTATATTATAAAATATGCTAATTATTGCATAGATTTGAATATTTTGAAGATAATGAATATGTTTTTAAATTTATCTTTTTATGCTATTATTATTATTATTATTATTATTATTATTATTATTATTATTATTATTATTATTATTATTATTATTATTATTATTATTATTATTATTATTATTATTATTATTATTATTATTATTATTATTATTATTATTATTATTATTATTATTATTATTATTATTATTATTATTATTATTATTATTATTATTATTATTATTATTATTATTATTATTATTATTATTATTATTATTATTATTATTATTATTATTATTATTATTATTATTATTATTATTATTATTATTATTATTATTATTATTATTATTATTATTATTATTATTATTATTTTTGTAATTCTTAAGAGGGTTAACCCGAGCTGAAACATCAGAACATATTAATATTAAAAATTTCTGGTTGAGGAAAAGAAAGCGAATATTAGTGTTTTCTGTTTATAATTTTATTATTTATTTTTCTATCTGGCTTATATCATGTGGCATAACAGAAATAAAAGAAATAGATTTGCTATATAAAAATAATGCGTAGGCAGAGATTATGTGATATTTGTAGATTTAGGTATTATTATTAAAAACCCATAAGAAATTTTTAAATGATTTCAACAGATCAATGAAAATTTGAAATATAAATATATTAGATGGGATTTGAACACAGACTTTCGAACTCCCTTCAGCTTATTATATTTTGTAAAAATATATTTACATTAGTATAAGTCGCTGCTCTCCAGAAAAAAATAGAAAGTATTAGAGAAATATATTTAGATTACGTTAATTGCAGATTGATAAATTCCAAGAAATATTTGTTGATTACAAATATTTCTTGATACGAGACTAAATCACCTTATACGGAAAGGAATTTCTGAGGCACCAATTAATTAGTTATAGACCTAAATATATTACCGAAGATGGAGAAAATAATTAATTGTGTGAGTAATTAAAAACTAAAAATAGAGTAAGCAACAAAGTACGCCATTCATTTTCCAATTCCTTTGGCGGAGAGATGTGACAGTAATTTCAGATGTGTAGTGCTCTCAGTGAAAATGTGTTCATGGGCAGCAGCTGAATATTCCCACAGAATTTGGGAAACCATCACTGGAGGAAACCATCTGGATAGCAGCTAGATATGAAAAGTTGATTTTCTAATGGATTTCAAGTGAAGTTACCAAGAGGACTGTTGCTGAGGGATGGAAGTAATTACAGCTAAAAGGAGCTCATAATGATGGTTGCAGTGCTCTGTAATGAAGCCAGATGTGTTTGTGTGCAGCTGAACTGGACCAGGACAAAGTGTTTGGGAAACTGAGGCCAATGGTAACTGTCTTGAAAGCAGTCTTAAAGTTCGTCGGGGGAAATGAAGCCATGAGAACTATATATATATTGTGATATGTGTGTAGCAATACCTTGGAAGAAGTTAACCGAAGTGAACTACACATATGTATAGTATGTTATGTTTGCAGCAATGCCTCATTGGGGGAAGTTAACCATAGGTGACTATATATATATATATATTTGTGTTGTGAGTATAGGAGACTGTTTGCTTTTCTTATTATATATTATTTTGTTTGTTGGTATTCAGAATGCGTGCATTTCGAATATACATTCAGTTATTCACTAACTGATATACATGATGACATACAAGTAAAAAAATATAAATGATCTTCATTGTTCATAGCATGAAATACATATATTGGAGATCATTTATCTTCTTTACATGTATGTAATCATGTACATCATTTATATAGGATGATGAATAGCTTAAGGGAATTTCAAAGTCTGTTTTCACACCTTTCTAATTACAACTAAAGGTTAGTATATACATTATAGTTGTATTGAAATATATATATATATTGTATACACAATTTCTTTTAAATATATATATTGTAACCCTCATGTCTGAGTTTACAGGCATTGCTTCTATCCAAATATTTTACTTTATTAACATCTTTCTAATTACAACTAAAGGTTAGTATATACATTATAGTTGTATTCAAATATATATATTGTATACACAATTTCTTTTAAATATATATATTGTAACCCTCATGTCTGAGTTTACAGGCATTGCTTCTATGCAAATATTTTACTTTATTGTGTATAAAGAAATATTAAAAGTCCTACATATATAATAAATTTTAAAGTGTTTTTAAAATGATGACATTAAGTGCAAAACTAAAACATAATTTTTTTTATTTTAAAATAATATTACTATTTTAAATAAAAGGAATGTTGCTATAGAAACCAATCACAAATGATTGGGGGAAAAAAATACTAAAATCATCTGCATTTCCAAGAAGGGAGGGAAGATTGTTAGTTTTTCATCATATCTTTTACTGTATAGAAGTCAATAAAATCTGTAAGTGTTATTTAAGTAATATCATGTGTTTTATGGAGTAGAGAATGCTTTCCCTGATCTTTCCAGAATTGTAGCTGCATAAGGAGCTGTAAGCAAAGAAATGCTTTAAAATTAACATTGATGCTTCTGATTTATTCATTACTATTCGATGCTGAAGAAATATTTGAGATTTACTTGCTACAAGAAGAAAACTAGCCATCTAAAGTGATTATCCCATAGAAATGTACTTCTGTAATTAATCTTTAAATCTACCTATTTTAAATGCTCACAGGAAAGTTTCAATGGAGACTCTCATAGGAAAACTGCCATTGAATGAATCAAAAGAAATTAAAATGTTAGCTTAGCATTGCTGGCATTTAAAATTGATGATTTCAACGGCCATATATCCACAATTATACTAACAGAAGCATACAAATATACATGAGCTCACAAAGACATCAAGGTAATTTAACTGAACTTTCTATAGCTATTCTCAATAAGTTATTGTAAGCTGCAAAGATTTACCCCCTCTCATGCATGATCATCATACAATTTTTTGTAAGTATAAATATGTAAATATATTTTTTTAAAATTATTATATAATTTTATTTGTTAATTATTGTTGTTGTTAATAATTTTGGTTTGTCATTTCTTATCTGAAATCCAAGCTGATTATTTATTTTATTAATGTAATAAAGTATTAGGTGGAGGGAATAACAATCAGCATATATAATTGAATCTGCATGGAAACCTGCTTTTGTGTATCTTCAATTTGATCATTGCTTGTGACTGTTGTAGATTTGTCAATTAAAATTAAGTTGCATGTAGGCACTTGACCATGAACATGGACACCCATTGGTTATCTTTAAATTCCTACAGACTAAAATTAATTTGCAAATATTGTATTTTTTCATTTTATTGTTAACTTGATTATTACCAATTGTCAAAAGGGCCGTTATCGTTATAATATATTAATACATACTTAAAGTAGGACCAGTTCTTGGTTTAAATATTGAAATGCAGTACAAAATAATAAAATATATGTTTCATAAATTTTATATCATATTTATTATATTTTACTTAAGAGAAATGATTTTTTCTTATGTATATTAAGTTTTTTCAATGAACAACAGAGCATTAACTAGCAACAAGGTATTGTGATCTACTAATAATATTTCATCATCAAAGACAGTTTCCCATAGCTCATCACTTCTTTAACAACATTTATTCTAGCATATTATTTATAATTGCTCTCTCATTAATATTTATTTTTCCTGTTGGATAATTCTAGGATCCAATTTTCTTTTCAACTAAAACTGGCTGAAAATTTATTTACTGTTTATACTAGATTATTTTCTGGCATAGCTAACCTAGCCATTCCATATCCATTTAAATCATTTAAATTTTACTCTAGACTTGCAACCTTATCATGGAAGAGATATGCTTATGAATTTATTGCTATACTGTGACTATGTATTTATTATTATGTTATGTACTTCTATGATAAATATGAATGTATACATATTAAAGTCAAGCAATACATGAGTGATTATTTAAACGTGTATAGACAAAATATTAAACTTAACATTCCTATATAAAAAAGTATAAAGCATATTTAATTTTTTATTTGTAACAAAAAATTTCAACAGTGTATTTATTCACTGATTGTTTATTGTACATATTTGTTTATTATACACACATGTTTAATATGATTCATATATACTGTGACTTATTTGGAAAGATTTTAAAATAATATTTTTATAACTCGTATCTACATAAAAAGCAGTGTGTCCCATTGCAAAGGTGACTGATTCTCTCTACAAGTTGCCTACATTTCTGAATCACCAAATATGTTATGTATAGATGTAATTTATATATTAGCCACAAACATTTAAAGATACTAGTGCATCTGGTGTATGAGTTGCAACATCAAAAGATGCATTTTTCATGCCTTAACTTATGATGGTATAATGTGCTAACATTAAATTTTCTTTTAATTGGGCAAAACTACTACTGAAACATTTGATCAAAATTGTCTATGACAGTGAATCCATGAATCATGAGAAAATTTTCAATCGATTTACATGATGGCAGAGAAAACATTGAAGATGTTTGATGAAGTTAGGAAACACATTATTAAATGTCATATCACAATTCATGATTCAGATCCTCTAGTATCTTAAAATATTTGCACTTAGCAGCTAAACTGTCTCTCATAATGTATTTGTTGATTCAGAGATGCAAACAATTTCAGTTAGAAGTTAATCACATTTTCACTAGGATACATTCAAATAATATAACTATTTAAATGGGAGTAATTCACTATAAGTGGAAGATTAACAATATTACAAATAAACTATGGCTTAACACTGCTTTCAATGCACAGGTCATATTCACAGTACTAGATAAAGTCAGATGTTTGAGGGAGAAGAAGCAGAGAACAGACATATAAAGTAATTAATATGTAAATTGATAAGTTTACATATTTCACTTGCATGATAAAGCAACACATGATGGAACAATACATGAATCCTTTTTATTTATTTATTTATCACACAACTTTATATGTTCATTTTCCACTTCCTCTTCCTCACAAATGTCTTTATATAGTGCCATGAATATGACCCACCCAATGGAAAAGCAGTGCTAAACCTAGTGTTAATCTTTCCCTTATAGCAAACTACTCCAATTTATAGAATTACAAAATAATAATGGAAGATGTAAAGTTTATCGAATTATAACTACGTAAAATGATGCCAAATCTTCAATGTATCATTTAAAAATTATATATTTTCTTCATTGATATGTTAATAAAAGTTTGGTCAATTTATGCAGGAGATATGTTTCCATTTCAATTGTTTACTTACCGTGAGAGAAGATCAACCCCACATCAAATACTATATATCAGTTTAAATATCACTAATGGAATTCATTGATGTTAAAGTTAGAACTTTTAATTTAGCAGTTTACTTTAACAAAGCTCATATCACCAACATTTATATATGGTATAAGACAGAGTTATACAAAGTCAGTATCTTAATAAACAAACAGTGGTTATGATGTGGGATTAATCTGTCTCACAACAGTGGAAGAAATAGTTAAATCTAAAATACAGGTATGCAGATAATAGTTGATTTTTTCATTAGTGAAGCAATAGGTATAAAATATTACTTAATTGGTAAATGATGTTTTGAAGATTTGTTATTATGTGAAATCATTATATATATACTATCAGAATCCATTTCCTGAGAAATCATTCTGTAAGCTGGAGAAGTTTCTAAAACAAAACTGTTTAAAATTGGGATGGTTTCAATTAAAGATACAGTGATAAATAGGGATTCCTTCATAAAGAAAGGTGTTTAAATAAAGATGATATAGGTAAAATCCATACAAAAATACGAATGAGATTAAGTACAACCTTCTGGGAGGTGATATGGTACATGATAATCAAAAAATGTATTTTGGGTATCTGTATGAAGTGATTATACACATTCCATGATCATCTGTATCACTAATAGTTAAAAGTTAAGAAATATATTTCTTACATTTGGAAAAAATAATAATGATGTAATGGATAGCTTATTTAATTCCATGCAATATTTTAAATTTATTCATTCATCTGTGTCTATATGAATCATTAGTATGTGCAATTTCCAGTATATATATATATATTATAAACTCAGTCAGGCTTCCTACAGCTATCCAACCTACCTTACCCAATTAATAAACATGACCACATATATGTGAAAATCTTCAATATACATATTTCATGCTTAACCAGATTTTCATTGATATGGATGACTGAAGGAAGAGTTGGAAAGTGGTGAAAATTGAAGCTTGTCCATTAATGTTTAAAGATTTGCTATCTTAATATAAACTGAGCATTGATTGTATATGTGTGAGAGTTGGTGATCTGGACTAACTGATGAATACTGGTTCTGCATGAAATATGTTTTTTGGAGATCATTTATTTTTTTCACATGTATGTGGTCATGGGTATTGGTTATATACAATGGATTGGATAGCTGTAGGGAGCTTGAAAGTCTGAGTTTAAGTCCCTTATATCCCTTACAATTACAGTAAGTTTAGTACAAATCATAGACATGTATTTAAATATTGTATATATATATGATTAATGTTTAGAAACGTTTATCATTTAATCTTTCTTGTAAGTATAGAATGGAAAGCTTTTTTTAAATTTTATTCATGAAATTGTTAACATAATTGGCACATTTATATTTATATCTGAATTTGTTTACATTGTTTTGAATTCTAAATATGTAAGTTCTTAGCAGTAGTGGAAATAAGGTGGTTAGATTAAGTGGTTATTATTATTTTTTTGGCTGCTTAATTTAAGTTATGTTTATTCACAATTATCATTAGCAAAATAATTAACATTACTTGAGTTGATCGTATTTGCTATTATTTGATTTCTATTTTAGTATTAGCAACTGATTTAAAATTTAATATAGTTGTTTTTGCATGGTTTTAAGATTTAAAATTTTGGCTTTGTAACCATCAAATAAAAAGCTGTTTGCTTATTTAACATCTTGCCTCATTTATATTTGTGCTTATTTGTATTGTTTTGAAATCTGACTACTTGAGATCTTATTGGTTAACATAAGTAATGTTGCTGGAGTAGTTAACATTAGTGAATTAGCAAGGATTTTGAATCTTTACACAGATTTTAAAGTTTAAGGTTTAGACTCAATATTAAAATAATGGTATAATTTTATAATAAGGGATAGAAGCAATGTTAAATTGCTACCGAGATGGGTAAAGTATTATTGCATAGCCAGGGTAATTCTATTGCTTAATTATTCATTTGCTTTTAAGTAAAGAACTCATTGCATGTACTCAGATTTGAATCTTGGGATTAATGCCTCAATCACTACATCATAGATCTTGAAGATTGAAGGATTTTACAATTAGTTGATATATATATATTATCATGCATATCATACAAATATTAAAGATTATGATTACGATGTAGTTCTAAATATTGAGATTGTAATATAAACTATTTTATAAGCGATTGCAAGTAATGATAAAATATTAATAATTTGGGTAGAGAGTTATTACATATTCACAGTGCTCCATTGATTAATTAATTTCACTGACTTTAGATAGAGAACTTGCCATATGTAGCTAGATAGAAATCCAATGCATTGATTGATAAAATACATCACAAATATGAATAAAATGTTATTATATGACTATACTATGCTTAATTATCTCCTGGCTTTTAGGCAAAGAATCTAGCATATATAACCGAGTTTGAACTGTACTGCAGTGGAAATGATTGTTTAATGTACTAACCACTACATTACAACATATTAACAATTTTATTAGTCATTCATTAGACTAGAGATTATCCACTTGATGAATAATATTTCTGTAGTGTAATTTTCACTACACCCCTCTTACGCAAGGTAGGGACTGATTTCTGTCCGCTTATAATACCTTACATTTCATGCTGAGCCAGCATTCATCAGTTGGCCCAGATCATAATCTCTTACACATATCTTTATCGTTCAATATACATATAGTGAAAATTACACTATAGAAATATTATTTAGAACAATACAGGTCTTGAAGATTGAAGTATCTTAAAATGGTTTAGTTGGCTGCCTTTTTTTAGTGTTCCACCATACATTTATATTAGGGTATGTGAGTAAGCACGTGACCGATTTTTTTTTTAAAATCTTTTGAATTCTATAAAACGTATCGATATATTGCCCCCTTCCCCGTCTTTCAATTTTACTTCTGCGAATTTTTTGTAGTACATATTAAAAAGGCAAATCTTGACATTAGTTTAAAAAAGAAGAAAATCAATGTCCTACTCATTTGGTTTTATAGAAACTCCTTAAATTAAAAAGAACTTCCTACAAATTGAAATGCTGAGGGAGAGAAAAAACGTCACAAAATGAAAAATGAAGATGCAAGGAATAACATTTTTTTTTTCGAAGCAAGATTTGTTTGTTTTTTTTGTCCCCCCCCCCATTCGAATTTTAAAAAAAAATTGTAGCTATGGAACTAAATAGAAAATGATTAGTTTGATGTGTATTTAATGAAAATATCGTATTTTTTAAAAATAATTTTAATTTTATTATTCATTTTTAAAATTCTCTTAATATAATCATATTTCACTTCATTATTCACTTTTCATTATTTGTTCTCATGTGTGTAAACGCTATATATATTTTATGAGTTTCCTTGGCATACTTAAAAGATGTTTCTTCGTATGGTACTTTTTGCCAGGCCCAGAGGAAGGCTTATTAGCGCCCTTATGCAAAACAGTAATTGATGCGTTTTCCCTCAAAAAATAAATAAATATATAAAATAAAAATTAATTCTAAGTGATTTTATTTCATTTTAATGTTTTATTAAAGATAATATATATAATTATAAATTTAGTTTCCGAGCTTTTACGGAACTGAATATAGATACAATACCATCAACATTTAGAGTATTGTATAAGACATTCTCTATAACTATCATTGACAAATTTACCAACCGATCTTGTGTCATTGTCGAATGAAAATAATTTTTTATGATTTTAACTTTAATTAGAGGGGATTTGAACCCAGACTTTTAAACTCTCGTTAGTTATTCACTCCATCTTATTCAACCGATAAACATGCCCATATACATATGAAAAACATAAATTATCTCCAATACGTATATTTCGTTCTGAACCAGCACTCATCAGTTCTTCCGGATTATCATCCTTCACTCATATATACAGTTAATACTCGATTTATATTAAGATAGAAAATCCCCATGCTTTAATGGATAGGCTTCAACCTTCTCCATTCTCCAACTTTTCAGTCATCCACATCGTTGAAAATCTGATGATAATGTGTTTAAACCCTTTGTTTGCCAATTTTTGTAGTGATATTCTAATTTTGACTGTAAGTGAATCTGTCACCTCATATGTAGGTCTTTAAGTCCATTTAAATACACAGAAGAGAGATGGGTAGAATACAGGCGGAATATGTGATATTTTAACTACATAGATAGTATTTATATTCTAAGCTAGTATAATTAGAGTGGATTTGAACCCAGATTTTCAAACTCTTTTTAGTCATCCACTATGTCTTAAACAAATAATACACATGCCTATATACATGTAAAAAATATAAATGATCTCCAATATATGTATTTCATCCTGAGCCAGCACTCATCAATTGGTATCATGTATAATGGTTGCATAAGATGGAGTGGTGACTAAAGAGAGCTTGAGAGTCTGGGTTCAAATCCACTCTAATTATACCTAGCTTAGTATATGAATACTATACATTTATTTAAAATATTACATATTTAGCCTGTATTTCGCTTATCTCTCTTCTATGTATTTAAATGGGCTTAAGGTCCTCCAAATGAGGGGTCAGATTGACTTACAGGCAACATGGATGACACAACAAAAATTGGTAAACAAGGGGTTTGAACACACATCAGATTTTCAATGATATGGATGGCTGAAGAGTTGGAGAGTGGAGAAGATTAAAGCCTGTCCATTAAAGCTTGGGGATTTGCTATCTTAATATAAATTGAGCACTGACTATATATATATATGCAAAGGATAATGAACCGGATCCACTGATGAGCGCTGGTTCAGCATGAAGTATATATATTGGAGATCATTTATCTTTTTTGCATGTATATGGGCATGTGTGTTGGTTATATAAGTGGAGTGGATGACTAAAGAGAGCATGAAAGCCTGGATTCAAATCCCCTCTAATTACACCAAATTTAAAATATAAATACTATGCATGTGTTTAAAATATTAGATTTTTAACTTTGAAAATGACCTTTCCACTATCTACACTTATAGAAGAGTTAATAAAATTGTTATTGATATGCTCAAATTTTTTTTTACGTGTGTTATAGCATTGGCCGGGAAGCAAACCTGGTAACCCATGACAGCTGTTTGTAAGGCAGCTGTGCTGACCTCTTGACCACCAACGCTTGACAGATATGCGCAAATTTGAGAATGAAATGGTCAATATTTTCAAGAATGTAACTTAGAAAATCAAATGGATTTATGAGTTGAGATAATTCTCTTGAAAATAAGTTTTTAAATAGACATAATTCTTCATACAATTCCTCTCCATTTATATCTTTATTATTATCATCCTCACTTAAATGAATGTGTAGATTGAAATATTCTTTTTCAAGTGTTTTAAATCAGCTTAACCAAGTTTATTCATGGTTGACAAAAACATCAAATTGTTTGTTGTGAATTTCCATTTGCATAAAGCTCTCATCAAAAGATGCAATTATCATATCAAATATTGTGAAAAAGAAGTTTACTCTGAATTTATCTTCAGATGTTTGGAGTTCTTCCTCTCTATGTTCATAATAATATATTTTACTTTTCTTTCTGTTTCTCACTACATTGTTACTTTTGAAGTGTGGCTCTCTTTCTAAATCTTCACATAGATTTTTAGCTGTTTGAAGTAAGGAATTGTAACAAACATCCATACTGTAATTACTAAAAAAATATTTTAGATTGTTAATGACTATCAAAACGTGAACTATTTGTTTGAGCATTTTGCAACATTTGACTAACAGGATTCATAAAACGTAGTGAAATAAGAGATCACAGAAACTGATAATTTTTTAATTTTGTATATAATATCTGAGCTTGGTGTTTATTTTCATGATCAAAATTGTCATCAAAGAATATTTCAAACAAAGCATTATATATTTCTCCTGCTTCACGTCTCAGTAGTTAAAGAGCATTTACCCAACTTTCCCATCTAGTATCTGAAAGTGGTTTCAATGTTAATGAGGTAATGTGCTTTTTTGAGATAGACCAACCTTAGTAAATAGTATGAAACATTATAGATTGCTTGTATTGTTCCAAAAAAGCTTATGGTTACTGAATTTACCTTTGCAGCATCATTAACTACATGGTATTAAAAAAACTCTGGGAATTTGAATTTAATTAATGTTTTGCAGGTCTCTTTTCTTTCCATATTGGTCCCATTGTCATATTCTTAGCCTCTTATATTTTGTGTCTAAATTCCAATTTTTCAGCTTATTAATTATTACATTATATAAATTTTCACCTGTAGAATTCTCAATTGCCTCCCCCCCCCCCCAAATGCTCTTCAATTAGACACTTTTCCACTGCAACTGTCATTTGTTTCATGTGACTTCTATCTGGAGTTCATGCTAATATAATAGAAAAATATTTGGCCATTCTAATAGATGACAAAACCTTATCTGGGATAGCATTACTCTGAATTTAAATAATTTTTATTTTCTACATCTTTGCTCAAGTAATTGCTCTTATATTTTGATTTCAGTGTTCTATTTATGTGAATCTCTATAACCAAATCATATTTAGTGAACAATTCAATTAATTTTAAAAAAATAGCATTATTTTTTTATATAGTTTATCTAAAGTATCACATAGACGTAAACATCGTGAAGCAAGATATTTTATTATTTCAATTATTGTTATATGTTTATTGTTTGTCAGTTGGGTTTATAAATCATATCACATTTTCATACTTTATGTGAACAAGACTTTTTTCATGTATGTGAAATGTATGAGACAAATTCCACTATTGATTATAACCATGTGATACAAAATTTGATGCAGCATCTTTATGATTGTTGGACAAAAAAAATTACAAGAAAAGCAGAAAACCCTATTTTTTGAATGTGAAAATTTGATGCAGAGTCTTTAATTATGATTGTTGGACAAAATAATTTACAAGAAAAGCAGAAAATCCTATTTTTTGAATGTAAATAAATTAACCATGATCTATGTACTAATTCACTATTTTCCTTTTTTTTATAATACACATTACTAAACTTTCTTCCTTCACAAATCTGGGATAGAATATGTTCTCTTTTTGGATAGTTCCACATTCACTCAAAGTAAATCAAAGTTTATCAGTAATTTTAGGCCAATTTGCTAGATCTTTCAGTTCATCAACTGAAAAGTTTTGTTGTTTTTTATTGAAATCTTTATTTGGCTGTTCTTCATTAGAATTTTTATTGGGGTGTTTTACATTAAAAATTTGAGTTGGTTGTTCCTTTTCAGGAACCTCATTTTCAACAACAGATAAATCTTGTCTATGTTCATTGCGTGAATCCTTTTGATTTGAAGGTTTAGATTTTATTTTAAAAGTCATAAAGTGCTCCAGATAGTTTTTGTAATAATTTTGCTTTTGCAGCCTTTCCTTTTAATTGAAACCTAAATCGAAAAGTTTGCGTGCGAAAATATATTTGTAAAACAATATTGGCGCTATTGCACCTGACCGCAAAGCTACTTTTTACTTAAATGCAAAATAAAATTATATTACTCTGCAAGTGCTTTCAAGAGATGTGCTCTCTTCTTCATAGCTCTGAGTGAAGTAATTACACCTAGGTCTCGTTTTACGCGATAGATAGGTTCCTCAGAAAACATGTGCAAATGAAATCACGCAAAAATAGACGTAACTTACATTGAAAAGGGGGGATGCGGCCTGTGATTTTTCAAAATTTGTGTAAAAGCAAAACACCAATGTAAAATTACTTTAAAATTCGCGCAAAAAAAAAATAAGGAAATAAAATATGACTAATAAAAAATTTCAAATTTGAAAAAAATTGATACAAGACAAACTTTTTTGAACTATAATATTTAATTTTATTCAAAATAATATATTTTTATGCATAATTTACAGTATAGTAATTTACATTTTTTTATACATGTTTTAATTATTATGATTTTCTGGTGACAACGTAATTAATCTTTGAGACGAAGATTTTATTAATTGTTTACGAAGCTCACGATATCCAGACATACAACCATTTAGCTCTCGTTGGAATTTAAGAGTACATTAATGATTAGTGTCATTAATAAGAAAATAATAATTGATTACATTCTTTTTTAAAAAGCAAAAACAGAATGTGATTTAAAATGCAAAATTAACACGCACAATGTTTGAACAAATTTACATTATAATCTTGTAAAATTTAATATGTGTATACATAAAATGTGGAAATCATGTTTTTAATTTCATTATTGCATAAAATCTTACTATTATAAAGCACTGAAAATATTGAAATTACTAAGATGAAAGTCGAATTCCAATAATGTGCTATTACTTTCAATATAACATAAGTGCGCAAAATTTATTATTTAAAGTAATAGCGCATTATCGGAAATCGACTTCCGGTGAAACACGAATCGTGTAACTTCAAAATCGTGTTAAATAAGTCCGCGTAAAAAGAGACCCAGGTGTATATGCAAATTATGCAAAGTTCAAAGGTTAATTACTCCATTTTTTTGAGATTGCGAAGCATGTGTCTTTGCGGTTGATGGTGTTGCAATCCATCACAATCTCAAAGAAATGGAGTAATTAACCTTTGAACTTTGCATATAATTACTTCACTCAGAGCTATGAAAATGTGAGCACATTGTTTGAAAGCGCTTGCAAAGTAATATAATTTTATTTTGTTTTTAAGTAAAAAGTAGCTTTGCAGTCAAGTGCAATGGTGCCTATATTATTTTACAAGCCTTTCTTTTGCTATTTTGAAAACTGAACAGTTTTTTCTTCCCCTTCATATTATTATATCTAAGGAAGCAGTGGTAAATTAATTATTTATTAAAATATTATATTTAAAGTTCTACTTTAATTTTTTTATATCAATTTATTTATTCTAATAGAATCAATTATTGATGTAAAGTTGTGTGTCAAATGGTATTTAATTTAAATAGTGTATATGCATACATAGCTGTGATATAGGTTGTATTTAATGCTCAGCTATGCTATTAAAAGTTCGTTAGGATAACTTTTTTGTTCATATAGTACATGCTTTATCAATCTAGTACTTCTTTAACTTTAAGAAGGAATCCATAAATTATAGACATTAGAGGTTGTATCACACAAAAAAATAACCATTTGATATTTTAGCTTCTGGCTATCCCACCTTATCCTAATCTTAATTATAAATACATCTCATAATATTGATATTATTAGCATAATCCGATCAATTCACTGATTACAAAAATCAATAATAAATTCTGTGAAAAAAACAGTCACTCTATATATAACCACATTGTCTCAACTACTGAACTTATTTTTACATGCACATAAATTTTCATGTTACAACACATATTTTTGTAATGTTATCAGGTACTGCTACATTGTAGTGCATTGATATATATATAATATACAAACCATTATAAATTACAAACCAACCTCTATTTTATATCTCTTAAACAAACCAAATAATTTATACAATATAACTTAAATAAGACTATATTTTAATTTATAATGTTTGTATTTTCTAATTATTTCAGTTAGTGTTAACAGTAACTTACTTTTCATATATATATATATATATATAGTAACTAATGAAATGAAGAGAATAACTTACAGCAATTTAGTTATCAAAACATTTGCTTTTTAGTGCATAGTAAGTAAAAGTATTTAATTTATTTCTTTTTTATTTCTCTTTATTCTAATTTAATCTAGTTGACTAAGTGGAATAGTGAACTAGAATTAATTTTTGAAAGGAAAATTTAGTTAGATGAGTAGTAAGAATAAAGGTTATTACAAATTATTTGTTTCTTTACATAATATTTGATAGAGCCAGTATTTGAAGCTGTGCTATTTGGAGCATGAATAGTCAGTGATTTTCAGTGCATTTTTATCCATATCCCAGACTAATTCCTGGTTTTTGTTTTAGTCATTGAAGCTTGAAATGCAAAATTGAAGTAATATAAGTGTGCATTTAATAGCTATCTTTCGCTCCATTTTACTATTCCAAAAATCCTGAAATTCATTACATTCTAAGGTTTTGAACCCAAAGCAACCTCCTTGTAAAATTATATAGATCTGACTCTATAACAGTAACTGTTTATTTTAATAACATCCATTATTTATTAACTGCAGAAATAATAAATTAATTATGATTTCTAGATGTATAACTGCATTATTTCTGATTTGAATTCTAAGCTTCAGTGATAAGGACAAAGTCAGAAACTGATCCAGAGATAGGGATTTAATTTTTCCATCAATTGGTAAACATTGGTTACTCATTCTTACTATAGATAACATTAGAATAGAGAGTTGCTGTTAGAATAAAGGCTTTTGAATGAATTTCTAATATATTTACAGCAGGAGCCTTAGAATCAGAAGGAGAACTTTATAGTACTTTTTTCTTATTCTTCACATGTATGCAAGCCAATTTTACTTGTCTTTTAGGCTATGTTTTCATTGGTGGTGTTTTATGAAATACTAAAAATTAATATCTTTAGTTTTGGGACTATTATTTATATAATAATTTTGGTATGAAACAAAATAAGTAATATATCATTAAAAAATTAAAAAAATTTTTTTTATTAAAATGATTCAATTTTAATGCTTTAATCTGTTCAAGATCCAACTCCTCTTACTTGAGTTTAGTGACAACTCATTTACACTTAAAACAATTTATTTTTACAACTAAGAATTATAATCCTGTATGTTTTTGTTTAAAAAAAGTATTTTACAAATATTTTGCAAAAATAAGCTTAAATATGTAGATAAATTACTGAAAATTACAATTTTTCTTTCATAAATGCTAGAATTTATAGGCACACTAAAATGCCATATGCCAAATAATTTAACATTCAGTAATTATGTCATGATACAACCACTCAGGACACTGTTGGCTTTCTTTTCAGTGAAAATTTATATGAAGTTTGTTTGATACTGACATCTTAAGATTTTTTTTGTTTGATACTGACATCTTAAGATTTTTTTGTTTGATACTGACATCTTAAGATTTTTTTGTTTGATACTGACATCTTAAGATTTTTTTAAAACTAGTAACTTATTTTTTATTACTACATAATAAAAACATGTCAACCAGTAAACCAACATTAGAGATAACTCCAAAATAACATAAACAGGCCATTTTACTGCATCAAAATGCCATAAAATTATGGACATTGTAGCAACTGAATAATAATATTAAGTCTTAATATATTCAATGCTGCTGAAGCTTTTTTTGTATATGAGCTTTTTATAGCAGTAGAATTTGCAATATATAATGGAATCTTGATATTCATGGAGTGTTGATATTATCTATAGTATACTTCATTTCAAACCTTGGTCACATAAATTGTACATCGCTCATAATAGCTCATTTTTTTATTGATATACTTTGATTAAAATGGAATACATTATTTATTGAACTGCAAATATATAGTCCCTTTTATGCACACACACATATATATATGTCATTTTTATATGTATAGGGTGTATATGTAAATTACTATTATAGTATAATACTTTATATATTTTTTACCAAGAGTGTGTTCACTCATTCACATTCTCTCAAAAAATAAAAAATAAACTTTCTGTACCATATCTTTATTTTTAAAATAAAATGATTACCAAAATGTACAGCTTTGATCACAATTAAATACTTTGGACTCTATTCTTTTTGTATAATAACTTTTTTTCTATCAAAATCTAATAGAAATTTTTTTTTTTAGGAGACTGTGCCCTTTTTAGTTATGTTGATATCTCTAAATAATGTCAACTTTATCAATGTTCTTAAATTTCATTAAACTTTGAGCACTATGCTTAGAAAACATATTATGTAAAATTTTGCACATTAAATTCAGAAAATATAATAAAGGGAGAATAAAATGTATGTGCTTTTTATATATTATGAACATTTTTATTAATAAATTTGATCATGCTTGGTACTCTAAAATAGAAAAAGAGTTACTGCCATTATGTAATATTTATTAAATGTATAAATTTTTATGTTTTTTATTTAAAACAAAAACATGATGACACGTGACCTTCTGAAAAAAAAAATGGCTGCTAATTTATCATAAAATATTTATGAATAATAATATTTTTCTTACAATATTAGTGTTATTCTTTTTTGTTTATTTACATATATTTTGTTTTTATTTCTACCCTTTTGTATACCATAACTGAAGTAATGAATATTGGTACAGTATAATTTGCAGCTTCACTGTACTACTCATCATCATTGTCAACCATTCCTGCAGGATGAAGCTGTCCAAGTTCATTCCATCTTTTCTGATCTCTAGTCTCTTTTCCATATCATTCCTACACACTTTCCCTTTTCATTCATATATCTCACATGTGATGTCTTTCTGGGTCTTTTGCAATATCTTGGAATCCACTTTAAGATTTCAACTCTTCATCTATTATCATCTTTTCTAGAAATATGTCCAACCCAACTCCACTTCAGGTTCTTTTTTCTTTCAATGATGTCAGTAACACCTGTTTATTCTCTTACCCATGTATTTCATTTTTGATATTGTTACTCCTAACATGCATGTCTCCATAATCCTTTAAGTGGTCTCAAGTCTTTGTATTGCTCTTCACTTAAGTGTTCAAGTCACAGATCCATAAGTAAGAAATTGTAAAACACATTTATTGAAAACCTTTCTTTTCAAACACATTCCACCAAAAGGACTCCTACCAAGTTTAATTCTATGATTAATTTTATCCATTGTTTCCATCTGCAGTAATAATCTGACCAAGATATTTGTAGTTGTTAAATTCTTTTAACTCATCATTATCAATCTTTATTTCCATCTTTTGAGAAAATCCATCTGAACATTATTTTAAGTTTTTTAATGTTTACCTTTAGTTCTACTTTCTTACTTTTAACTCTTGCATCATTTCCTGAAGCGCTGAATCATTATTTGCAAAAAATAACTACATCATCTGTAAAATCTAAATGACTTAAATATCTCCATTTACTTTTATTCCTGTCTTACATTCTTCCACAAATTACTTCTTGCAGCACTACTGTAAAAGGTTTTGGAGATGTGGAGTCACCCTGTCTTACATTCTTCTCAATATTAACCATCATAATATCATTATTTAATGTATTATAAATATTCTACTACTATTTTGAGGGGGGAGGGAGGGAAATGGTGTTTCTGCAAAGAAATAGTCCGACTGCTAGTCAACAAGTTTTACAAATTTATGTATACATTTGTATAATAATTGTAATAAGTAATTTTTATACCATATACTTTAAAAAAAGTTAAAATAGTAATCGCCAAAACATCCAAGACATAAAAGCATTATCTGATTCAAGTATTAAATTAATTTAATTCTCAAAGTAATGGGAAATGAACGTTTGTCAACTTATCAAGTATCGTCCAAAAAGTCTGTTGGGGTATTCTGCAAATGTATATGATTGCGATTAATAAATCATCAATTCCATTCTTACAATAAAAAATCATTTTTTATTATTATTTTATTTAATAGTGCAGATTCACTTTCAAATCTTGAAAAAAAAAAAAAAAAAAGTTACATCATCCGAAAACAGTCGTATCTATTTCTCCATCTTCTGTTTGACATTATTCTTCAAACGAAAGCAACTGGCACTAACTAATGAAAAGGTTTCTGCTGCTTCGCAATCTCCAGATTATGACAATTATTAAGTTTAAAAGAACAGTCATATCTTATTACCAACGGAATAAAGAAAAAGAAGTTATTTTCAATAAAATTAATTATTGTTTTACATGTAAAAAGATATGTCAGGTATGTCTGTGTGCATTTTATTTTTCGGCGTGAAGGAAGATGACATAACTGAACAAAAGACTACTACAATATAGCAACAACGTTTGATCATCATCAGTAATAGTGAAATTTTAAATACGTAGCCGGCATGATTTGGTTCTATGATAATGACCATGGCTGACCCAAAGATTATCGGATCGCAACTAACTCTAACACTTCCGACGTCCGAACGTCTTATGGACTCACTAACAATTTTGATTACTGTTTTATTATTTATTAAATGCCATTCTTTTAAAAACACAATTCTAATTTTTTCATTTTTTTAAAAATTCGGATTAAATTTAGAGCTGTTTGATTAATAGTAAGAATGGTTAGGTTAAGAGTTAAAGGTTTCTGAACTGGTTCTTAGTGAAAAGAGGAAAAAAAGATCTGTTTGATTAGTTGAAAGAACTATTAGCTTAATTTCTTCTTGCTTCACTATTATGTGACCTCCATCGCAAGAGGCTATATTTTGAATGAATAGCATGCTCATGTTTTAAAAGCAAAAGTGTATAATGAATAACTCCGTGTTTTTTAATCTTTTTCTAATAATGGCACCCCCCCCCTTCGATTTGGGTATTTTTACTGTGATTGCAGTATCTTTATTTCTTTATATATTTTGCCATGCGTAGTTCTTTGCTTTATATAAGTATAAATAATTTATAATGAGTATTAATTAATTTGAATTATGTATAGTCCTTTCAATAAAATAATTCCATTCCAAAAAAGTCCCACTTTTAATTTAATACATAAATAATTGATTTATTATTCGGTATTTTATAAGACAAAATTTTAAGCACAGGTAGCATGAGAACTGGGGCATGATCCATGGGACTTAATCTCAGTCTGCCATTGTACTGCTGCTTTTAACCACATAAGGCAAAGTAATCATATATTTTATTGCTTGAGAAGTCATATGATATTTGAGTATCGGAGATTGTGATAGTTGAGCTGTGATCCATGGAACATAAGTTCTGGAGTCTGTTATTCTAACTGTTGGACCACATGCAAAAACAAAAATGAATGTTTGATTACTAAAGAGGTCCTAGAAGTTAAGAACTGGAGATATTAAAGCTGGGTTAGGCATAATCCAGGAAACTTAAGCTCAGAATTTGCCACTCTCCCACTGCTCATAACCATTAGGGCAAAGTAATCAAACAGTTTCTTGATTGAGAGGTCATTATCCACACCTTTTTAAAATCAATAGTTGGATTATGTCCCTATATAACACATGCATCAATTCTGCGTCGACAGCTCGGACACATTGCGTATATGTTTCTGTACAAAGTCATTAATAAATGTTTTACTTTCTCGAGCAGTAATTTATTCTATAATTTATATTCCGGAACTATTTACTATTAGTTTGCAATGGTAGTGCTGTTACTTAACACCAGAGTAGTTTTAGCATTTATTGGTGAAGGGTTTTGAAGTTGCATCATTCATCCTCCAGTTGTCTTTAAATCTTTTATGTTGTCCAGATAATAGTCTGAAATTCAAAAGTTCTTTTGCTTTTATAGCCAAGCCAACTCTTTTCCAAATATATAGATCTAACTCTAGGCCACACAGTCACTATGTACTTCAATCACTTTTAATTTTGCATTATCTATAGACCTATTTCAGCCTTTTGTTTTGATAGTATATGATGCAAAATATCTGATTTTCTTTGCCTTGATTCAATGTATATATTTGAGAGCAGTAATCATTATGTATCTTTTAACACAGAGCCATTTATTGTCAGCTTGAGTTATCTTTGAAAAACTAAATATTAATACTATTTTGTCTCTATTTCCAGACTAATTTCTATTATATATATATAATGTTTTGATAGTATGTAGCATCCTTGGCTAAGGATAAAGAGTGCTTTTTGATAATATGAAACTAAGGCTACTAAAATAAACAATCTCGGGCTATATATCTGATCTATAAAACTGTATAAGCAAGTTGATTTGGATTCAGAATTGTCAGGGGCTTGTGAATCTTATGCTATTAGAATTATATGCTATTTATATTGATAGTATGAAAGAGTTAATAGTGACCACTACATGTGCAGAAGTGAATCCAAAGCCTTTCAGTGATAAAAGTCAATGATTAAAGACTAATATGGAGTTGGCTTTGAAATAAAGTGATTACAAAAAATGACTGCTTCCAAAAAGCCTTTAAAATTGTTTGTAGTAAACGTTTTTCTTTATTATATATATATCTTTTTACAAAACTTGTCCTGCCTGATTTAGTATAATGATAGAATGGCAGATTATACAACTCGGGATTGACGAATCTTGACCTAGAGTTGACCTTTCCAATGCTTGAATTTCTTATGAAGTCTTGAGCACCAAGCCATTAGCTTATAATTAAACAATACTATTTCTTTAGTACTCTTTTTTTGTAAATTGATTGTCACTGCAAAAACATTTTCACATTGTTGTTTCAACACCTTTTCTAAGAAATAAATACTAACTTTAATAATCATTTTTGCACTCATGCTAATCTATCTTTTAGTTGTTGATTATATCTAAACTAGTGACAGCTAGATGCCATGATAAATATCTTTAATGTATCATAAAATAGTTTGCCATGTATATATTGAAGATGATGGTGAGTTAAATACTGATGGAGTGATATAATTGTTAATCTGAAAAAGCATATAAATAGGTTTAAATCTTAAGAAATTATGTATTCATTATATTACAGAGTAATATGTTATAATAAAATGCAAGCCTTATGGTTAGCGATATTGGGGCTTTATGCGATCGATGAATGAAAGTTCCTGTGAGTCTTCTATTGTATTAAACCACTAAACATCACATGATCATTATTTCATACTAGCACATAATTGTTATTAAACAAGGCAAAACTCTCCATACAGTTGGCACAGGGTGGCACTACTGTATGGAGAGATTCTTCTATTGTAGTTTGTTATTCACAATTTAATTGTTACATACAATTTTATATTTAAGTAGCAAGTTGAGATGCTCAGTCACCTTGATTTATAATATATCAAACAATGTTGAACAGCCACATTAGTGTTATGAACAATTTTAATTAGTTATTATTAGAGATTTTATCAAAATATTAATTTTTTGATTATGTAGTTGCACACACATATATTTTTAAATTTTTCAGTTTTTACTAGTGTCTCTTCCAAACTCTATCACATCATAACTATCTATCATTATATAAACTCAGATCAATTTCTCTCACTAACAACCTTTAGCACCATACTCAATTTTTAAAGAATTGATTTGAGACACAATTTTTACAATAACTTCAATTTTAATAATGTTAAAGAAAAAAGCTATATATTGATAGAAACTAGAAAAAACCAAGGAAAAAAAATACGGCTAAGAAAAATAGTGGTTACCATTAAAAAACTAAGGAAAAAAATTTCAATATTATAAAAAATTATTACTTTACCCTTTTTTCATAATTTCTAATTTGTCACAACTAAATTTTAAAATTATAATTTCATTAATAATTTTATTGTATTCCTCACAAAATTCTGATTCAAAACATATATAATACTTTTTACCTGAGATAATCCATAGCTTCAGAACTTACAAAAAAGAGAAATATAAGAATTCACCTTTTTTTTCTTGTACCCCAGAAGTTTAAAAAATCTCAAGGCATCTATAAGAAAAAAAGATTCTTCCTAATAAAAGGTACAAAATAAATCATTACTAGTAGGTGGATATGCATTTGTAATCATAGCGATTGGCTTTTTGTTTATCAAAACTAGAAATTGAAGGCCACTGCCTTTATTAACAATAAAATGAGTCTTCTCTTTTCATTTCATTTTTTTTGCACACCAATGATGTATCTTGTTACATTTATTGTTCTAGAGAGATATGATTTATTTGCATATAGCTTATTTGCTAGATATAGACCTGAAAATAATGTGATGCAAGATGTAGCAAAACTACTGACTCCACAGTATGAGTACCAAGGCATAGACAAGAATCTGGATTTGATTCTTTGTCTGCATACAATGTGGCAAACATAACCATTGTGACTATAACCACACACCCACCATTTGAAACCTCTCTTATTTCACATGGCTATGCCTGGTACATTTTGTTATTGCTTCATCAATTGCAACTTTTCTGTGCATATGATAATCAGCCTTAAAATGTATGGACTGCCCTGTAATAGTCTAATTTTATAGATGCAGTCAAAATAATAGCCTAATTTTATAGATGCAGTCAAAATCATTACTTTTGTTATACAAATGCAGACATATAGTCTAAATACAGATATGCTAATAAATTATTAAACATTTTGAGACTCATTATATCTATTAAATAAGATTGCCTCAAACTTGGATTAGAGCCCCAAAATTACATTGTATATAATCAGCCTAATACTTTCATTATACAAGCACAGACATACTAGTAGAAACACAGACACACTAATAAATTATATTTATTAATTTCATTAAATAATTAAATAATCTAAAATAATAATCAACTAATAAAAAATTCTAAGATAATAATAAACAAATAATAAAAAAAATCGAAAATAGAATACTTACATATATCATGTTTGATTTAGGATGAAGCCCATGAAATTTCAAAATCTTTAATGCATATTGAATCCATTGTTTGACTTCATTTTTCCCATCAAAAATATACACCTTTTTTAAATACAAATTGAGCAAAAAAAGAGAAGGATAATAAAAAAATTAATAAACTAATTTTTATCTGATTACAATATGAGATACATCATTTGAAAAGGAAATAATGCAACAGAGAATGATGGTATTGGAATATGCATAGTCCATTTAGTTATCCCACAATTTTAAAATGAAAACAGAAAAAAAAAAAAATTTCAAACAATGAACAGCAATCATACTAAACTTTGCTATTATAATGTCAAGATAGAGCAATTTTATTAATATTAAATGATTGTTTTTGATATAAATATATCTCTTGCATGGTTTGGCTCAGTTGATAGAGCATATGACTTGGGATTGGGAGGTCTCATGATCGGCTCTGGTACTCACAGATCTGGTATTCAAACTTTATGAACTCCCAAGAAATAAAATGCTATGCATTTTTTTTAATTATTTAAACATATTAAGTTGTTCTTCCAGAATTCAGACATTGATTTGGCAATAATGTAGTGATAATCAAAATACTTCAGCATTTGGTAATCATTTGCTTTTTTTTCTTTTATTTCTTGGCTGTTCATCACATTATTTTCACCCATTATCAATCTACTGCAAGATGAACATCTCTCAAAGTTTAATCCAGTTTCTACAATCCCTAATGTCCTTTTCCACAAAACATCAGCAAACTTCTAGTATCTTTCTGGGTCTTTTACTTGATATCCAGTTTAAGATCACAAGATCAAGGGCTTGGCCAATTTTTTTTATTTTTTGCCACCAGGTCACAAGATCAAGTATTTGAACAAAATCATATCAAATTTGTTTTCTCTCCTTTTTACTTTTTTACCTCTTCAGTATATGAGAATAAGTGTGACACAACCTTTCTATTTTTTAGCCACTTCCATAATGCAGTTGTATGCTATTGATTTCTTTTGGTTTATCATCTTTTAAAAATAACTATTTTTGAATAAAATCAGAATCCAGTCACATTATTCTTCTAAGACATAAATTTACAATTATTTTGCCAAAATAATCACAATTTGTAAACAAACTGCAGAAAAATATACATTTTCAAAATCTTAAGAGTAAATTCAGGCTCAAGAGCTCTTGCAAGCATGCCACCTAAAGAGAATGAAAAACTAATAATCAGAAATGTTGTTGGCTCATTTTGCTACTTTGTAGTAGATTTCTGTGTACAATATGAACATTTTGAGATTTTTTTTTCAAGTAATAAATTAATATTTTAGTTCAAATGTTAGCTGCAAGAGAATGAGTACAGCAACAGAAAGTATTCTGTTTAGTTAACATAGATGTCATTAAAGATAGTAACCAATTATGAAGCAATATGTTATCTTTAAATTATATTTTAAATAGGATAAAAGTGTTACAAAAATATTGAAATGATTTAATTGTCCATGGAAGTGAAGACACAAATTGTAAGAATGTTTTCAAATAGTTTTCATGATGTTGCGATGGCATGGAGAGCATTGGAATTGATGCAAAAAGACATGAAATACATTTTCACAGTCACATCATAAGTTGTATTCCAGACACACTGATATCTTAAAATTTTTGTGGTAAATAGCTAAACTCTGACTCACCTTTTCACTTGGACACATTGTTTTAAATTCAAAGGATAATTTCTAAGTGAAATTAAAAACATTAATAGTATACTTAATGCTGAAGTAAAATTGTAATCCAAGGAGCTAAAAATTTCTGAATCAGGGTCTTATCTGATAAAATAAAAAAAAAGTTAAATCAATTGAATAGAACTGTTGTCCATAATTTGTATTTAGGCTTTTCACATGTCACATCACTCCCTGGATAACCAATTATACCATCATTATTATCCACTTTGAAATTGCTTTTATAACTGATAAAACATTATTACAATTTAATTTGTAAGGACTGTATTTATTTTGCAAACACTCAATTGATAACTTTATTTCTTTGATGGATTTGGTAATGATTATTATTAATTATTTATTGCACTAAAGTTTATTGTATCGTTTTTAGTTCAGATATAAACTTCAAATATCATTGAGAATTAATATATCTATTCTTAACTGAAATTGCCTGGTGTTGTAGTTTGCCATACTATTTTTATTTTACATATACATTGATATATAAGTATTATTTATCTATAGCTTCTTGATATGTTGTTCTTTATGCTTAAATTTTATCTTAAAATATATTTAAGAACTTTTGTTTTACTATAATATTTTAAATATGTGATGATATGTGAATTGGGATTAATAAAAGAGTGCTAATTCATTTTTGGGGGTTATTGTTTTCTCTTTGTTTATCATAATTCCCTTGTTTGAAAGGGTGTTGACAATCAATCAATACATAAATCAGTTCTGGGCTGGTAGTCTTTCGCTGTAAAAAGTGCATGTAATCTTGAGTCTCTTTTTAGACCAGCATAATTCTTAGCATCTATATCCATACATAACCAATGAGAAAAGGTGAAATGTAGCCTGCTTGAGGAGAATGTACTATTAATTATTCATTATGGCATACTTATTATAACACTGGGTCTCACAAATTATTGCATATAATATGGTCTTTTTGTCTCAAGTATGTGGATTAATGATCTAGGAAATTCCTTGATTGATATATAAAACTCGTTTTGTGAAAAGCAACAATTTTTTTTTTTTTTAATTTATAAATTTGAATAATGAACAAAAGGTGGTCATTTGCCTGGACCGTGGCTTTTTATGGTAGTAATACATGGATCGTAACCATTGTGAAATAATTAGAGGCATATTGGTGGAATGCTATTAAGTAGGCAGAAAGTCAATTTTAAGATGGTGTAGGAAGAAATTTTAAAGTATATTCTACCAAGATTTAAAGTAAAATTATTGATTATTGATTGTCTTCTCAGGTGAATTTGAATCTTTAATTGAAATAATTATTTTATTCATCATCATGGAATAATAATTATTTATAAGAATGTATTAAAAATGCCATTTAATGAATATCTTTTTTATAATGTGAGTTATAACTCTTATGTATATAAAATGTACTTCAGGTAAAATATATAATTTTATTCTCATCCTTTATTTTATATTATTTGTTTAATTCAGTATAATGAACTTTTTGTAGGTATAGATATAACAATGAATATAGTAAGTGGTGATAACTTGGAATGAATGAATAATTCGAATTCATACGGAATTATTTAGAATTGAATAATATACTTAAAAGATTTTCAGCTTTCACATTTTATAAATAAATGACATAGGACACTGTTAGAGGTTTTCTTTGTTTAGGAATTTATTAGGGGGGGGGGCAGTATGCAAATGAAATATGAATAAGAGATTATAAGTCCTTAAAAATGAAATTTAATATTTCTGTGTGAAATAATCTATAATACTGAACATTTTTATAAATAGTTTTGTTTACTAACATGAAATATTAATAAAATGAAAGTTTTCAAAAGATGAAAATATATATATATTTGTGTGAATTAATTCTTAAGTATTAAAGCTTTAGTAAATTTATATATATTCATAAGTGAGTTATTTTTCCTGAAGAGCATTAGCATTTAGTTAGTGACCAGCTTGTCTACCTCTCATACCCTGAATTGAGATTTATTTCTGGGTAAAATATTGCCATATCTTAAATTCCAAGAAGTCTTACAGTTTTTTTTTTAAACTGATTGACTCATAATCATCCTCATCACAAGTGATTATCAACGTGAGTATATGTATTGTTGCTTAACATGACATAGAGGTATTCCCAGACGTATAAATAAAGACCTTTAGTGATACATCATATTTTTATAAGAACTCTTTATTATTTTTATTTTATTTAATATTGGAAATGCAGTTAGTTATTTTTAAGGGAAAGTGGGTCCCTGATAATCAGAATTGATTTGAAGATTATCATTGCACGAAGCATACAACAAAACAATAATTATCTGACAGTGCCTTGACTATTGTTGAAAGAAGGATCACTTAATTTATTTTACTTAAGTAGCCTCTATTAGGACAAGAAATTTCAGCTTTTTCCTATAGACGAAATCATTCAGAAGACTGATCACCTGCTGATTGCTAAAATTTTAACAGGTTTTATTATTAAAACTAGTTAAATGTACCTAGATATCCATTGACTTATTAACAATTTGATGGAAAATTGAAATGATAGCTTGCTACATATTATAAAATCTACCCATTGTACAATACTTGTTTATTGGAATATCAAGCAAATGAATATTAATGGATAACTTATAAAATTATTTATGGAGAATGTGAACATGGTTTTATACGAGATATAGCTGATAAGGTACAATATAAGCATGCAATTATTTATGGTTGAAGGTTTTCAGAAAAAAAAAGTTTGCATAAGAGGCAACAGTGTAAGGTATCATATATTGGAGTCTGTTACAACACAAACTTCTAAAATTAACAAATCATAGAATGAACACCTTTCTCGGTGAATTAAGATTTTTAGAAATGATCTCAATCAGTGCATTACTGGATGACATGGCCCGCACATGCACAGGATGTCAAAGCTTTTTTTTGTCAACATAAATAGTTGACAATATTTTTTAAAAACATATCTGTATAGTAACTTACCCTTGACTCAGAAAAGAGATATAGAAAATGAATATTATGTTAACCAGGAAACAATAATCTCCAATTAAGAAAACAGAAGTTCTGAATGTGGAATAACTATATCAATGATTTTTACTTTTATGATTGTTATTAGAGTAAGATTGTTTATGCTTTTAACATTTTTATTTTACTTTTCACTATGAGACAGACAAAGAAATTAATAATATATCATTAGTAATAATATATTAAGAAAGAAAGAATTTCCAAACAGGAAAGTAATAGTTGTGAATATGGAATGGAATATTTAGGGTATACTTTTTATGATCTTTATTAGAGTCAGTGTGCTTATACTTTTAAAAGTTTGATTTTGGTTATTAAAATTGAACTTTCCAATTTATACACTCAGTATAATATTTGAAACTTAAATATATTAAGAAATTCATTATATATATATATGCACATATATTTTTGATCTTGTATTATAATAACGTACAAGGCTAAAACCTTTGACAGAAGCATCTTAAAAATGCTTATTTGACAGCCAATCAGATGTAATAATGACTGCACTTGGAACTTTTAATTCAAGAACACAAGCCAAAACACAAGAAAAAGATGGGACCACCTTCTTCTATATTTAAATTTATATATAAATAAGTCAGACTCAAACATTCCGAACTAAGAGCTGTGAAGCTTAAAACATCTTCAAATTTAATTCACTAAATATTATATATAAATAAACAACTCAAAATCTTTCGATTTACAATGAAGCAATTTTTAAATCTAATGAAATGTTAGTAACAAATGTAAATATATAATTTTATTAAACGCTGGCAGATACTAAAACCTATGTTTTTCATATTTAAATGATTGTGATGCATGATATTTTTGCTTTAAGTTGTGGATTTAGACATTATTGTTTTCAGTGGGTACTAGGACACATGTGTGACATAATCAATGCTCTCCTGGAGCCAATTGGTCTTTGTTAGTAACTTCACTATAAATGCAGACGAAATGACAAGCGTGTAATATACATGTGATTATATTTTGTCTTTCTTGAATTAATAGAATACTACACTTGTTACAATTGGCTTTTAATAATAATGATGGTTATATGATAAAATTTTCATCTATATGAAAAACATATATCAAGTAACCTATTTATAGGCTTAGTATGTAAGCTTTCTAAACACTTATAAACAAGAGGATCTCCATTTGAGCTTTTATATATATATGAAAGAAAGTAATTAATAATTGGTTTAAAAAAGTTGGATATTTGTATAGATCTTTATTTTTAACTTGGAAAAAAAAAAGAAAACAAAATTCGAAAGTAATAAATGTTGAAGTTGCATTTCTATATTAACCGATTTTGGAAAAATTCGCTTTTAAAATCATAAAACTTTGATAAATGAATGTTTATTTTACCTGGGAAAATGGAGTTGTCTTATATTGATGTAAATTTTTTTTTTTCATGTTAAGTATAATAAAACATTTGATGTTTGTTACAGAGAAACAATTTTATTAAAAAAAAAATTGAGAATTTTATTAATTCCGAAAAGTTTTTCAGGCTTTGACTATTTATGTAGTCTAGTTTTGTAAAATATTATTTGATGCACGTTTGTAAATATATACATACATGTTGGTCGTTGCATAGTAAATGATTGATTTTTAAAAATCTTTTCAATAGGGAATAACTATTTATATTGAGAAATGGGATATAGGTTTTTTCATTTAATCCGCAAATTATTTTTTCAATTCAAAATTGGTTGATTCTTATTTATTTTTTACAACTGTATTTTATTAATTTTGGATTTATAAGTCTTTTTTCGTAATTATGTATTATATAACGTCTGTCTAATAATTTTCTTTTTTTCTCAAGTGATGAAATCTTTTATTCTTCAAAAAGACAAAATACACAACAGTTAAAAGGTTTACAAAGGGATGACCACATGCCAAAATGAAATTCAAGTACAGTATGGTGAGGGTGAAGGGGATACATATGAAATGGGATATGGAAAGGATGTGTAGTCCAAGCAAAGAAGAGTCTTTAGTAAGGAGCAATGTTGATAGGCTTGGTTGCCCTGGTGGATTAATAGGAGGATCCATCTGTGACATTAACTTTAAATGAATTGCTATATGTTCAGTCTTTAGAGGTTTCAGAGATGATTGAGGAGGTTTCTGAGTTATGCTTAGATGCAAGAGGCTGATTTTTGTCCTTTGTAGATGGGTAATTTTAGTTTTCCCTGTTGTATTTGGTTCTTTGATGATGATGTTTTTAGTTAAGTTTTGTGTGAAATTTGATTTGGATAAACTGTGGGTGATTTTAAAGATTTTGGTTCATGTAGTTTAGGATTCTGCACAAATTTTCCGCTAGGGGAAGCAGCCATCTTTAACCCATTTGAAAGAATGAAAAGTAAAATGAAGAAAACATTTTTAAACTGGAAAATTTAAATATACTGATGTAAAAGAAAAAAAAAAATACCCACTGGAAAACTTGTTATTAATAATTTTAGTTGAGTAATGAGAAGATTAAGTGGAATTTTAGGCAGATAGTTACCCCAGAGGAGGGTGGGTCTGAAAAAAAAAAGAGTTAAAAATGGCCTATATAAGTGGAACAACACACAAAAGACTTTATAAACAATTTCTGAGTGACAGGGAATTGGAGTAAGAGAAATATTTAAGAGTCTAAGAGAGAATAAAACCCTTTATGGTCCATGAAACAGTTGAACTACCTACCAAACAGAGGGGGGAGGGAATGAGGTAGTTAAATGCTGATAAGTACAAGGTAGACATAGGGAAATTGTGTTAAAATTGACTAAAACTAACATTTAGTGAATGAAAGAGTATATTGGCATCAAAATAAGGCCTTTAAAGGGCCAAATAAATATAAAAGGCACATTTCACTGTTGCAAAACCAATCTTTATGAGCCATTCTGTGTGAGCTGTAAGGAGGATGACTTTCCAGTAAGAGCTCCACCTATGGACTGTCTATCTAATACTTAGTTCTATATTTAGATAAATGAGACACCATTGTACATTATATATATATATAATTATTTTATACCATGTTATTTATAAATGAATTCTTTAGATGGAGTGTTTTTAGTAGAAATAAGTTAAGCTTTAAAGAAAATATGCTTATGTGTTTGAAAGTGGTCATTAATAAATGTGTTTTACAGTTTTTACTTAAGGATCTGAGACTTGGACACTTAAAAGAAAAGCAATACAAAGATTTCAGACTAATCATGAAGTATGGAAAATATGTTAGATATATCAAGAAGGAATCAAAAATGAAATACATGGGTGAGAGAATAAACAAATATTATTGTCTTTATTGAAGTAATTAAGAGTCTGGTATGAAGCTCCTCTGAACATGCTAGAAAAGATGATAAATGGTAGATAGTTGAAGTTTTAAACTGGATCCCAAGAGATTGTAAATGACTTAGAAAGATATTATATGTGAGATAGATGGATGAAACAAGAAAGTTTGCTGGTGTGATGTGGAGAAGGAAAGCTAAGTATTGGAGAAATTGGATTAAGCTTGACGGGACTTATATCCTACAGTGGATTGATAGTGGTTGAAAATGATATTGCCCTGTGTGGTTTAGTGCAGTTGCAGAGTATCAGAATCTGGAATCTAGAGTCCTATGATTGATATTAGTGCTGGTCTTTCCAGTGCTCAAGCAATTAAGCCATTCAAATATTTTTTATTTATGAGAATGACTTATAAATTTCTAATTTTATCACTAGTTATATGTATATTTCAGATATTACATATGGAAAATGGTGGAATGGAATTGAATTATTCTGTGGGATAATGTTTAATATTATTGAGTTATATTAATCTTTAATAGTTAAGATTTTACTTCATTAACGCTTAAATAACTTAATATATATATGTGCTCTGCGCTCACCCCTCAAGTTGTGTACAAAATTACCTGCCCCCAAAGAAATTGCATGGCAACATATTATGGAGAGACCAAAACTAACACTGCCACCAGAGTAGCTCAACACCGATACCTTTACAATAAAACCAAAACAAAGTATGAAAGTAATTCGATTTTTGTCGAACACGAAAGAAACTCTGGACATGCTTTTCTACCTACCACAGCAAGTGTCGTTTGCTCTGAAACAAACGACACCAAACTTAAAGTTAGGGAAGCTTACTTCATTGTGGCTGACCCATTGGCAATCAACAGAAGAGAGGCCTGCTATTCCCTATCTCATAAATGGTCCACGTAACATCTGCATATAAATTTGCATAAAATTTGCATAGTTTTACAGTTATTAACAGAATAACTCGCCATGAATATGGGACTGTAGACTGTCCTGAAAGCGCTTGGCAGTAAAAATTTTGACAATTTATTAATAGCTTCATTAACTGTGCGCAGAGCACATATATATATTAATCTTTAATTAAAGTATGAAGTATATATGAGTTAAAAATGATAATTAAAGTATGAAGTATATATGCGTTAAAAATGATAAATAAAGATCTTTAAAAAGTGTTATCTGGAGAGGGCCTATAGTTTTGAATTCCGGAAATTTGTCACTTTTAGATTAAAATGTAAGTATACCAAACTTTATAATTTATTGCACTGTGAGTGTTTTTGTCTAATTAATCCCACTAATAAATGCATAAAAGAAATTATGTGTATATGAGCTATCTCAACATCTTTTGAATCTGCTGATATTCTTATGCATAATTTGGTCAAATGGTACTTAAATATTAAATAACAAATTAATAAAATATGAAGTTTACTAATATACATGGCAGCTGCTGTGCTGTAATCATGACACTTTTCACATTATCGTGTAGACAAGTATGTGCTTGATATATATCAATTTAAAGATGTGCAAAATGTCCATTTTTCATTTGATTATCATCAATTTTCATTTCATAAACAATAGTGAAGAAGGTTGGGAACTTTTATGTTGTTATATTAATTCCAATTCGCAAAAACAGATTTCCCAGGCTTAATGTTGATTGTGAATGGTAGATATATAAATAGACGAAATAATATTGATGCTTTTTGACTGTTGAAGTATTATGGACATCACCAAAAAAAGTCTAATACATTATAAAATGGGTCTATTTCAATATAAATTTCACTTGATATTAACTCCAATATTGAAATTAGAGACTTTTTCATGTAAATGTTTGGTTGTTAACAATGGACATGGTTTTGAAATGTTATGATAGGAAAAGTGTAGAATTTTATGGAATGAAAAAAAGAAAAGAAAGAGAAATTAGTTAATAAAGAAAAGTCCAGCTTCATTACAAAGTAGAAGTAATAATACTAAAAAATTGTCATTTTTTAAATCCCTTTATATTAACTTGTTCTGTCTGTATGTCCACATTTTCCAATTTTTAACAAAAAAAAATCATTTCCATTTAGAACTCTAACCCCCATCCTTACACTTTCTAAAAACACTTCTTAGCAACTGGCCAATAGAAACATTACATTTGTAGAATAAAATTTTGGTAATATAATATTGATTTAACTCATATTAATTAATTAAATTAATTAATATATATATATCTGAAGAAAACATTACATTTGTAGAATAAAATTTTGCTAATATTAAATTAATTAAAAAAGCAATACATAAATATTTTTATATAGTAGATGGTTGCATGATATTTAAACTTAGAATTAGTTTATTAGAGGACATATTTTTTATGGTAGTAGTATCAATGACCATACCAGTCGCTTGATGGCGCTCTTGCTAACGAAAAACAGTGAAATATAACATTACCTGGCCATGACCTTTTAAGAACTAATTGACCTTTTTTATTTTCACATTTTATTATTAAATTATAATTATTATCAAACATTTTTTATAGTTTTAACCATTTCCAAAAATAATATGTAAATATAAGTAAAAAATAAAAAATAATGTAATTTAAAAAAAAAAAAGTAATGCTTTTATGTAAATAGCTGACTAAAATGATAACACAGTAAACCACTTCTTGGTTAATTTGCCATACTTGGAAAATATTAGGGATCTTAAGAAGCTAGACTTCTTATAAAACAATTGAAATTTCAGGAATATTGTTGTTTTGTAAAAGCATTTAAAACTCAAATAAATCATAAAACTTTCAAATGCTTTTATGAAATGACAATATTACTGCAGTTTTCAATTGTTTTATAACAAGTCTAGATTCTTAAGATTGCTAATATTTTTCAAGAATGGCAAATTAACCAAGAAACAGATTACTTTATTATTTGTAAACTTTTTAGCCAATTACATAAAAACATAATTTTTTAAAAAAAAGAAATACATTTTTTTTGGCATGTTTTAATATTGTTGGTTTTGTGCTTAAAAAAAAAAACTTTATTTCTTGTTAAGTTTAGTGTGAGAAAATAAGGATGCTTTATTTGTAAGCAATGTAAATGATTGAAGAATCTTTGCATATCTCTAGAATCATCTTCATTTGGGGGGAATTAACTATAACTCAATGTAATATTTATATAAAACATTTTTTTCCTTCTTGAATAGCTATTTTTTCTTGAAGTTATATTAAGTTAAAACTTTATAATATAGTCTTAGAACTCATAAATGACCTTTTATTTGCTTATTAAATTAAGAAATATATCAAAACATTGAATTGTTTCTTATTTTTTATTTTGAGTTTATTGATTTTGGTTTGTTATTTTCCTAATAATATTAAGTTTAAATAAACACATTTTTATTTTGTATATATGAAGAAATAAATGTAAACTTATTTAGCAAAATTTTTTAATCACTATAATATGCTTTATAGTAGCATGCTTTCAGCTAATGCTCTAAAGCCTTTTTCAGCTAAGTTGCTTATTTTAGTAATGAGGATATCATGACTACATGTTGTGATGGAAATACTCACATAATATTGCATTTTTATTGTCTTTTTTGCAATTTGCATTTTATGAACTTGGTGGTGAATTTTCATTTCTGCTAATGATGACTTAGCAAAATCACTGCTCTGGAAGCCATGTGACATTTCAGATGATATAGAAGTGAGTATTGTTTCTAGGTCTTTAATTGGTGATTGCAGTGTGCTATATTTGTACTAAATAGAAAGTAAGTGGTCTTTTTGTCAAATTGAATCCAGGTCACTGCAATTAAAATTTAAATTTTGCAGTATACTATCAATGCAAAATAACCTTTTCTTTTATCAGAATAATAACAAAACTTACATGGAAAGATCCAATTACTGTAGTCACTTGATGATTTTGGGAGATTGATGTAAATTGTTATGACATTTTTGTTTTACTTTTCATATATATATTGTACCGGTATAAATCCACCACGCTTACTCATACACAGTACCCGAGTTCAAACCCAGTCCCGTTTAAGAATAAATTCCAAAACGCCAACTAAATTCAAACCCAAACCCCGGTATGACCAACCGATGATGACTTTATAACAGCACGGGGTTATCCCTTTACTAGCTCAACTCAGAACACAGACAGAATTACTTACAGTTTTATATATAGATCTATTATACTCTGGATAGGGGTACGATCATTAATGTAATGTAAATATTCAAGTTGCCAACACAGACAGTAGGTGACTGAATAGACTTCGAGAGTAATGAGTTGGAAGACACAAATTTAGATTATATAAATTGTTTAATAATAAATAGAAAGCATAAAATATAGTATTCAAAAGTACGGTAAGACTTCCATAAATATTCTATTATAATAAGCTACTAGTCTTTAGTAATCATTTTACCTGGTAACAAACTCATACCAATATTCGTGTATTGAAGTGATTGACGGGTGGCTAAGGGAATCAGAGCATTTGGGTATTGAAAATATTTAACTACGATTTTTATTGAGTTATTTTATCCGAATAGATTCGAGCCGTTGCGTGAAAGAATAGTTGGAGGGTGGCTTCGTATAAATAGGATATTTAAAATTGATGTACTAGTGGTTGCCTAGATTGAAGAGCCCTACAGTCATTACTTGCGGTGCATCAATGGAATACCGGGCGGCTTGTTCTTTGACAAGGCTTAACGCCCTCAAGTAGATCCGGGACACTACAACCAGCCGGGATCATTTCGAAACCCGGTGATCCAAGAGATAACCTGGGGAAGAATTGCTTTCTTCCCCATATGGTAGTATGGCGAGACGCTAACATCGGCGAAGGAAAGGCATTGCCACAGTCATCGAGGACGAGTGGTTGAAGTGAATTTGAAAAGGAATTACACAAAACCGGATAATCAATTCGTCTATTTCTACGCAACAGGCTGATATAACTATTCCAATAAAACATGGCGGAATCAAACTGACCGCGAAAGCAATAATTAATTAAGTTTACTCTGAAACCCCTAAACCCCCAGGTTGTTCAGGCGGTAGTGATTATACCAAATTATACACTGAAAACTATTTCTCGTTTCATGTATGCAACTAAGATAATAACTTAGAACCCTTTACATATTTAAGATTGAAGTATCGGTTACAATAGCATGACAAAACTAAAAAAAACATAATAAAGTGATTTAATATCTGCCAACTCAATATATGAAATAATCTTTACTTTAATAACGAAATTCCTTTTAAAATAACTATAGTCATTATTATAAACTAGCTTTAAACAGAGTTGGGAAATATTTCTATGGGCATCGTTTGTTTATAGCATAAGTAATAAAAGAAAAAAAATATAAATGTCTTCATTTGAATTATTGTTAGTAGATACAATATTTATAAACTATTTTCTAAAGACTAGAGCAGAGGAAAAAGAGAAAAGAAAATTTACTGACAGGTTTGAAACAGTAGCATTATAAACGAAACAAAACTTACATGTGATTCATTTGATTTACAGGTTAACTTATAACATTAAGCTCGGGGGAAGTTAAAAGTTCATGTAACACAGTTACCCTTCTTTCTTCATCCGGCTTGGCTTCACGACGGTATTTCTGACAAACGTAGGCGCGCATTTGAAATTTACTTGGAAGGCATAGTCAATTTGGATATTGGAAGCTGGAAATTGTGAAGCACATAAAACATGATCAGTCAGCGGCACGAAGGTTCAAATTGGCGGGACCGAGATCAGCTCCTGGCACTTAGCCCATCGACATTACAGTTTACTGGTGGACTTCTTAACAAAAGTTGGAGAGATTCCTCTAGCAACTGCTTTGCTGTTTTTAGACGATCTACTCTCAGCCACGTCAAAAGTTATAATCCTAGTTTTTTTCTAAGATGGCCTCGGTTGACCTTTTTGTCTGGTTTTTGTTTTAGGCTCCACCTACTTCTCCAGCCCCCAGCAATCCAGCCTGACCATACAATGTCAATTATCCATTTCCATTGTTCCGTTTTCAGCTATCTCTAACTTTAATATGCAATTTTAACTTGACACAGTAATTACAAATATAAATTCCTTATCTAATTTCGAATACAACTTAATTACTCTATACATTTGTACAATACAGATTTTAATTAAAAACACTGATCAAAGGAATGTGACTTTTGATCAGCATTTTTAACCGACTTTGTATAATTCTAAAAGGCTAAAATTTAAGCAAATACACCCGCAATGAAACTTTTAAATTAAGCTGATATAAATTCACAAACCACGCACACACGAATGTTATTTCATGATTTGTGACACTTATGCACGGAATCTTTACATATTTATTTACAAAACATAAAATATATATAGCTAAATTTTGTGACTTGAAATGGAAAAATCCCATTGCGGGCGAATAGTAGTTCGAATTACCGTACTTAAACACATGAAACTAAGATCGGTTCTTCGATCTGTCTGTTTCATTTCTTCTCACTTTAAAAAAAAATAACAAAAAAAAATGTTTATACATAATTCACTGGTTAACATTTTCTTACAGAATTGATCGACTTTGGAGAACAGTCTGGGTAAGGGTTCGAACCTAACATTTATCAAATTTGGGTGTATTAATCCGTTGTTCTTTTACTCATCACTATAGACATTTCACAGTAGTCGTTTACCGGGTTATCATTTATTATAGTTTCTACTTTCTCCCTGGGTCGGGAGGTATATAAGGTTTTAACGGCCTGGTATTGTAACTACACTGTTCCCATTCCCTTTTTGTTGGATACAAGTCCCCGTAGTCGATCTGGTTTAGCAGTTCCACAGTTTTTTTGAACGACATAGGGCAGATCCCCAGCATTATCCTTTGCACCCACGGTGGTAGGTTATGCACGATGATACGGGTAAGGTGCTGCTCCATGTAGCTAAAGGCGGTGAGAGATTTAAGTATCATCGCTTGGTGCGTGAAGAAGGCTGCAAAACTCTGTCTGCTACTCTCATCGTATTTCAAATTCGAAAACTTGTGTAAAAGTCCCTCCTGCTTCTCCACACTCCAATACCTTTTCAAAATAGCTTCTTCATAGCCTCGCATAGTACTCGGTGGTTGTTTTAATAATTTCCAGCACGCCTTCGCAGATTCCCTCAGATAATGGCTCGCTACCGTTATTCTCTCCCTTTCGGTCATCGGGTGGAAGCACAGAAATTCTTTGATGCTGTCCAGATGTACGGCTGGATTTTCCCCGGGGTCGCCTCTGAATGTCTGAATCTGGATAGATGATCCGAAGTGAGGGATGTTAATCATCCTTATTGGTGGGTGCACTGCCTGCTCTCTTTTTATCCCTTTTTCTTTGTTACTAGTTCCCATTGCCGCTATTAGGTTTTCACTTTGGCCCTGCGCATCAGTTTGCCTTTCCAACTCAACATTTTCAACGTCTAGGTCCTGGCCTGTCTTCTCTTCAATGGCTACTTCGCTCTGAGTTTCTAATTCCATCGGGATGGTTTGGTCCTCTTCCCCCTTCCTTGCACTGGTATTAGCTTTATCTTCCCTACCTGTTTTACCGTCCATCCCCATACGCCATTCTTCAATCCTTAACATACGCTCCATCATCGCCATCATAATCTTCCTGTCCTCTCTCATCTCGAGGATCGCGTCAAACTTCGCATCACGATCGTGCTCCCTCTGTTTGGTGTTCCTATCTAATCGACCAAAATTTTTTTTTTTATCGGGAAATTTCTTGAACACAATTTCGTGATCACTGGATGTGTCAGATGTCTCTGCGCCAGTTGCGGATGAATTATTGTTTCCTTCTATTTCTGCCATTTTTTTTCTTTGTTTTTAATTATAAGTGTCTTCAGCATAAGAGTTAGTTTTGTAAAATAATTTGATTTGTATATATAACATAAAGATACTGATCCCTGATCCTATTGCCAAATCCTTCCCCGCTGCTGATACTGTTTGTGTGGCTTCCTTCCTTTCTCTTTTTTTTTTTTTCGCCTACGTTCCGACTGGTTTCTGTTATCTAAACTTTTCACTGTTAATATTTTTTTAAATTTTTTTTATTTAGGTATATACAATATGACATGCTTAAATCATTACTAAATGAATAAAGGGACAAAACTTTATTCACCCAGTTCGCACTGTTCTCCTCAGTCCTATAATATAAACATATTAATAATGGGTATATAACACAATATTAATTTTGTACTACTGTCAGTAATTCTCTCTATATATATATATGCCACCCTTCTCTCTTTTGAACCCAACAAAACTCACCACTGCTGTGTGGACAAACATATTTGCTGACAAATTTATTTGAAAGGCGCCAGCCAGCAACATGTGACCAATAGATAATTTACTCCACTGATCCCCAAATATATACTTTTTACATGTCCTAATAATCATTTGATTCAAGATTAATGCTTTATATAAGGGACGATTAATATTAACTCTGACTCTGATAAGATTTTTATATTGCAATATATATATACGTACATGTTTTTATTTTTAAGACCTGGAATTAATTCTACTTCTTTACTTTTTTCTTGAAAAATTTCAAACAACAAGAATGAACTCGCAAAAAAAATTATGAGATAACACTCGTTTCTTTTAATTAAATAAACGCACAAAATCGCTTCCGCTCTCTTTTCGAAAAAATCTCACTCTGTTCTTAACGATATTTGGAAGTAGATTATTTACTGAAACTTGGTGGAAGGGAAAAAACAAATTTTGTATCCTTGCTTTACTCAACTATCGTTTTAACTTGCGCATTTTAATACGCCTAATACATATCAATATTATGACAAACAAAAAAAATCGAATATTTTTATGATTTAACTGTTTACTCTTGTTCACTCTGCAGGGTGTGGGAGATTTCTTCATCGGAGCACCACGGAGGGCGTCCAAAAATTGTTAACTGTACCGATATAAATCCACCACGCTTACTCATACACAGTACCCGAGTTCAAACCCAGTCCCGTTTAAGAATAAATTCCAAAACGCCAACTAAATTCAAAGGCAAACCCCGGTATGACCAACCGATGATGACTTTATAACAGCACGGGGTTATCCCTTTACTAGCTCAACTCAGAACACAGACAGAATTACTTACAGTTTTATATATAGATCTATTATACTCTGATAGGGGTACGGTCATTAATGTAATGTAAATATTCAAGTTGCCAACACAGACAGTAGGTGACTGAATAGACTTCGAGAGTAATGAGTTGGAAGACACAAATTTAGATTATATAAATTGTTTAATAATAAATAGAAAGCATAAAATATAGTATTCAAAAGTACGGTAAGACTTCCATAAATATTCTATTATAATAAGCTACTAGTCTTTAGTAATCATTTTACCTGGTAACAAACTCATACCAATATTCGTGTATTGAAGTGATTGACGGGTGGCTAAGGGAATCAGAGCATTTGGGTATTGAAAATATTTAACTACGATTTTTATTGAGTTATTTTATCCAAATAGATTCGAGCCGTTGCGTGAAAGAATAGTTGGAGGGTGACTTCGTATAAATAGGATATTTAAAATTGATGTACTAGTGGTTGCCTAGATTGAAGAGCCCTACAGTCATTACTTGCGGTGCATCAACGGAATACCGGGCGGCTTGTTCTTTGACAAGGCTTAACGCCCTCAAGTAGATCCGGGACACTACAACCAGCCGGGATCATTTCAAAACCCGGTGATCCAAGAGATAACCTGGGGAAGAATTGCTTTCTTTCCCATATGGTAGTATGGCGAGACGCTAACTTCGGCGAAGGAAAGGCATTGCCACAGTCATCGAGGACGAGTGGTTGAAGTGAATTTGAAAAGGAATTACACAAAACCGGATAATCAATTCGTCTATTTCTATGCAACAGGCTGATATAACTATTCCAATAAAACATGGTGGAATCAAAACTGACCGCGAAAGCAATAATTAATTAAGTTTACTCTGAAACCCCTAAACCCCCAGGTTGTTCAGGCGGTAGCGATTATACCAAATTATACACTGAAAACTATTTCTCGTTTCATGTATGCAACTAAGATAATAACTTAGAACCCTTTACATATTTAAGATTGAAGTATCGGTTACAATAGCATGACAAAACTAAAAAAAACATAATAAAGTGATTTAATATCTGCCAACTCAATATATGAAATAATCTTTACTTTAATAACGAAATTCCTTTTAAAATAACTATAATCAATATTATAAACTAGCTTTAAACAGAGTTGGGAAATATTTCTATGGGCATCGTTTGTTTATAGCATAAGTAATAAAAGAAAAAAAATATAAATGTCTTCATTTGAATTATTGTTAGTAGATACAATATTTATAAACTATTTTCTAAAGACTAGAGCAGAGGAAAAAGAGAAAAGAAAATTTACTGACAGGTTTGAAACAGTAGCATTATAAACGAAACAAAACTTACATGTGATTCATTTGATTTACAGGTTAACTTATAACATTAAGCTCGGGGGAAGTTAAAAGTTCATGTAACACAGTTACCCTTCTTTCTTCATCCGGCTTGGCTTCACGACGGTATTTCTGACGAACGTAGACGCGCATTTGAAATTTACTTGGAAGGCATAGTCAATTTGGATATTGGAAGCTGGAAATTGTGAAGCACATAAAACATGATCAGTCAGCGGCACGAAGGTTCAAATTGGCGGGACCGAGATCAGCTCCTGGCACTTAGCCCATCGACATTACGGTTTACTGGTGGACTTCTTAACAAAAGTTGGAGAGATTCCTCTAGCAACTGCTTTGCTGTTTTTAGATGATCTACTCTCAGCCACGTCAAAAGTTATAATCCTAGTTTTTTTCTAAGATGGCCTCGGTTGACCTTTTTGTCTGGTTTTTGTTTTAGGCTCCACCTACTTCTCCAGCCTCCAGCAATCCAGCCTGACCATACAATATCAATTATCCATTTCCATTGTTCCGTTTTCAGCTATCTCTAACTTTAATACGCAATTTTAACTTGACACAGTAATTACAAATATAAATTCCTTATCTAATTTCGAATACAACTTAATTACTCTATACATTTGTACAATACAGATTTTAATTAAAAACACTGATCAAAGGAATGTGACTTTTGATCAGCATTTTTAACCGACTTTGTATAATTCTAAAAGGCTAAAATTTAAGCAAATACACCCGCAATGAAACTTTTAAATTAAGCTGATAGAAATTCACAAACCACGCACACACGAATGTTATTTCATGATTTGTGACACTTATGCATGGAATCTTTACATATTTATTTACAAAACATAAAATATATATAGCTAAATTTTGTGACTTGAAATGGAAAAATCCCATTGCGGGCGAATAGTAGTTCGAATTACCGTACTTAAACACATGAAACTAAGATCGGTTCTTCGATCTGTCTGTTTCAATATATATATATGCTCTTAATCTTTTTATCTCATTTTTTTCTCAATATTTTGACACTAATATATATCTTTGTTTGCATTCATTTTTGTTAATGTTGCCTTTTGTTTTATTTATTACTGTTTATTTTTAGTGATCCACTATGTACTTAAAGGCGCATTTGCCTTTTTTTCAGCTACCTTCAACATTATATTGTAATAATGAATATTACTTCTTCTTATTATATATATTTTTATATCCTACACATGACTTTTATCAACTTTATAATTATATAATTCTTCATTTGTACACAAAAAGTTTTTTAGATCTGTATTGGGTGTAATCTTTGTTTTTTTATTGTAAGTTTTATTCACTTCAAACCTTCTTCTAATGATACAGGATAGTTGTATTAATAAGCCATCATTTCTCTATATTCCAAGTTCAGCATTGCTAATTATATATCTTATTATTAGGTAAGAGCTTATTACAGTTTATAAGTTATCTAAATATTGTTGTAGTAAATAATACCATTAACCGTATTCAAATCTTGTAAATCCATTTATTAAACCGTAAGTGTCAGAAGTTAATACGTTATCACGTATAGATCACATTACTATAATCATATTAGTACTCTGATGTCATGGCAACACTACAGTTAGGTAGTAAATGGAATCCATTTATAATTTGTTTCTAAAATTTTACATAAATTGTAAAAGAAAATGAGTGAAAGAAATTGAAATAAAATCTGCCTAGATGGTTGAAATCAATTTCAAAACAATAGACTGATTCAATTTTAATCTTTTGCAATCATTGCTTTTATTTACAATCTTATTTAAGATTTTAGATTAGGATAGAAATGGATTCTATTTATTACCTAATTGTAGTTTTGCCTTGGCTAGAAGTTGTTGATATTCTGTGGTTTATTTAAGCATGAGAACTGTGGTGATGTGATATATATGTATTTCGAATACATATAAACTATACTGGAAATAAATATAGAAAAAGATCAATAAGATATAATCTATTATTAATTTTTGCAGTGGCACTTCTTGCATTACAAAACCAACAAATTCAATACCTAAAAAGCGTAATCCTTTTTTAAGTACTTAAATTTGGAAATTTTGTTATGTAAGTAGAGCCTACTGGAAAAATTATCAATAAGTGATATTATGTTTGTATATATGTATGATTGCTTACGATTATTTAGCAGGAAACTCCTTGTATACTTTTAAATGATCTTCCTTAGTCTTAAGAAATGCCTTAAAGTAATGTCGATCTACTTTCTTTCCTTACTGTGTATCATGAATTCAAGCAAAAAAAAAATTAATTGAAGTATATATATTGGAAGTCAAATAAAACAATTTATTGAAAATTAAACATTATAGCTAAATATGATCATAAACACTATCAGTTTTTTTATTTTATTTAAATTATTAAATATTTTTAGGGCCTTCATGAATTCTATTGGAAAGTATTTGATTATGCCTACAGTAAGTGATAAGAAATATAAATAATCTATTTTAGGTATTTAATAAATCTAAATAAAATAATTTTATATTATATACTTGAAATTTTCTGTCAGTTATGAACAATCTTGTGTGTGTGTGTGTGTGTGTGTGTGCGTGCATAAATTACAAAAAAAAAAAAGGAGAGAGAACGTTTTTTTCTGATTGTTATCAATAGTGCTAAAATGTTAAAAGTGGATTTATATTACTTGTTAGCATTCATAACAACCATGCATCTGAACAGCCTATTTTCTCACAATATATATATATACAGTGGATTGATAATGGTTGATGATGATATATTTATATATTACCAAATCATCTATTGGTTTCGTTGAAAGTAGAATGTCATACAACCCTGTTCCTAGTCCGTTTTTTATAAACAGTTGATTCAATGAAATTTGTATAGATTGCAAGGATTTAGTTGATTCTGAAAAATATTTAAGACTATTGAGATGACTAAGAGAAAATTTGTCTTATATAGACATCGTCTAAGTTATTGTAATAGTTATGTCTCTTTTCATCTTCATAAGCTAAAATATAACGTTTAAATAAATTCAATCACTAAATTAAAATATAATAAAACTCCCAGATCCAGTCTCTACATCATTGATCTTTTTTTGATGTAAAGTTAGGTAGAATCAGTGGAAAAGATGTATTACTATTCAATTGGTTTTACTCAGTGATTGTTCTATAGTTTATGATATTGAAGAGGGGTGTTAATTTCTACCTACCACCTGTAAGCTGAGAAATGTTTACAAATTTAATCATAATTTAGAGAGCTTGTGCTTCATAATTTAAATTTTATATTTCGGTTGTTAAACAAATAAAATTTTATATTTTTAAGATTTGCTTATTTTTTTTTTTTTGTATTTATTATTTTTTGCAATTGACAGCTGGCTTATATAGGCATAAGTAGAAATTTGCTTAATTTTGCTTTTACTCGCATAACTTTTTACACAAAACATTATATTTTGAAAAGCTAATTTACTTCATAAACTTTATAGGACAGTGAAAGTTGTTCTCAGTGGTAGGAATAGATTTTTAGAGAGCAAAAGATAGTAGCCACTTTCATAGAGCAATTCTTCTCTGACATTTTGCTGTTAAATATGGTATGATATTCTCAGGAGCAACTGATTCTTAAAAAAAAAAAAATGAATATTTTTGCAAAAGGTGTAAATTTAAATTAACCACTATTTATAATGAAATTAATGTCATATGTCAAAAGACAATTATACTTTTTCCTGATTCTCTACTGAGAATTTTGTGAATAGGCAGAATATCTGAAATTGATACAGTCATAATTACAATCATAATAACATCTAATAAAATAATGATCTAAATTATGGTCAGATTTAAGGTGAGGAAGCTAATCTCTTGTTACACTGAATTAATCTACTGATTTAAATCATGTGGAAACTAGAGATCAGTGAACTATCATCATTGGCTAGAAATTCACTGCACCAACATTATTGCATCACTCATTCACAAAATTTCATCTATTCATTTAGGAACATCTTTTTTAGATTTCTGAATGATTTGATGTTTATGATTACTGTAGATATTGTTTTTTCCTCATTCATATGTTGTAAGCAGTAATGTTTAGTAACATTCTTCCATGATGAGCAAAGATAATAATTAAACATTTTGTTATCAGATGATTTTTTAGTCAGTAATTTTATGTTGGAATCTTGTTTTCAATAAACCTCTTCATGTTTTAGGGATGAACTCGAAAAGTAAAATATCTGCATCTATTCCTAGCTGAGGAAAATAAAAAAATAAAAAGTCATTTTCTTTGTCTGAAGGTTTATGATGATGGAATTTTAGTTATATATTCATATGTTTGACTATTTCCATCATCTAATATTGAATATTGAAATACTTTAGAAAAATTTAACTTTATCTAAATTTACAATTACATTGAACTATCGGTAATAGCCACACCTGAGTGTATGCACAAAATTTTGAGGAGTATAATTCTCTCTTCTTCAGGTATTGCTGGCCTGACCAATGACAGTACTAGCATGAGAATCAAATCTGGACTGTTAGATTCTTGAATATTGAATTTTAAGGTAACACTCTAACCAACTGAGCCACCCACCAAAGGCAACAGTTGGTAGAATTTTCATATACTTATCTATAAGGCTCCTCCTGATTTCTCCATTTTTCTCCAAAAACAAAGTTAATTAGTGATTTCCATACATTATGAATAACCACAAATAGGTTGTCTTATGAGGCTATTTGTCATTATCATGAATTTTCTTCTTTGTAACTTTGCCTCTATATCCAATATTTTGGTATTTTCCCAATTGAACATATATTCATTGGTATATGCACAGTCTGCTAACTTTAGACAAGCCTGCTTTCTCTTCTCTAATCACCAGTTTGTGATCTTGCAATCGCTTTTCAATGGAGTGACTAATTTCACCAATATATATTTTTTCACATTCACATGGTATAGTCCAGCATATCATCATCATCATCATCATCATCAACCATTATCAATCCACTGCAGGATGAAGGTCTCTCCAAGTTTAATCCATCTCCGATCTTTAGCTTCTCTTTTCCACAACACCCCTGCACATTTTCTTATTTCATCCATCCATCTCACATGTGGTCTCTTTCTGGGTCTTTTACAATCTCTTGGAATCCAGTTTAAAATTTCAATTGTCCATCTATTATCATTTCTTCTAGCAATATGTCCAGCCCAACTCCATTTCAATCTTTTAATTTTTTCAATAAGGTCAGTAACACCTGTTTGTTGTCTTACCCATACATTGCGTTTTCGATCTCTTCTTGTTACTCCCAACATACATCTCTCCATACTCCTTTGAGTGGTCTGAAGTCTCTGTATTGCTCTTCTATTAAGTGTCCAAGTCTCAGATCCATAAGTAAGAACTGGTAAAACACATTTGTTAAAAACCATTCTTTTCAAACACATAGGCATATTTCCTTTTAGTATCAAGTTATTTCTACCAAAAGCACTCCAACCAAGTTTAATTCTATGATTAATTTCCTCCATTATGTTTCCATCTGTATTAATAATCTGACCTAGGTATTTGTAACTGTTAACTTCTTCTAATTCTTCATAATCAATCTTTATTTTCATATTTTGATCAAATCGATTAAACATTACTTTAGTCTTTTTAACATTTATCTTTAGTCCTACTTTTCTACTTTCATCTGCTAACTCCTGCAACCTTTCCTGCAGCTCTGAAGCATTATTTGCAAAAACAACTACATCATCTGCAAAATCTAAATGACTTAAATACTCTCCATTTACTTTCATTCCTTTAGTTTCCCATTTTAATCCACAAAATACTTCTTGCAGCACTGCTGTAAAAAGTTTTGGAGATATGGAGTCACCTTGTCTTACACCTTTCTCAATGTTGATTTTTCCAGTATCATTATGTAATCTAATGGTTGCTGTTGCATTTTTATAAATATTCTTTAAAATATGACAATATCCTGGATCTATACCTTGATGATCCAATGCTTTAATCACTGAAGAAATGTGTATAGAATCGAATGCCTTTTCATAATCTACAAATCCAAAACATAATGACAACTCATATTCATTTGTCCTTTCTATGACTTCTCTCAATACCTGGATATGATCTATTGTATTAAAACCACTTTTAAATCCAGCTTGTTCTCTTGGTTGGTGGAAATCCAAAGTTCTCTGTAGACGAGTTGTAATTATCTTGGTAAAAATTTTATATAAAACTGATAAAAGGCTGACAGGTCTGTAATTTCTAATATCTTCTTTATCACCTTTTTTAAATATTAATATTATTACTGCATTCTTCCAATCTTCCAGTACATCTTTATCATTTAGACATTTGGTATATAACTTTGCTAAAATTGTTTCTATTTCTTCACCTCCTTCTTTTAATATATCAATTATAATTCCATCATTTCCTGGAGCCTTTCCTTTCTTCATACATTTAATTGCATGTCTCACTTCTTCATTTAAAATTCTGGGCAATTCAGAAGATGTAATAGGTATAGGAGGTACTTGTTCTTTATTACTATATAATTCTTGATAAAAATCTTCTACCAATTTCACGATGTCATCTCTCTTTTTAGTAATAATTCCATCTTTTTTTCTTATTGCAGATATAAATTTCCTACCAATACCAAAATGTTGTTTAACATTCTTGAGACTTTTATTTTCTTCTACAGCTTTCCTTGCTATTTCACAGTTATACTTTCTTATATCATTTTCAACTTTTTTCCGTACCATTTTACAAAATTCAAGATATTCAATTCTTTTTAATACATCATTTTTGTATATCTTCATATTCCTTCTTTTCTTCACAAATTCTCTAGTCTCAGTAGAAATTTTATTAGTCAATTGCTGCTTTTTTCTACCAGCTATCTTTGCTGCAGTTTTTAAAAGTGTATCAGTTATTTTCATATTAATTTCATTCAAATCTGAATCATGTTCAAAATCTCCTAACACTTGAAACCTATTTGTAAGTTCTAATTTAAATTCATTAGAATGTTTCTGAAGATTAGGAACATCAACTGTAAATATTGTTTTTCTCAATAATTTTTGTCTCTCTAGTTTTACATTAACATGTAACTTACACCTTACTAATCGATGATCACTTCCTGTGTTAAATTTATTAAGAACATTACAATCTTGAAATATGTATTTCCTGTTAGTCAAAATATAATCCAATTCTGCTGTACCTTCATTTGGATGCTTCCATGTCCATTTCCTTTTAACATTTTTCTCAAAAAATGAATTCATAATATAAAGTTTTTCTTTTTCTGCAAACTCCACAAGTCTATGTCCTCTCTCATTTCTATTACCATAACCAAAATTACCTACAGCAATTTCATCTTTCATTTGTCTACCAATTCTAGCATTAAAGTCTCCCATAACAATTTTAAAATGTTGTTTACTCTGATCAAAAGCCTTTTGTACATCCATATAAAAATCTTCTACTACTTCATCACTATGAGAACTTGTTGGGGCATAAACCTGAATTATCTGCATTTGGTATCTGCTATTAAGTTGTATAACTAATCTTGCAACTCTGTCCGATACACCATCAATCTCCACAATATTGTTCTTCCACTTTTTATTTATAATGAATCCTACTCCACTTGTATTTCCAATATGTGTGCCTTTATAATAGAGTATATGTCCACTTTTTAAATCAATTGTTTCTTCACCTTTTCTTCTAACTTCACAAAGTCCAATAATGTCCCATTTAATATAAGACAATTCTTCTTCTAATTCTTGCAATCTTCCTTCACTTGAAAGTGATCTGCAGTTGTAAGTACCTAAATAAAAAGTCATCATCAAATGGCAGCCTGGGTCCACAATCAGGGGATTCTTAGCACCCTCCGCCTTCGGCCACCAACCACTGCCTTGGTTGGTGACTTTACAGCCTCCTGGGAATAAGGGACATGCTTTATTTTTGTCTGTCATAATTGTATATATGTATTGGAAAAATATTTATCATTTACACAAACATTCATTCTGCCTTATCAGGCACTGAGAAGAAAGACCATGGTGTTTCTCGATCTTAAACTCAGAGGTAAAAAGCCAATAAACTTACTACGCTGGCTAATGCATGTTGGTGAGCAGCCCATCCATGTTCGTATACTATATGAATAATCACATAGTAATAACAGCTGCAACGACAAGAACGTATGGAGTGGACATTAGGAATTTGCCTTGCTCGGTTCCTTTAAGGCCTCCAAGAGGAATCAAAGGGTCTCCTTTCAGTTAATAGCAAACTTCTTTCTGCAGCCAGTCCAGCATATATATATATATATATATATATATATATATATATATATATATATATATATATATATATATATATATATATATAACCAAAATGTCATTTTGTTCTGAATAGAGCTGGTATGTATGATTTTCACAGTGGCAAAGTGATTAACTTAAGAGATAATAGTTTTTAGATTAACTCAATTTGTTATTGTTGACACTCAAATATCTCTTGGTCATCTTAATAACTAAAAATTTAATAGTTTAATGGAACCGCTTTTCAATTCCATTACTTAATGATTAATATCATCTGATTTTCTAAACAACTTAATTAGATAATCTGCATTGAATTTCATAATGCAAAATCTTCTAACCAGGACCATGATCTTGTGCTATTCTGAAACCATCTACTATGATCTTGAGTAGACAATGGATATCAGATGATATAATGCCATAAAATCATGATTGAAGATCAAATTCAAAACTGGAAGTAATAAATTTGTGCATTTAGCAACAATTTTTTATTACTTTACACTACATAATTTGAGATTTAAAAAAAGATTTCAAAATCAGGCTAATTTACACATGCAACTATACAGATCTGGATTTCAGTTCTATAATAACTGTAGGATGTTCTACCCACTATCTAGGCAGATTAGCACTAATAATAACATCACATGCCTACTCATATTTTTTTTTCATGTGCTTTTAAAAGTAATTATCTTCCTGAACAATGAAATCTCTGTAATGTATAGAAAATGGCATAATGTTGTCAAGCGTTGTTAGCCAAGAGGTCATCACAGCCACCTTGCAAGCAAGTAGTTGGTTGCAGATGGTTGTGGGTTCGCCTCCCGGATGATGCTATGACATATGGGAAAAAAAATGGCATAATGTTAGATTTATATAGCTACACCAGTGAGTTAGTCTGAGTCTGAAACGTTGAGGATTTCTTTTTTTTTTTTAAATTTCAAGTTATTTGATTGGTTAGGTGCAGAAGTGCATTTGTTTAGTTTTCAATTTTAGGTTTCATTGGTGGTGGTAGGAATCAAAAAAATGATCAATCTGTAAATGGACATTTTACCCCACTATATTATTTAATATCTATTTATTAGTCAATCTTACAGTAGATGGTTTTAGAATAGGGTGAAAATAGTTGTTTTTGGAAGCATTTTGATGTCATATGATATTATTATTGATAGAGCTGCTAACACAGATCTGTGGTATTTGTTGGGTTGGATATAATATTTTAAATTTTACACTTATTGATTTTCATTTTTTGTAAATACAATTAGTTTAATTTATTGTCTTCATTTATTGGTTTTGAAAATATATACATTAATTTTACGATTCTGGATTTATTGCTCATCGTACATATAAATACTCATTTTTTTCATGGATAGTTATATATATTCACACAAACACATTTTTACAATTTCTTTTCAACCTGATAAAATTGGTGTAAAATTTGTTATATTATTTAATATTTATACTTTTAATTTTTTTTGTATATATTTTTTAAAATGATTTTTAATGAAGGAAAACATTGATGGATTGATTCATGCAAAGTAACGGCCAACCACTATTTCACTGAATTCTAATGAAAAATATTATCTTAATGATGGCAAAACACAATCCGATTGCCGTGAACATTAATCACCATTACTGACAAATATCATTAATGGCAGAGAAGTCAGCCACTTACTACTAACTAACACATTTAGGTGTAAAAATATGCAGAAAATAAAATATAAACTTGAAAACTCTATTTCAAATTTAATTTTGAGCTACCAAGCATCGCCTAATAAAAATACATTTCTTCACAATCATTTTTATTTATCCATTTACTGTTGGTAAGACAATACTTTTTTTTTTTTTAAAAAGGCTAATTATATAAGTATTATGTTAATTAAAACATTAATTTAATGAAAACATTTTTTCTTAGAAATCATTCTTTTTCACATCAAATAGGAAAGAGTGAAAGGAAAGAAATGAAAAGGAATCTGAAATAGAGTTGTAACAGAGGGAGCCAGAATGTAAGGGGACGGGCGTGAGTGAGTGAGCGAATTTATATAAGTATAAAAAATGCTTTCAAATATTTAAAATAAATGACATGCTGGATTTGAAAAAAAATAATCGAATAGCTTTTTTGATCTGAGGTTGGGGGGGGGGGGGGGTCATAAGAAATTATACTATTCTGATACTAACATAACCAACAGGAGAAAAACAATTGAAGTAATTCAGTTTAATAATTAAATATTGGGGTAATTATGATGTGTAGTATTTTTTGTACATCATGTTTCATCATCATCATCATTTTGTACTATTATCGATCCATTGCAGAATGGTCTCTCCTAGTTCAATCCATCTCCAATCTGTAGCCTCTCTTCTCCACATCACCCCACACAATTATTTTGTCCATCTATCTCACATATGGTCTTTTTCTAGGTCTTTTAAAATCTCTTGGAATCGAGTTTAAGATTTCAACTATCCATCTATTATCACTCTTTTAGCAATATATCCAACCCAACTCAATTTTAGTCTTTTAATTCTTTCATTGATATCAGTAACACTTGTTTGTTTTCTTAACCATATATTTCGTTTTCGATTTTTTCTTGTTTCTCCTAACATACATATCTCCATACTTTTTTGAGTGATCTGAAGTCCTCTGTATTGCTTGCTTTTCTGTTAAGTGTCCAAGTCTCAGATCCATAAGTAAGAACTCATAAAACACATTTATTAAAACTTTCCATTTCAAACACCTACCAAAAGCACTCTAATCAAGTTTAATTCTATGATTAATTTCATATGTAATAATAATTTGACCAATCTGTAATTGTTAACTTCTTCTAACTTATTATTACCAATCACTGCATTAGAAATGGTTCATCCCAAATATATTGGTAAAGGTAAAATCGTATATTCAGAAATTCATGACACTTAGTCTTTTTAAGATTTGGAAATTTTCAGGTGTTTCAAGAATAAGTGTTTTATCTCTGCTTTTAAATCCAAACTCTGCCAAGGTGGAAAATTACCAAAAAAAAAAAAAAATGCAGGCATCTCACTGAAGCTAGGCTTATTAATTTATAGGTTTTTACATAATGTTTTTTTTTTTTTTGTTTTGTTTTGTTTATAAGTGCAAGTAAAAACTAATTTATTTATTGTAAAAGATTAAATATCATCTTTGAAATTTTGTTTGGATATTAAGAATCTTTTAAATAACATGTATTTTAATGATTTTCTATATCTAGTAAATTTAATATTCACTTGTTGTAACCAATTGCTACTGATGCTAATTTTCAAATAACTATCAAACAATAAAATTTTCACTTTGAATTTTTAAGTTTGCTGTGATACTGAGCCTAAAATAATTATAAAAATGTATTGTGAATATTTGTCCATTCTTGAGTGCACTAATAAAAAATTATTAATCTGTGGCAACATTTTATGCATAATATTTTTCATCTATGGTACATATGGACACACTTTTTTAAGGCAAAGACTACTTGTTATTTTCTCCAAGAGTTGAAAAAGATTTTACAACCACACATGTAATATATAAGTGGTGTCATATATATTGCATCCATTGTTGTAATATATTTCCCCAAGATTTGAGGTCAGAGGATTAGCATATTTGCATGAGATACATATTTTATATTCATAATCATGAGAACTGTGTTTCTCATTCTGCATTAAAATTTTCTTTCTTTTCTTTACTTGTTGCAGACATTACAACCCTTTATTTAAAATATGATAAAATACTATTTTTTCACAATTAATTAAATCTGTGAACCTGTAACAACAAAAAAAAGTTATTGGCTTTGTGGCATAAATCATACATTTTGATGGAGGATCACATGTCATTTGACACATGACTCCACACTGTCACCTTGATTATGAAGAGCTGGTAACATGGCATAACCTGAGCTCATATCTACATATATCAGTTCAAAATAATCAAAAAAGCAAGTCATATATAACATGAAATTACTTTTAATAAGCTTGTAATTACGTGAGCCATAAGCTCGAAACCAGTTGGTCTGGAGATGAGAGGGTTCTGGATAGAGATTTTAAATATTTTCTCAACCACACTTATTAATTAAGAGATTGTTTGAGCTATTGGTACAGTCTCTGTATTGCATCAGTTCAGAATCTATCACTTCTGTGTTTGAATGTCACATGAGCTCCCAAGCAATAAATCATTTGATTATTATTTTTATTTATTATTGTTTTTTTAATTTTTTTAACCTTCTTGTCTTCACACACTAGTCATTGTGAGCATATCATGCCACCAATTATATTCCTGGTTAATTGTGTCATAGTGCATGTGCTAATACATTTCCATCTTTTATTACATGCATGGGAATTTTGATTTGTCTTTTGTTTTGTTTTCTAACTTTGTATTTATTAACTTCCCCCATATCTTTGATTTCTTTTCTGAAGTTACAATAGCTGCACTCCTTTGCAGATTGTATTGATTTCCAACACATTTTTAATTAGTTGTCATTCATATCCTTGGTTAAGTTATATTGCCTTGTCAAATATTGTCTTTAATTTTAGTCGTTTTTATATATTATTGGAAGGTAGTAGACTTCTTGTTATAGTTATGAATGTATTTACTTTTCCACTCACAATCTTGTTATAGTTATGAACATGTTTTTTTCGAAGCTTTAAATTGGCACCTGAATCAAAACAGTTATAAAAAGGACTGGTCTGTTTTCCAAGAGTTCATAAGAAGTTTGATCAATAGACTTGACAGACTTGTTGCCATGACCCATGGACTCTAAACTCCAGAATCTGTGACTTTATTACTGTATTGAACTTTGCAGGATATCGCTATATTTTTTGGCTTTAAAAATGATCGGACAAACTTATCACCATGTAGATAGACATTTATTATTAGTGGGTTAACTGTTTGAAGCAAAATAATAATTTTTGTCATTTATTTTCTTAACAATTTTGAAAATATATATATTGTACAACATGTATATTTTCATGTTTTATCACACTTTCACAATATAAGTATTTTAATTCTAAATAAATAAGTTAATAGATTAAATGAAGTAAAATTAATTTGTCTGCAATTTGTCTAGTGGTTTCATTTGTATTCTGTATTAACATCTCACAATTATAGTCATCAACGCTTTTTTATCTTACTTCTCCAGTGTTTGCCAAGCGTGTGTTATCACAAGTTTCAAATATCCTGTCAAATGCTTTGTGTATTATACGTACTGAAAAGAAGATGTTTCTAAATAAAATCACATTTAATTGATTTTTTTGAAAGAGAGCAGAAAATTAGTAAACGAAAATAATTATTTCTGTTTAATAAATGAATAGAATTTTTTTTGGTTTTTTAAGACGCAACTTCTAAAAATGACTGGAGGTATTGTTTACTTCAATTAATAAAAATAAATAAATAATTCCTTTTTTATTAAAGGTCTGATAATTTTAGTATATTCCATGAACCAAATTTCTCTATATCTGTCTGCATATAATCTCATAATTCTATGTGTATTTATCTATGATCATTTTCAAGATCTATTTACATTTATTCTTTTATTCAATTATTTTCAAAAATTAAAATGAAAGTAACTATATAAAGTAATAATCGGAATTACATTCCGAAAAACACCTAATAATTGAAATTTCGTGAAATTATAAAATAATATATTATGTATGAAAATGGAGAAATTTGGTTCCGATGATAAATACAATTTGTCAAGGAAATGAATACTGTGGATCTTAATTTTTAAATATAAAGATAGAGTTGTCAAACATTGTTAGCCGAGAGGTCAGCGCAGCTGCCTTGCAAGCAAGCAGTTGGTTGCAGACGGTTGTTGCGGGTTCGTTTTCCGGCCGATGCTATGACATATGGAAAAAAAAAGATAGAGTTACCGTGTTTGGGAAGTCTTATGGTTGAGAATAATGTTTTTTTTTTTAACCATCGAATTAAAAACACAGAGGGTATTAATTACAAACAATACATTTGAAAATCATTTGTTTTGTTTTTGATTTTAATGGACTACTAAATATTCACTGATCCTTATTACTATATATATCACCAGTTATATTAATATATTTCATATTATTTTTTATTTTTTTTTGATTTAAAGTCACTTGTAAAAGAGTGGGTCCATTTTAATTCCAAGAGGGAAAAAGATATGCCAAAATAATGTATCAACAATGATAGCAATAATAATAATAATAATAATAATAATAATAATAATAATAATAATAATAATAATAATAATAATAATAATAATAATAATAATAATAATATTACCAACAGCAATAATAACAACAACCATAATTATAATAATAGAGTATTAGTAGTCATAGTAGTAGTAATAATTGAATTCATTTTTTTTGTTTTAGTACGTATTTATACTCCAAGCCAATTCCAGATCATATATAAGTTAAATAAAAATAAATTTAAAATACAAGAAAAACAAATAAAAGAAAAAAAAGTCTTATAATAGGGATTAAATATATTTTTGCTTAAGGCATACAAATTATTTGAAGTTATGATGAAAAACGTTTTAATCACAAAACTCTAATATTATAAGTACTAAAAAGATGAAAAATGGAAGAAAATTTCAATGTATTCCATCTACAAGTTATAATGATAAATGCATACACAAATTTTATATAGATAAGAATTAAATGTAGCTTGAAGGATATTGTAAGAAATATTATTGGTAATGACTTTGTACAAAACTTTAATATCTCTAGCTGACAAAAGATGTATTACAGTGAACAAACTTTCAGGTGATAATATTACAAAAACAAAAGTTTGCTTAATTAAATTTTATTTGTATATCTTCTTGAATATGAATTAACAAAAAACCAAGTCAAATTCCAAAATAGGAACAATTAGAGATAGAAAAACTTTATATTTAGTGGAGTATTCAAATACATTACAATGTTTGCAGATAGTTTCTACATCTTGAAAGCTTTATTGATTATTGTCTTAATATGATAATGAAAAGGGCCATTACTGGAAATACAATTCCAAACCCCTTTAGTGTTGGTAAAGTTTATTATAAGATTATTAATATAATTGAATCTTAGCCTTGAAAAGCATTTAACTATGTTAATTATTATCTCATTGTTTTCACTATTTGTTTAAAAAACCTGTTAATTTCATTTTATAGCAAGTTACAATCAAATGTCTGAAAATCTTGTAATCATTAATATAACACTAAAGATGACTCTATGTTAAACAGTTTTGAGGACAATAACATAGATATTAAAAAAGAAACAAAATTGTACCCTGACACTTGAAGATAACAATAATATTGAACTTTATGGCAGCTGATCTGCCTTTAATGAAAGATTCTAACAAACAAACAATTTGTTTGTAAAACTTAAATTATGAAGATTGTTGAGAAGAATATTATGATTAGGTTTATCAAAGGTTTTTGAAATGTCAAAATAGATGATATATAGTCATCATTAGCATACCCATTGTGATCAAACATAGCAATAAGATTCACTTTTATTGATTTATTGAGCACAAACAAATAATAATGATAAAGGGAAAGTAAATATTAATTTTGAAGTGATATTACAAACCAATCTATGAATTCTACATTTCTATATTATATACTCGCCTATTTAATTGCTTATTTGATATTTTGTGATGATGTCTTCTAATTTATTCTGCAGCAAAATTTCTATTCTGAAAACATTCAACATTGTTCTCTATTGTCTTCTATTTTCATCATCTTTCCAAGGAAAGCAATCAAAATTATATTTTTTTAAGTAGGTCTTTGAAGTAAAACTTTATATCCCTCTCATCAAAACCACAATCAAGTTCATTATAATTTTTTTTTTAAAACGACTGTATTTCTTCATGTTGCTTGTCTAATACACTGAAGACATGATTTTATAATAGTAGATGTTATGATATCTTGCAAACCAAAGACCACATTGAATGGTCTTCTGATAATATTTTTAAATCTTATAGCATATCATTAAATGAAATTTTTCTAACACCACTATGTTCCATCATTAGGGGATCCAAGTCTCATCACCAATAATAAATTAGGTGAAATTATTATTCTAAATACAAGTAAGAGTAATAGTTACTTGTAAATGAAAATGTTGTGAAAATATATGTAATGCATCTCTCGCAACTCTCAAAAGCATTCTGCTCTGTGATTTATCTGATTGGGGATTGGAAATTAGAATAGACCAATACTTTTAATAGCTTAAGGTTGTACATAAAATTGTCAGAATCACTGCCTAATATCATTTTCTGCTAAATTGTTTCTATGTAAATTTCTTTCTTGGGGGATATTGTATTTAAAGTCATATGTATTTTCCGTTTACCTGACAAAAACACACACTTTGGTATACTACTTTGTGATGTGCTTCAAAGACTAAATTATATATTTAGATCAGATTTAAAAAAAAAAAAAGACAATGTTTTTTTCTTACAGTGGTAAGTTATATGTTTTTGCTTGCCTAATCTGTCAGTAGAGTAATAAAATCAATAGCTACTCATTTTTGGATTAAAACTCAAACTGTCATTTTTGATAATCAATTGACACATGACTTCCCTTGCAACTAATCAATTGATTATTTATGTTTAATGAGTGCTTGACCACAATATACTCAATTTGTCATGTATTTACATAAATGTAAATACATGACAGCAGTCAACACCTAAACGATACCAATATCAATAACAAACAATCCTCCTTTATACAGTAATGGTGGACATATTTATCTGTAAGAATTATTTCATAATATATTACTCAATATTTCAGCTTTCACATCTAAATTTGGAATTTGAACATGGACTGGTTAAAACTTTAAAAAAATTATAGATTAGATATATGCTTAGAGTTTTTCTTTCAGTTAGTCAATCTATAAACAGTTCAGATATGTATTTGATTATTTAGCTATTCTTAACTAAAGAATAAACCATAAAGGGTAATAAACCCGTTTATTACCTAGCAGTTAAATATCCTGAGAGTATCATCTCCACTATTTCTTTTTTGGATAGCTTTTTTATAAATGTCTTTATTCTGAAATGACCTATTAAAGACTCATTACCTAATCTATAAATATTGACACAAATATTTGTATTATAAAAAAAAAATCCCCTCTCCCCCAAATTTTTCTCTTTATAAAGAACAAGTAGAATTTTTTTTCCTTAAAGGCATATAATATTGATGCAATATTTTCGCTAATAAAAAATGTCAAGGGTTTTTTTTCCATCTTAAGCATATGAAAACTCAAAGAATACTATATATTTTTATAGACTTTTTACCGTTTATATATTGAAAAATGACATTTGAATAGGTGCATATTAAAAGAATATCAATCTATAGGTAAATTTATACAATATTTATAAAAAATCCACATTTATTGACTGAAATTGGTATTGGGAAATGATATTGGATACAAATTGCCATGTTGGCACTATAAAATATAGATATATAGTTTTAAATATCGATATATTTTATATAGATCTCTTTTTTTTAAACCTTTAACAGCAAGTTCAATACATTACACAATATTTCTTTTTTTTTAAATTTATATTTCTATTGGAATAAATTTAATCAGCCATTTAAGCTATTGTGCGCTTTTTCACAGTGTTAAATAATAATAAATGAGTACTTCCGCTTACAACACAAGATATAGTATTTAGGAAAGAATAAAATGAATCCACTTATTCAATCCAACCCAAATGCTTATATATGGTCAAATCTTAAGTACTGTAAGTGAAAGTATGAGGATAGACTACTCACTTTAAACCATTGTTTACGATATCTGAATGAATGACGCCAATGAAATTATCTAGAATTTACTAGACGTCATTCACAAATGAAACTCTTAAACATATGTAAATAAACATTTATTTTTAGCTAATTGTAATAAATTTAATCAGCCATTTAAGCTATTGTGCGCTTTTTCACGAGTGTTAAATAATAATAATTCTATTGGGTCCATTTTTTAATGAATAAAAAATTATTTTATCTTTCTATTTTTTTACAGGTTTTATTAAAAAATATAAATTTTTTAAATAAAATTAGTCTAAAAAATAAAATAAATTTTGCAAAAAAAGAAAGTCTAATGAACGTAATTAAAGCATTAACAGAAAAGATTCTGATTATCTTTTTAGGTTAAAAATGTATTTTACTGGACAAAAGATTATTGCCCAAAAATCAGTAAATTTTATAAAGCAATAACATCATATAATAAACATTCTTTTTAAAGTGTTTAAAATTGAACTTTTCATTTTTAAATAATAATAAGAAGATATTGAAAGGAACTGCTTACAGCCCATTTCCTGTTTTAATATATTTTTACTTGACTAATTTTTAGCTAAAAAGCTACTATATTTTAATAAAATCTAAGTACAACAGCTCATATTTATTAAAAAAGAGATATTTAATAATTTTGTAGAAAATAAATAATAAAAGATAAACATTGCATATAAATTGATATTTTATTTTCATGATGTAAACAAAAGCCAACATGTATGTTGGCTCTGTACAATATGAATAGATTATGTTTTTATTTTTAATTGGCTTCATGTTATTTTTTCTGATTCCAAATGGTTTTTGACACCTAAATATTTTATTTAGAATTAATAAATTATCTAATGCTTTTTTTAAGTAAATTTTTTTAGTATCAACCATTCAAATTGGATTACTGCTATTAAAAGCTCTTTCATAATGACTTACTACATTCAAAAGCATATATTATATATATTTTTTTTCAAAACAACTTTATTGGGACTATTCATGTTACATGAGCTAAGTAAATCAAAGAGTCCAGGTAATCTTGTCACCGTATGCTGGCATTGTAGCACTAGATGGCTGCATCATGGAGTAAGTGTGGGTGCTTTGAATTTCTCAAGGTAAGCATTCATCTGCTTAGGAAGGAGACGCTTGTCCAGGTGTCTCTGAAAAGCCATTCAGGAGCCAACAAATTATCTCTTTGTTTTATGTTGGTGAGTAGCTCGAGGAAGGTCTGGCAGGCATTGAGATTTCCTTACATGAAAATGAGCTTACACCTGGTAATTCAGATTGCAAATGCGAGGAAGATGGACAATCTGATGAGGGAGAAGGTGCCATTTTTGATAACATGCTTAATGGATGATATGTTTTGGGTGTTGGTTGTGTTCCCAAAACATATCATATATCGTAATTGGTAGAAGCAATGGAAAGATTGTCATAATTATTAACTAAGAGATTAAATAATTTTTAATTTTATTTAGGATATTGTTATATAGGAAGAAAATAACGTTTTTTAATAAATAAATTGGAAACTTAGTCATATTGAAATCAATGAGTTTTCTAATAATATCCACAAATTTCTTCATTTTTTTTTATTTCATTGAATATTTAGTTGTAAATAGTGAGTCATTATTTAATTCTTGCATGTTTCTTTTGATGTCTTATAAAAGACAAAGTGTTTGTAATATGATTGTTATTTTAAATTTATTCAATGGAACCAATTTATGAGTAAAAATAATTAAAAAACCCCTGATATAATAGTTTTTAGTGTTCAAAATGTACGTAGCAAAAGTCTAAAATGAAAAAGGCTAATGGCTTGTTATTGCTTAGGAGTTTATAAGAAGTTTGAACACCTGAACTGTGAGTGTAAGAATCAATCCTGGAATTTCCTGATTCCAAGTCAGATGCTTTACCAACTATCCCAAAACACACAGGGTAGTAAAAATCTATTAAAGTTTGGATATCAAATTAACATTAATTACAGTTCCAAATTTGCTTTTTTCAATTTTAAATGTAATTTGGACAACTCATTCTCTCATAAATAAAATATCCATTATAAAATAATGTGTTATTGTGGCTCAAGAGGTTATACGATATTCATGTACTACAAGGAATGCTCTGTGCTTTAATACAAGCATTTTAAACTCTTATCTCTTACTACTACTACCATGCTAAACTCCATAAAGCATTGCCAATAAATTTGGCATTTATTTAATTCATTGATAGGTGCTGTTTGACTGTCATTATTCTGCAATTTGTTTTTTTTATTTATATTTTATAATTCTGATACATGTTTTATTTTATGGTTTTTTTCTTATTTTTTCCCATCATTTCATTTAAAATACTTCATCAATTTTTTTCAATTAAATCTTACAATTTTTTTTTTTATCTCTATCAACTTTTTTATGTCTTTATACAAATACATTATCAATTTTTTTTTTTTTTTTACATTTCAATCCCTGTTTTCTTCTGCCTTTAAGATTCCTTAATACTATCACTTTTTTATCACATATTTTTATAACATTTTTTATACAATTCATACAAGGTTGTTACATATTGCACAATCAACAATTGTTTATCTCTCCTACCATGAGCAAACATTCTGATTCTGAATTTTTTATAATTATGTGCTTTTATTATCATCACACAATTATCATCATCATCATCATCATCATCATTATAATTACTATTGACCCACTGCAGGATGAATGTATTTCCAAGTTTAACCCAATTTTTCCAATCTCTACTCCCTCTTTTCCATATCACACCAACAAACTTCCTTATTTCACTCATATATGATCTCTCTCTAGGTCTTTTATCATCTTGTGGAATCTATTTAAACATTTAAATTACTCATGTATTTTCACTCTTCTAGAAATATATCAAGACCAGTTCTCTATTTAAGTCTTTTAACTCTTTAAATAATATCAGTATATAAAATATTAATTGCATCTATATGCTAGATTGAATGTAGTGCCATTATAAAATTTTAGATAAGGATATTTGTGCAATTCAAATCATTTTTCATATTTCTTCTGTTTCCATACTTATTTACATTGCAAATTCTTTTATAATTCTTGATGTTTTAAAAAAGAATATTATTTTTCTTAAATAGTAAGATAGTTTAAAAAAGAAAACTATTGCAAATTTTATCCGTCTAATAACAGTAATTAAAAAAAAAGATAACGTGCATCACAGGTTAGTAATGACACGATGAACTATTTTTGAAAAGAAAACTGTAGATGATATTTTAAATTCATATTTTTATAATAAACCATTAAATGTTTTTGAGGTTATGTTTATTATTATTATTTTACAAATACCAAATAACCATCACCATATATATATGTATATTAATATAATAAAATGGATCCATTTTTGCATCACATAGCAATGTGATTTGAAATCCACATTGTGTAAGACCAGTGTAGGAAAACATAACTGCTTATATCCTGAGAAGAACAAAATGTAGAAACTTATAATTGATAGATCATATTTCAAAAAGTGATTATTTATTTTAATATGTTTATATTCCTTATTTTGAAGAAATAATGAATCCTGTAGCATTAAATAATATTTGTAACAGAACAAAAATAAATGTATTTTTTATTCTGCACTGCTTCTGCACCCCTTCACTTTTCTTATGTCAGCACCCTCATGCCTTGCTTATTATCTTTCTCTGGCAGTGATCACTATGCTAAATTACAAACGACTTTAAATTAATAGGTTGAGCATAAAACGTCATGCGATGTTTGAGTAACATAAGTGACAGGATGAGCCTTGATCCAAAGGCTATTATCTTTTTCATCTATCATTTTAGCCACTTTGCTAAATTTCACAGAACAATTTATTGCCACTACTTATGCTTTTTGTTTGTCTAAAATTGTATTCAATAGTTTTTCATCAAGCACAGAACAGCTCTATGTTTTGTTCCACTAAATGTACCAACTTCATAGCACATGATATACATTTGTTCCTCCGTAACGTTCTATGTTAATATTTAAAAACAACGTTGATTAGAGATTTAAAATGTTTAAAATGAAGAGTATATTGAAATAGGACAGACATCAACAAACAGAAATCTCTGGTTCTCATACTTTTCAGGATTTGCACATTTTTCAGCTTTAAATAATAGATCTTTTACTCCTTTATTGCAAATCGAAACTCGCTGAAAATCTAGATAAAAAATATTTTTACTATTTATAATTTTATTTATATATATATACTTTTTAAAGGGGGCTATGCATAATATTTTAAATCGTTGTTGGCTTATAAATGGCTAAATTTATTCATGGAGTTTATGAGGAGAACAAATGTTATTATAAGTTTAATTTAGAATAATAAAAATTTAACAATGAGGAATTCATGAAAAAATCACATCGATGTTGTGTGTGACAATTGTTTTTTTTTCATTATTAAGTTTTTTCTGTTTGAAGGTATTTTTTACTGCAATTTTTAAATATTTTGAATTAATAGGTCTGAAACATCTTTTATAAAATTGCCAATGAGAAAAACAGGATTCTGCTAGGTAAAGGTTGAACATGCAACAATTAATGGTTTTTTAAATTAATTATATCTACTTTTTATATTAAGGGATGGTAAGGAAATGTTTTTCTGCTTCCACCCAAACCATCTATCTAAAAGCAATTCATGAATTTAAATTAAATACTGATATTAAAATGGCATCGACAATAGATTCATTCATAATGTTCATTGAAGCTTAATGTTTGAAAGAAAAAAAAATTTTTTTCATTTCATTTTATCTTTATATTAGTAAGTAGTACAACAACTCATAACAGTTAAAGATTGCCATTTCTTACTTTTTTTTGGTTTTTAGACATTTTCATATTTATTTCAGAGTCATACCTAGAATTTATATTTCAAAGTTCATATCTAGAGGTTGAGATTAATTAAACCATTATAAAGTAGAATATAGATATTATATAATGTAAAGTAAAAGAGAGTGGAATTTTTTTTATTATAAATGACCAAAATCAGTTTGAAGTAATTGGTCCAAAAATATGAGAGATTAGATTGCCATAATGTCTGTATAAGTATGACTCCAATATCACACCCACCAAAGACTTTGAACATCCCATCGTTGGTTTTTCAATGAAATGAATGGTTGAATTGTTGGAAGTGTGCGATGTGTGGGGGATTATGATCTGGTCTGACTGATGAGTGCTGGATGTGCATGAAATGCATATATTGGGGACTTTATTTTATACATGTGTGCAGTCATGTATATTGGTTGTTTGAGATGGAATGAAGAATTAATATAGACTGAAAATCCTAAATTTAAAGTCCTCTATTTATTATAGTAAACATTCAATATACTGAATGAATAGGTTAATAATTGAGCAGTTTATTGCTTGAGGATTCATAAGTAATTCAAGCATCAGAAATGATAGAGATAAACCTGAATGTTGGACTTGAGTTTTAGTCTTCTTCTCTGTTATTGCACCAAACCAGATAGGGTACTTTTTAAAGTATTATTAAGTTAATAAAAGTTTTTGAATAATAGTTAACAGTATTCTATTTCTTTTTTTTGTAAATTATCATATATTATTCTGTTTTTTGTTTATATTTGGAATTCTGCCATTTTTTTGATATTATGAGCAACAATCTGTGTTAGCAGAATATGAAGATGAGTTGATAAAGTTGATAAGAGTTTTTCCACAAATTTAGTATTTACAAAATGTAAAAGGCCTAGAATCAATTTCTTTACTATTACTGCTACTGGTCAAGTCAGAAAACATTAAGTGAATAGTACAATCACATGAACTCCATAAAAGAAAAATATTGAGGAGTTATATAACAAATAATATAGAAAACAAAAATGATAAAGCTATAAAATGAAATAAAAATGACAATGCAAACAATGACCTAAGCACTATTTAAAGACCAAATAACTAATTTAATTGATTGATTTAATGTACAATTCCACAGCACTATTAGCCAATTGCACAGAAAATGCATAAATAGTAGAAAGAGTAAATGGAAGGAAACAACTCTCGTGGCTATGAATAGTTAACATTCTGTATGTTTAGCAAGGATCCAGAATAGAAAGGATTATATATTTTAAGCATTTGATGTTTATAAGCTTATCTTTTCCAACAAGGGTAGAAATTCAAAATGAACTTAATATTCAAGCCAGAAGAAATATGGCATTAATAATTTATTAAATTAATAATAAGCTATACAAAGATGTAGATGGAATCTTAATCTTAAACAATGCAAAACTCTCCCTACAGTAGTGCCACCCTGTGCCAACCAGAGTAATCAATGGATGCCAGAAGGATATTGGATGAGTAGGCACTAGATAGGGATTTTATGCACAAGCCTTCTGTCATCCATTGATTACTCTGGTTGGCACAGGGTGGCACTACTGTATGGAGAGTTTTGTCTTGTTTAATAACAATTATGTGCTAATATAAGAGATAGTGATCATGTGATATTATTAATAATCTTGTTTTAATAGTCAAGCAGTAGCTAACAACTGTAAATCCTTGTTAAACATATAGTGTTAATTTTTCATAGTCTGAGAGAAAATGTTTTTCTCTCTTTAATTACTTATATGACCTCATTGTAAAAATTAAAAGACTGAAGTGGAGTTGGGCTGGACATATTGCTAGAAGAGATGATAATAGATGGACAATCGAAATCTTAAACTGGATTTCAAGACATTGTAAAAGACCCAGAAACAGACAACATGTGAGATGGATGGATGAAATAAGAAAGTGTGCAGGGGTAATATGGAGAAGAGAAGCTAAAGATCAGAAATGGATTGAACTTGGGGAGACCATCCTGCAGTGGATTGATAATGTTTGATGATGATGATACCTATTTCATATTTATAAATAGTGTGAATAGTATACAATACAAAGCCACTCATAAACACACAAAAAACATTAATGTAGATACTGTGAAGAAAAAATGAAATGATATATCAAACAATAAGCATTTTCTAGCAATGATAGTAGTACATTTTTTGTCATCCAAACTGAAATGATTAATCCTTTAACTTGTGGACATTTTTTCCTCCTAGTGAAAAGTAATATCAGTAATCATTCAACATCCGATTTTAGTATTAAAATATTATTCTGTATTAGAATTCAATAAATTAAAATTGATTTGTTAGAAAGATAAGTTTATAAACAAAAAAACATTCTAAAATGTCACATTTGAATTTTGCTAATATAGAAAAAAATGAAGTGAAATATGTAATAAGAATTACTACTTTTTTCTTATTGGATGATTCCAGAAGAGTCATTAACAAAAATAAATTAATGAAATCTTTGTTGATTGCATTTTATTTCTAAAACCTGAATGAATTACTGTTAAGTCATTATAAATCTATGAAATTTTGTTCTAAAATTGTATTTATAATTATTAAAATATTAGAAAAATGTATACTATAGTGTTTAGTAATAGTTTCATTTTTATTTTTACAATGAATTTCTTAACTTTTATTTTTAAAAATAAAACATAAATTTAAATTTATTCAAAAAATATTTACTTTTTAATATTTATCATATAAGTATTTTGCAGAAATAATCATAAATATTTAAATAAACTATGACTAATATACATTTTTTAACAGTTTCTTAGGACAATGAAAAGATGGTCCATATAGTCTTGTAAATGCCCTCAAAACATGAAAACAAAGAATCTACCAATCACTGACATTGTAGTGTGATTTTTGGTTCATTTGAAATATTATCTTTATAATACTGACATCTTCAGTTTTTTTTAAACTAATAAATTGATATATATATATATGTTATAATTTCTTTGTTAAATGAATAGAAAAGGGGGGTAATAATGCTACAGCTAGTTGCAGGAATGTGACAGAAAGTCAAACATTTATCAGCATTATACCAACTGAAGGATGTTGTTTGGACTAGTGAGAGATTTAATTAACATTGTGCAAAAAATTTTATTACAAGGGACTGATTTGGATCAAAAGAAAAAAAAGAGCTCCCAAAACAGATTTTAAAATAAAAACAACTGAATTTATTACCTTTAAATGCAGAATTGAATTAAATATTTATCATATTTTGGTTCATTTTTTTTGCTAATAATGACTCTGTAAAAGCAATCCCTTCTCACAGAAAAAAAATAGTATGTTGTTTTTTATGGTCTTTAAAGTTGATCTATTAATGACTGGAATTTAATAATATTCTATTTGGAATGATAATTCTAAATAGTAGATGTATATTCAGTGGTTGGCAGAAATAAGATGTAAATAATTTGTACTTTAACTTTGATCATTCAATAATATGTCATATCTAAAAATCATTGCCGTAACATTGAAAATTAACTGTGGAATTAATAATTACAAGAAAAGACCAAGTATTGTAAAGAGAAAATCCAGATCTTTTAGAAAAATATTTGCAATTATTTATATAATTATCACTAAGATACCAAGATATTTAGAGTTATTAGATTGCTATTGTATATTTGTCCATATTGTTTATTATCATGAAAATAATCAAATGATATTATTGGTTAAAAGTTCTTAAGAAGTTCAAATTCTGGAAGTGTCAGTCATTTTACCACTGCAACAAACCTAACAGAGATATTTTATTGACATTACATCATCTTATAAAATGATTATTAATTTGCAGAGAAATATGATCTTTAACATTCATTATTCTTTTGAAAAATCTTGCAACCATCAACATACTATGGTAATAATAATGTTGGCTTAAAGATGATCTCTAAAATAATGTATATTAATATTAAATAGGTTTATCTTTCTTATTGCATTGCCAAATCCATTTAATATATTAATATCATCCATGTTCTTTATTACTTTTTACAATGCTTTTTACAACCCACTATTTATGGTTTTGATTGCCTCAGCAATCTTCTTCAGAACTATAACAAACACAATTCAAATACATGAATACAAATATACATAAACATATATATATATATATATATAAAGAACATAAATGATATTAATATAATATTAAATAGTATAGGAGCCACATAACCACATAAAAATGATTTCCTACTTTTAATAAATCCAAATAAATTATTTTAAAGTTTTTACAGAGAACTAATCTGGAAAGTTTTTGAAAAAAAAAATCATGTACCTGTATAGCTCAGATAGATCAAAGTAAATAACGTCAAATGTCTGCTTGCCTTTTATGACATAAGGATATGAACAAAAACAGTAAAAATATTGGTTTTTTGAGTTGACCTATTTGCAAAATCCTTGGTGATCAAGAGCTAAATAGGGATTTAATCTTCAGCAATTGTATTTTACATATATTTTTCAAAAATTTTCGTCATAATATGTAGTTATTTCTTTTTCTATTCTTCCGTTTCTTTTAAATTTATAATATTATTAATAATAATACTTAAAACAGAAGAAAACGGAAAATACCTTTTTCTTTTTCGTTTTTTATGTTGTACTAATCCTTCGAAATCAAATAAAATGTTATAAAAACATATTTATAAACAACAAAACATAACACTTATATTAATTATATAAAAAGCCTTTTTCGGCAAATTTATTTTTTGCCCTTTTCAAACATGTCTTCCAAAAATACTACGACTACATATACATAGCGACATCTATGTTAATACATGATAAGTAAAAATAAAAATAAAAGACAAAAGAATAAACGAAATATACAACTAGTATAAACAATTCATATAGGACAGCTGAAACTGAATTGGACAGCCTATATTATCATATAACTTATACAACTCTACTATAATTTAAATCTTCATTTCGTAAAATGCATTCCAAACAATCATCCACATCAGTTATCTATCCATTCTTTTTTCATCAACCATTTATTATTCATTCCAATAGACGTCTTATATATATTCATACAATTAGTTTTATTATACATAATATAATTTGTTTCATATAATCTGCGTCTATTAACATCTTTTATATAATTTAAAGCCCTTATACTATCAGTACAATTAATTTTTTATTATTAATATAAGTAAATAAATGAAATAACTTTTCTTTATACATTTTTTTAACTGGTAAATGTCAATAGTTTCAACTATCCAGCAATCTTCATCCGAGTTATAATATATATATTCATATATATGAATACAAATATAAATAATAAAATAATATTAATTTTAGATCTGTAATATATATATATATATGACTATTGATACAAATATAAATAACAATTGTACACCATTAATTTTTATACATATTTTTTTATATGTATTAATTATAAATGAAGTATAGAACTTGTTTTATTATTTATATTTATAGTCATATATATATTATGATATATTTTTAATAGATGCTTAGATGGAAATGATAGTATGTGGAGTTTATTCATTTATGATTATTTACTTTCACTTTTAGTCTGGGACAGTTAACCTTGATTGGCTACTATTGTGGGTAAAGAGTTTTCTAATTAAATAATTATTAATGGATAACTCCACACACTAATATTTATATATATATTGAAATAGTTTTAAATACATGGACATTTTTGTTATTTTTATTTTAAAAAAATCAGTCAGATATTGAGATACAGTGCCCAATAAAAATTGTATACTGTATATTTTTTATATTCAAAATGGGATTTTTTTTGTCAAACGTTGGTGGTGTAGTGGTTAGCATAGCTGCCATCCAAGCAGCTGGCCCAGGTTCGCTTCTTGGTCAACGCATTTGACATATGAAAAAAAAAAAAACGGAGTTTTTCTAAAATAACAGAAATATCCACATATTTTAATTATTTCAGTAGTTACATCTGTTAAAAAATTATTAAAATATATGAAAGACTTCTAGATAGTTAAAAGCATTTAGATTTTTCAATTAAAAGAATATAAAAGAACATGCCAGAAATGTCATTTTTTAAAAAACCATTTTTATGAATTCAAATAATCTTAGTACATTTGAGAATTTCAAGCAAAATATATCAATAAACAATGAGGATTGCCAATCCCTCAACAAGCTTTATAATAAATGCTTACCCAGAGAAAGCATTTAAAATATCTCTGTCAAGAACCAACCCCAAACCCCTGACCATGGTTTTGTGCTTTGGCACTCCTCCTCAGAGAGGTGCCAGGGTAGGTTCAGACACTAGATCTAAAAATACCAATCCAAAGCCAGCATTTATCTAAAAGTTATCTATTGAGTGGGAAATCTGAAATTTTCAGACACCTACGTTTCTTCAAACCCAACTATCCAACTCAAATAGCTATATGGGGCTGATAGATCTTCAGCCATACCACTTATTAGTAGTCTTAGCAATATAACATCACATAAGACTTAAGGCAAATACTGTAAATAGTCAAAATAAGACTACTAATATGTGGTATGGCTGAAGATCTATCAGCTCCATATAACTATTTGAGTTGGATAGCTGGGTTTGAAGACATGTAGGTGTCTGAAAATTTCAGATTTTCCACTCAATAGATAATTTTTAGATAAAAACTGGCTTTGGGTTGGTATTTTTAGATCTAGTGTCTGAACCTAGCCTGGCACCTCTCTGAGGAGTGCCAAAGCACGAAACCATGGTCAGGGATTTGGGGTGGGTTCTTGACAGAGATATTTTAAATGCTTTCTCTGGCTAAGCATTTATTATAAAGCTTATTGAGGAATTGGCAATCCTCATTGTTATAACTTACAAGCTTAAAAGAATAGGGTCATGTGATCTATGACTCTTATTTTGACTAAAATATATCAATGTTTTAAGTATTTAAGTTTATAACATAAAGATCGTTCACAGTATACTTAGCATAAATTTTACAAATAAAAATATTTTATCTAATCCCAAACTAGTAAACAATTTTTTTTATCGATCTGATAATGTTCACCCCATTAAAGCATTCAAGTAAAATTTTGTGACTGAGTTTACCAAAAAGTACAAAGAATCCTGATTCCATGTCTTAATTCTTATAATTTGATAAAATATCTGGAAATATCTTCTGCACTAAGTGACAAATTACAGATCATTTGAGTTTTATATGTTTGACTTGAATTATTAGAGAGACATTAGCTTTCATATTCCTTATATGATGTAGAAAATCTGTCTTGTGGATGATCTGTGCCAATCTTTTTAGATAATGGGATGTCTATATTATAAAGTGTTATAAATTTTAAATAATGTTTACAGGATTACATTTTTCTTTTTATAATTTTTCTTAAGAAAGAAAGAGAACCAGTAGAAAAGATCATAAGGAGATAAATATTTTTTGGGAATATATGTCACTTTAATTACTTGAGAACTGATATAATGTAATTTAGATTGAGGTTATCATCTATGGAAGAATATGCATGATCTCAATTAAATTTTCATATTATAATTGTTTCTGACATTATGAGATAGAGATTATCCAACATCTCATATTTTAATACAAAATTTGATTCAAAAGTGATATAAGTCAATTCACAATATGGCATGAAAAGTGGTCATATTCAAGTTAAGACCAATTTTTTAAAATGTATTCAGTGTCTGTGTTTGAGCATTATAAAGATTATGCTGTTGAAGACCTAATAGATTATTATTCTTTTCATTTTGGTGGTTTTAGGAGAATGTGAATAGAAACAGTAAAATGATATCACTGAGAAATTGTTCAGGGGGATTAAAGTCACCAGTACTGATGACATTGCTGTTGTATGTAACCACCAAATCCTCAAACAAAGATAAAATATCCAGATCATAAACTGATGTATTTGGATGAATATAAACATTTCCCAATGTAAATTTCATGTAATGTTTCATAGAAAAATTTCACCAAGTTGTCTGAAGAATGAAATGGTAATGTCTCTTTGAGTTATATTTTTGTAATGTCATAATATTATCACCTTCTACTTTGAATTTCACTAGGTCTATTCAAATGAAATATTTTTATCTATAATCTGGAAAAATATTATTAGTTATATGTTAGGGAAATCATCTTTTGGTTATAAAATGTGGACAAGTACTGCGGCCATTACTGCTGATATTCCTCTATTTCTACCATTATTACTTATTTGTACTGAGGCACTAGTAGTAGTACTACCACTATTACTACTACTAATGATAGTATGATTAATAATAATTTGTGGCAAGCATTAAATGATACATTGTTTAACACATAATATTTAAATTATCGGTTATTTAACATAATTTTTTCTCTCTAGAAGTCGTTTAACCATGAAAGAGGGAAATACTTATGATAAAGCCATTGTGGATGATTCGATTCTATGCACATAATTTATTTACTTGTTGGGGGTATTAACGAATTGTATTGCGTATAAAATAAAGTTTCCACAATATAAAATGATTTAGCATTGTTATTAAAACGTAGCGTTGCATTAGATTTCAACTTGAGGGTTGATTTTGGATGTTTTTTTACGTAGTATATGATAATTATCTAACTTAATCATAATATTCACATAGTTAAAAAGTTTGCAAACTTTTGCCTTTCACTTATTATTAATTTAGTTTTTTCTTTTTTTACTTTATAAATTTAACTATTTATTTATAAACGTCAGCGAAAGATGCAATTAAAAAAAGAAAAAAAAAGCAATAATTGTGTAAATAGTGATTTTGAATTGTAATTTTTTTATTTATTATTAAATGTATTTTTTCTTAAAAACTACTATTATTTAACTGTCATTTAAAAATATAAATAAAAATCACGAACGTTTTTGAGAAATAATGAAAGATAATCAGTAAATACAATATATATATAATGCAAATGGACATGTTGCTAGAAGAGATGATAAAAAACGGACAATTGAAATTTTAAGTGAGATCCTAAGAGATTGTAAAAGAAATAGAAATAGACCACGTTTGAGATGGATGCATGATGTAAAGAAGTTTGCTGGTGTGATGTAGAAAAGAGAGAATGTAGGTTAGAGAAACTGGATTAAACTTGGAGAGACTATCTTGCAATGAATTTATAATGGTTGCAAATGATTTGATTGTGAATTCAAATATAACTTGAGATAAATAATATATTTATTCAGAACAATCGTGGATAAAGTATCAGGTGTTCCAGATTATATAGAACTATCCTGGATTTAATTTGTTTGTCACACACTGAAAATTGCTCCAGAAATTATCCCATATTGGACATGTAACTTTCTTAATATTTTTCAAAGATGTCTATGTTTTGGATCTCAGAAATAAATGCAGCTAGACGTAAAAATGTTGAAAGCAGTATATAAAAATTAAGAGCAATTTTTTCATTTAAATAATGTGAAGAATTATTTAAAAAAATTCATTCTGTGAAAAAATATGGAAAATAATGTAGTTATTTATTTGATATTTTTTTATATCTGTTTATTTATATATATACAGTATAGTTATATTTGATATTGATATACCTAGTCATTTTTTTTTTTTTTTGCATTGAGATTATTATTTTTTATGTATTTAATTTTTTTTTTTTTAAATGAAAATAAGTATTTTTATTTGCTTTATTAATTTATTAGAAGTATGTTGTTGTTTTTTTTGGAAATTTTTATATTTAATGAATAAACATATAAAAGTTATATCCAAAACATTTTAATGTTGTGTTTTAGTGTAATAGTAAGACTGTCTGATTCTGGAGCATACAATTCTCATGTAGATTCCACTTTTTTTCATTTTCAATTGCAATGCAACAACTGGGAACTAAACGAGGACTGTATGCTCGAGAGTCAGACAGTCTTACCATTGCACTAAACCATTGCACTAAAGCACAACATCCGGGCACTTTAATCAAATAAATCTGCAGTTTCTAGGACACATGTTCATTATGGCTTTCCACAAGAACATTTTTCACTTTTTGTTCTTATTTCATGATTTAAAAATTATATTATTAAAACTTGTATGTTTTATGGATTTTTAAGCATCTATTTATGCTTTACCTTAACGCAAGTGTAACATAATTGAGTACTGCTTTGTATTATCAACCAATAAAATTAATGATTTAAATTTTAAAACATTTATTTGCTGCAGCAATCTTCACATGTGTATTAACAGAACATTAAAGCTTATATTATTTAAAAAGTAAAATATTTGTTGCTAAAGTATTTTAAAATTTTATTTTATAATCAATAAACCTACTTATCGTATAAAAATTGGAAGCTTTATGAAGAAATAATAAAATTCTAGGTGGAGAAATGATCAGGTTTTTTTGGGCATAGGTGCAGATTTCTGACTTCCAGAAAGGAGATGTCAGATTACTAAACATTTTGAAAATTATAAATTTAAATAGGAAATTCAAAATTGAACGTCTAATGAAAGGTGTCAGAAATTTGAATATGCTTTTTATTAAAAGGTAAATAACATCACACATCACCATTTCTTATGCTTGCTTATAACTGTTATTAAAACAGGCAAACTCTCCATTCAGTATTATCACTCAGTGCAAGCCAGAGTAATCAATGGATATCAGAAGGCTTATGCATAAAATCCCTATCTAGTGCCTACTCATCCAATATCCCCAGATTAGTTTCTGGCTTGTGGCCTTCATCAGTGAAGAGCTTGGATCTGAGACAGCAAAATGTATAGGTACTGAACTAAGTTCAGACCTATATGACTATATAAGATAAGGAGCTTGGATTGAAAATATTGTTTTTTCAATTTAAGACTCATGGTTTTGTAATTGAGATAAAAGGTGGCTCCTGGAGAGTTGCATTAGATCCTAATATCTAGGTGCAGTGCTCTCAGATCCAAGGCTCCTCACTGGCAAAGGCCACAAGCCAGAAACTAGTCTGGGGATATTGTATGAGTAGGCACTAGATGGGATTTTATGCACAGGCCTTCTGGCATCCATTGATTACTCTGGGTTGCCCTGAGTGGCAAAACTCTATGGAGAGTGTTGCTTGTTTTAATAACAGTTATAAGCAAGCATAAGAAATGGTGATCTTGTGATGATTATTGGCTTAAAACCAATCCTGCCTAATATGATAGTGGTGGCTATGGTTATTAAGGAACCAAAGACACCAAAATGTATAGGTACTGAACTGAGTTCAGATCTATATGACTATATAAGATAATGAGCTTGGATTGAAAATATTGTGTTTTCAATTTAAGACTCATGGTTTTGTAGTTAAGTAGAGATAAAAGGTGACTGCTGGAGGATTGTATTAGATCCTAAGATCTAGGTGCAGAGCTCTCAGATCCAAGGCTCCTCACTGACAAAGGTCACAAACCAGAAACTAGTCTGGGGATATTGGATGAGTAGGCACTAGATGGGTGATTTTATGCACAAGCCTTCTGGCATCCATTGATTCCTCTGGCTTGCACTGAGTGGCAATACTGTATGGAGAGTTTTTTCTGTTTTAATAAAAGGTAAATAGTGATTAGGAAATTACACAAAGATGCTATATTATTTGCAAAAAAGTTGTTTAAACATGCTAAAAATTATTCCACTGATATTGATGAAAAAATGCTTTCTGAGAATTGTTAGAATTTTCTATTCTGGAAAAGATAAAATTGTCTGCAAGCATTAGTTTGTCTCACAGGGTAATGAGATAAGTTGAAATCATTGCAGCAGAAACAGAGGATAAGCCAACAGAAATATCATATGAATTTAAGACATTTCAGTGGCTATTGATGAAATACTAACATCGGATTTATCTCAATTTGCTATATTTAGATGTAGCACCAATCCTCTTTAACACCATTACATGAAATGATGTCTATCAAGAAGCAAATTATGCAATTATGAAATCAAGATTCCTTTTTGAGTGATTTATTAGTATTAACAAATGGAGCTGCTGCAATAATTTAATCTATGATAGATTTTATTCATAAGCTAAAATCAGAATTAACTTCTCTAAATTTATGAATCAATGGCTTTGTGGCAGTTCATTGATTAATCAGTCAAGAGATTTATATATTAAGTTAGCAAAATTTGATTATATTATGTATGTCATTATTTTGAGCATTAATTGTAAAATCTCAAGCTCTCAACTATTGCAAATTTAAAGAATTCTTAGATCTGCAAATTTAAAGAATTCTTAGATCTTAAGGTCAGAGTATAGAGATTTTGCAGTTATGCAAAATGGAACTGCTGCAATAATTTAATCTATGATAGACTTTATTCATAAGCTAAAATCAGAATTAACTTCTCTAAATTTATGAATCAATGGCTTTGTGACAGTCAAGAGATTTATATATTAAGTTAGCAAAATTTGATTATGTTATATATGTCATTATTTTGAGCATTAATTGTAAAATCTCAAGCTCTCATATTGCAAATTTAAAGAATTCTTAGAACTGCAAATTTAAACAATTCTTAGATCTTAAGGTCAGAGTATAGAGATTTTGCAGTTATGCAAAATGAAACTCATGCAGCATTTTATTGGTTCAGGGAAGTATGCAACTTCTTTAAAATAAAAGGTAAATTTTCCCCTTAGCTGAATAATAAATGTATTTCATACATTTTTTATAAATTTACAACCATTTAAATGGTCTTAATTTAAACTGTGAAAGAAAAATCAATTAATTCATGAATTATATAGTCATAATAAGACTTATGAAATGAACCTTTAATTTTGGGAAAATCAACTCGGAAATAATGCCACCTTCCATTAGTCAGTTGAAAATTTTTGATTGTATTAATTATGCGGATTAGTTAAATGACTTGAAAAAGATCTGAATTCAAAGCCAAAGAAGCCAATTTTTGTAAATATGTTAAATGATCTTGATTTTTAAAAAAAAATGCACAAAAGGTAATAATTAACTTTTGCAACAAAAATTTCATAGTGAATCTTTATTGCAATTTCAAGCTAATCTTTTTGAAGAAAACTACACAACAAAGGTATGCTTTGTTAGAATATATACTGCATATTTGTCATTTCTTCCAAATATGAAGTGTCTTTCTTATGTGAAGTTCATAAAGTCAAAAACCAAGATCAAGATTGACTGAAAAGTGTCTTGAAGATAATTTACGAACTATAGATTCTCCAATGCAGAAAATATCGGAGATTTTGAAAAAAATATCCAACACCAAGTTTTTACTAAGATGCATATGTAATTCCTTTGTATTTTTGTTATATAAAGGTTATATGCAATTTCTTTAAGTATTACATTGTTTGGTATACTTCATATTAAGTAGAATGTGATTTGGCTTAACTTATAATAACAGATATCCCATGAAGCCACTATTTGATGAAGAAGATTTCTCTTACTTGGTGTGGAATAATTAATTGTTTTTTACCATAACGTAATTACAAGTCTATGCTTTGTAAATGCTATATAAAATTAATTATTTAAATTTATATTATAGGCAGTTTTATGAGCTTTTGAGAAAAAATGATTTTTGTTCAGTTGGTTTTATGAAATTAGTAAGTTACACAAATATATCACATGATCATCATTTCATATGCTTACACAGGCTGATAATAACAACAGCAAACCAACTAGGTAAAAGATGATTGCTGGATAGTTGCATTAGTTCTTAAGATCTATGTGCAGTGACCTCAAATCCAAGCTTCTTCACTGATAAAAGCCACAATCTAGAACTTAATCTGAGGACATTGAATGAGTAGGCACTAGATAGGGATTTTATGGAGAAAACTTCTGGCATCCATTGATTATGAAAACTTGCACTTGGTGGCAATTCTGTATAGAGAGTTTGCTATTGTTATTAAGCAAATATAAGTTATAATTTCATATTACTTATCAAATGTTGCCAGTTTCTTATATAGTAATTAAAAAATAGAATATGATTGATTAAAAATCAATCATGTTTATTATATAACCATTGTGAGTCACATAGAATAATTTATAAGCAGTGGTTCCTGCTTCCACATTTGTAAATGGGACACTTTATATTAAGCAGGTGATTCAGAAGTTTTATGACATCACATTATTTGATTTTCAAAAATTACTAGAATAGCCAGAGCATATTTTCATTCTCTATTCTAGCTCAATCTATGGCAAACTTTATTTATCTGTGATTGTCAGGTGAGAATTGGTTTTGAATTTTAAATTAAAACTTGATAGTAAAGATGAAATGAAAGATGGTGGTCAGATGCATAACTAACTATGTTCGTTCTATCTTTGGGTTTAAATCCTTATTAATAAAAGCAAAAACCCAAAATTTCTCTTAAGGATAATGATTTAATTTCACATACATGTGTAATTAGTGATAGCTCGAGTATACACTAGATGGTATTGGGGTACAGAAAAAATAAGGTCAAAATATTTTTGATAGAATCTAAAATGAAGTCGATAGATATGTATTGGGTGATAAATTAAGAACAATAAATTAGATTAAAACAAAGGCAAAACTCTCCATACAGTAGTAGTGCCACCTAGTGCTTACCAGAGTAATCAATAGATGCAAGAACGTTTGTGCATATAATCTCTATGTAATGTGTACTCATCCAATATCCCCAGACTAGTTTCTAGCTGGGTGATGCTACTGTTGTAAAGTTTTGCCTCTTTTACAGCATTTGTAAGCATAGGGAATGGTGACCATATGATGTTTAGTAGTTTAATACATTAAATTCTTTAACAAGAAATAGGACAGACTTTTTTTTTTTTAATGAGAAAAATTAAAAGATAGATTTGAAATGTTTTGTTAAGACCTCTATGAGAAATAATGAAGGAGAAGGAATCACTCTCTATGAGTTTATTCATCAAATTTCTTAATTGATAATAATAAAAGTTTGAGTATTGTGGTTGTTTTACTCTTAAACTAAGAGCAGCCAGATACCCATTTACCAACCAATGTGAATGATTAGCTGGGTTGGTTATTGGTCTAACTACTGGGGAAAAAGTTCTAAACTAATGAAACCTGAAGTTTTTTTGGTTTTTAAAAAATCTGAATTATCCCATGTTTATAACTTTTTAATATTGTAAAGTAAATGGGTTATTTGTTGGTCTTAAATTGAAGTTTTTTTGGTCTTTAAAAAATCTGAATTATCCCATGTTTATAACTTTTTAATCTGAATTATCCCATGTTTATAACTTTTTAATATTGTAAAGTAAATGGGTTATTTGTTGGTCTTAAATTGATTTATATGAAATTATGTATTTATCATTGCAATGGTATAGTCTAAGCATTGAAATCAGTCAACATAGTGTTAGTTATTTTAAAAGAAACTATATATATTTTAAATGAACAAAAAAAAAAAGAAAGCTTTTTTGTTAAATAGTCCACTCCAGGGAAAAGCCCTGAACAACAGCCCCTCATAGAGGAACAAAAAATATTATCCATCAAACTTATCAGTTATTATGTGATGATGGGTTTTAATGCCTTCTAGATATACATTTTTTGATGATTGGTTATGGGCTGGCTATTCTTTTTAATAGAATTTTACTTTGTCTGGATTAAGCATGGGAGATGTATGAATATGCAGTTTCTATGTATTATATTAAGGCCCTTTATAAAGAATACACACACACATATATATATATATGTTAAGTGTAATAATATTCTAGGTTAAATGGGTTTGTAAGTAATCATTAAATAACAGTCAACACTTAGACAATACCAATATAAACAACAATAAACAATTTCAAACTGTTGCCTTGACAACAGTTTGAAATAATTGATTGCTATTGCTATTGGGATTGTCTAAGTGTTGACTGGTTTTTAATGATATATATAGTAAAAGTAAGCCAAGGAGATTAGTTAGTCAAATTCTTTTGTGTGTGTGTATTTTTTTAAAAATTTACTTTTGCAAACCTATTAGCTATAATTAAATATAATCAATTACTATAGAAACAAAATAATTACATAAGGATATATGTATGATGCATACACATGTAAAGTATAGAGACATTGCCATGATATTCTTTTCTTTCAAATTAAACTTAAGATAAAAAAGTGCTATTATTGGACACTAGAGAAAAGTGGTTAAGCCTGGAATTGTCACTGATGGTCAATGATTTCTCTAACATCATTACTGCAAAATATATTTTTAATTTATTTGCATGGAATGACTACACACTTTGTTTACATTATAATGAATTCATAAAAATATTTAATTTAACATATGCATATATATATATATGTTGTACCAGTTGTGAGTAAACTGCAAAAGGAATTCGTTACTCATTGAAACAAAGCTCTTCGATTTCTCTTTGGGTTATTAAAGGATAAAGTTGGCCAAACTCTTAATGTCTATTTGATAATGTTTCATTTAGTATTACTATGCTATTGTTCGCATAGGAATAATATAATTTTCTTCCTTTTCTTATGTATTGATTTCTATTTTTACATATATCATTTACAACTTTCTTAAACACTTCAACAATACTGTTTTTTATATCAAACCTTTATTCTTATAGTTTGAGTCAGTTGGTTTTAGAAATAGGATTGTAAAGAGCTGTAACGGTGACTGCAGGATAGTGAAAACTGTAAGAATAAAGTTTTGACATAAGAAATAGTATTGTTGAAGGGTTTAAGAAAGTTCTGGGTATTATTACCATGTTATTATTCACAGGGTAAATAGATTGACTTCTCATCCATATTCATTAATGTAATGGGTTACGACCTTTTATTTTACATTTAAGAAAAACACTACAATTGAATTTTTTTCTCAAATGCCTGATCACCTTGCATTTTTTTGTAGACAGGATACAGAATGATCATTCTCATTTTATATTAAAAATATTAAACCACTAAACATCACATGATCACCTCTTCTTATGCTTGCTCACAACTGTTAATAAAACAAGCAAAACTTTTCATACAGTAGTGCCACTCAGTGCAAGCCAGAGTAATCAGTGGATGCCAGAAGGCTTGTGCATAAAATCCCTATCCCCAGACTAGTTTCTAGCATTCATTGATTACTCTGGCTTGCACTGAATGGCTCTACTGTATTGAAAGTTTTGTCTGTTTTAATAACAATTGTGAGCAAGCATAAGAAGACGTGATCATGTGATGTTTAGTGGTTTAATACCAATCCTGCCTAATAAGATATTGGTGGCTAATGGTTATTAAAGAACCAAAGACACCAAAATGTATGAATACTGAACTGAGTTCAGACCTATATGACTATATAAGTGAATGATCTTGGATTGAAAATATTGTTTTCAATTTTATTCTCATATTTTTGTAGTCAGGTAGAGATAAAAGGTGGCTGCTGGAGGGTTGCATTAGATCCTAAGATCTAGGTGCAGTTGGCTCAGTTCCAAGGCTCCTCACTGATGAAAGCCACAAGCTAGAAACTAGTCTGGGGATATTGTATAAGTAGGCACTAGATACGGATTTTTTGCACAAGCCTCTGGCATCCATTGATTACTCTGGCTTGCACTGAGTGGCACTACTGTATGGAGAGTTTTGCCTGTTTTATTAAAAATATTACTGATAAAAATAAATCATGTTCATATTATTTTGGAAATTATAGCTTTTCTTATCTAGAAGGTTTTTAATTTAAGCATCCACTTAATGATATTTTTCTTATTGTAAATCACTTTTAAATGAAGTAGAGTTGCATAAAATGTAACAACTGAATAATTAATGTGGACATAATGCTACTTTTTGATATAGCTTAAGGGAAAGAAGGAATTGATTTGAAAAATGGATGTGTAATTTACAACGCCAACCCAAGTGGAGTATGATTCTTTATAAATAATATATATATAAAACAACATTGTGGTGATTGGAAATACATCAGAACCGTGAAATTAGTTATTTATATTAATGAAAGATTTAAAATACAAATAATTCCCACTTATATTCCCAATAACATTTCGTTCTGATGAATTGTTGAAGTGATTTTTTAGGTAAATACGCAGAATATGTTGAATTAGTTATAACTTAATGCTAGAATAGTAAAACAATTAACAGATGAAAATGTAGGCAAAATCAAATATGAAGACTGCAATAAAAAGTGACATTTGACTTGTGGAATTGTCAGGGAAACAAAACTATATATTATAAATTCTTTTTTCCGCTCCTTAAATATCTAAAGTGTATATATATAATAGGCATAGTAACATTCATATGGTGATACAACAGACTTGGATTCTATTCTGATTAACAACATGTATATTTTAAGACTGTAAATATTTTAATAGATTTAACATTGAAAATGAACATTAATTATTTAGTGATGAGATCCATTTTAATGAAAAGCTACAAAGAGAAAAGATTTTAGGGAAGACAATATCTACTGTTGATATCTTTCTCTAATCTTTAGAAACAGTTTCAAGAAATTTAAGTTACAACTTAACTTATTTTAAAGTGTTAGTGAACTTGAAAAATGGCTCCGATTTGAATGCAATCAATAAATAACTACTAACGAGTGCTCCTTATATAGTGTGTGTGGGGGTGGGTGAGTGATAATAATTCAGAGGAAATTTTTAATTGAAAAGACAATATATGACGAAAAGAAGGAAATAATAAAGTATTTAAAAATGATGATGTTTTAAAAGAATTAGAAATCTTGATTTTCTTAAAATGATATGAAAAAGGGTTATTGATAAATATAAAGGTATATGGTTGTGACTTGGCAAGGAAAGTCTTAGAAGATAAAGAAGTTATAAAATGTTTTGTATTTTAGAACATCTTAATATTAAAAAGAAAGTCCATTTCAGCAATAAAAATGAACGATGGCATTAGTAATAAAATTGAGATAACTTTTAAAGTATGCAAAAGAATTCTATAAAGAATTTAATAAATCCTTGGCATGGAAGATATCCTCTGGGAACTTCATTCCCTCTTTTTTCACTGCCATGCCCCAAAAATTTCTGGGCTTTCCAATCTACAACTCACCCCTTGCAATGAGGAGAACTATACAGGACTTCCTTCTCCTCTTGATCCAACAAAACATTGATTCATTATCCAAAGTTTATTTGTCATTATATGCAAAAACTTCACTGCTCAACATCCTGGTGTTCCCAAGGATCTCTTATTACATGCCGATTATTAATTTTTCCCAGTAATTCATTAGAAAGATAAATTCACTGTGCAAGACATATGGAAGGGCAAGACCATGGCCATCAGCATTAGGGGTCTCCATAAGCACACAAAACTCAATGGCTATTGCTGCATTCTGTTTTAATCTTTTGCTTCCAGCGTACACATAACACCATCCTTAACCTTTCTGGAAGCATCATGCATTACATCTGTTTCTCCTACAGACACCCATTCTCCTTCCGTGAGGAGTTGGTTGTCATCTTTATTGTTAAAGATTGCAAAATTTATCCCTCTACCTATTCAGATTAACTCACAGAAAATTATGTACTGGGATGCATACCACCTAACTAATGATGAAACCCCCCTCCCCCATCACTGTTAACCCTTCCCAATCATTCATTAAATGGTGGCATCTCGAACTGAAATTTTTTGGTTTTTTGATTAAATTAAACCTGAGTGCTCTGCCCACATGCCATTTTCTGGTCTATTGTAGAGGGTTCTCATGCTTGGACCCAGTCTTCCCTTTATGTAAATGGGATGATGACACAATAACACACATTCTGAGCCATTGTACATCACTCCAATGGGACAGAGACTTTATTGCATCCATATGCAAACCAAGAGTGCCTCTCCTCACCGGACTGATTTCTAGCATATCCAATGGGATCTTTCCATCCATAAGAATCGTGCACTCATTTATGGCCATACCTTGGTTGACCATAAGAAATTACTTCTTGCAAAACTTCAGGCCATCAGAAACAGAGATGAAAAATTAGCTCCAACTTGCACCTACAATGCTACATAGAGCCTTGTAGCAATGGACAATTTGTGATTGAACAGTTGCTTTTTTTATGCCCAGACCATCGGTATTGGGTTATGTAACCTTTATTATAGTGTCTGCTAATAACATAACTCTGTTATTCCAATAATGTAATTTTTTGAGCTCACAATGAAATTTCTTGATAAAAAAAAAGAATTATGTAGTAATAAAGAACAAGTAAGCGAAGCAGTCCTTCAGTTTACAAAATTATCTACTTACTAAATATTTTAAGTATTAAATATTTTAAATTAAATTTTAAGACATGAAATTAAATTTTTGAAGAGGGGGACAAACTCCAAAAATAATGGAATTATTACAAATGTTTTAAAAGAAGTAGGGGAAGAAACAGTTTATAAAGCCATATACCAAGTAGGTAAATGATATAACATACAAGAGGATTGGAAATATGCAATAAGTATAAAATAAAAATAAAAGAGAAAGATCTTTATTAAGGTATTACAACTATTATGAATCTTAGCTGACCAAAAGAACAGTACGGAGTTAAATGCTTTTAACTCAGTTGATCATATTTATATGTTAAGAAGAATTATAGAAAGACCCAGTGAGTATGATTTTTATCTTGAATTGGATGTATAGATTATAAAATACTTCAAGATGTAGACCTGGCTTATGCCAAATTCTAGAAAATGTTCATCAAATTGAAATAGCTGCAGCCATTAATTCTGAGAAGAGGATATGGTAGGATTTCATTTTTTTCAAAACTTTTTACAGCAGCTTTGTAGGAAGTGTTGTGTGTGCATGTGTGGATTAAAATGGAAAGCTAAGATAATAAAAATAAATGTTCATTTCTTATCTCATTTATATTTTAATGTGATGTAGTTGTTTTTGTAAGTAATATTCCAGATCTATTGGAAATCATAAAAATTATGTGATAAAATGTGGAAACTAGGACAAGTTAAGTACTATAATTAATTCAGTGTTTTAAGGATCATATTAGATAAAATTACTTGTAAAATTAAATTTGGATATAACTCTTTCAGACAAACACCATGGAGAGATTTGATAACAAACAAATCACTTGATTTCATAGTTGCCACAGTATGTATGTATATATATATATCTTAAATATTTTAATATGTGGAAATATCTATTGTGTTCTCATATTATAAAAATTACCATCAGATGTCAATAGGCATATGTATTTATAATTATTCAAGTTCTCAGTAAAAGGCATTAGTATGATGAGATGCTCTTCTTTTATTATACTGTGTGATCTGCAGAATTAATTGATTTGCAATTATGATTAATACTCTTAGCTAAGGGAATAAGATGGTACAATTAATCAAAATTATATAACTTGTCAAGTAGGTTGACTTGGTTTCAAAAATTCAATGTTTTAGCTTGAATGGTAAAATGGAGTTGAAGATGGTTTCTAGATGCTTTATTTCATTGGTTCCCTACTTTAAATCCCAAAGTCTCATTGTTGAAGACAAAATTCAGAAACCAGTATGAGGATGGGGGATTTAAATGCAAAAGCATGCCTGGCAATTGGTGATTGATCAACATTTTGTAGATGGGTCTAAAGTAAAGAGCTGTTTTTGTTTTATTATAGGAGATATATATATGTTGGTATCTATAAGAAGAGATAAAAAATAAAATATGTGAGATCAAACAAGTATTAGTACATTATTGAATGCATTAAAAGGCAAAAATATATTGGACATGTCAATAGAAGAGGTAATAATATATAGACAATGAAAGTTGTAAATTGGATCTCAAGAGATTGTAAAAAAATCTAGAAAGAAATCACATGTAAAATAAATGTGATTAAGATGATTGCTTGGGTGAGAAAAGAAGCCACTGATAAATGAAAAAGCATTAAACTCGGTATAATCCTGAAAGGTATTACTAATGGTTGAAAATGATGATTATTCACAGCAATAATTAAAATTGGATTTCTGGTGTAGAGATTAGTGTATTTTTTGGCATTATTAGGCTTCAAATCCACACTAAACACAATATTTTAGGCATCCATCAACTACAGCTATAAAGTTGTGAGTGAAGTGAGTTTGACTGTTGTAAATAAAAATGTAATAATTATTGGTATATGAATGAACAGTTGTTTTTATTTAGTTAATAAGATGAGAAAAATTCTAATCAGCAATTAGTGATTCTAGTGAGCATTATCCTCTTAATTGCCCTTTTTTGTAAAGATATTGTGTCCAATGAATTCAGTTCTTTATTACATAATCTACTTTGTAGTTTAGTGCAGTGATGCAATGCCACATGTCCTCCTGAGTGACTAATAATTTTATTATGACTCACTTTGTGATGGAATTTGAATGTAAAATATAAAATACAGTGACATGCGACAACTAGTGATGCTATTTTTTGGTTTAATTACATTTTTAAAAAAAATATAGAATATTGTATTTTTTTTACAATATTATAAACATATTGTAGAAGTATGGAAAGTTATATATTGGGAATAACAAGAAGGAATCAGAAGTGTAATACTTGAGTGAAAAAACAAATGAATAATATTAACATCATTTAAAGAATTAACTGAAATAGAGCTGGGTTGGGCATAATTCTAGAAAAGATGATAATAGACGGACAGTTGAAATTTTAAAACTGGATTCGAAGAGGCTTTAAAAACCTAGATGCAAAACCACATATGAGATGGGTAGATGAAATAAATAAGTTTGCCAGGTATGGATCAAAGAAAGTGGATCAAAGATGGAGAGACCATTCTGTAAAGCATCAATAATGAATTGGAAATACTGATAAAGAAATAACTTTGATTTCTTACTCCGTTTTAGCAGCTAAAATACAAATACTGATTAAATCATTAAATGGTAGCACGTGCAATCAATCTATTTTTGTTGGCTTGTATGTTTTTCTAGTTGGATCATGATTAATCCAGTGACAACTTTTTATGTTTACACTATTATTAAAATCGATGATATGAAATGTACACATTAATTATTAGTGGGTATGGATTTGGAGAATATAAAGCTTAATAATATAGATATATTGAAAAGAGTGAACAAAAATCAATCGTTCTCAATAAATACATTTTCCATTCATTTTTTTCCCAAGAAAAATTTAATTGGAATTAGAAATTAAAAGAAAAAACAGAGATGAGAGAAGAAAAAAATTGATAGATGATCTTTAGGAGAGCAAATTTTAAATATTTAAAGAATGGAATATATCTTTTTTAAAATAACAGAGGATAGCAATGAAACATTGTATCTTTGATTAATATATTATTACACTTTAATAGTTTCTAGCTAAACTAAAAATTAGTGATAGGAGTCTAATTTCATTGTTGATATTATCCATTGAGTTTATCCAATGTTAATATATTAACTTCACAATATGAAAATGGATAGTATTACTTCATTAAATACGAGAAGATTATGAGAAATCTATTTTTCTTTCCTCACCATAACATAACTGAAACTAAAAAAAAACTAACAAATAACAAGGACATATGTGTCTATGTTCTAAATATTTATGACAGACGAGACAGAGGATAGATAAGCTAGTTAGAGAAAGGGAAGCAGTGTTATTGAAAATGGATATGAATAAAAAAATAATTTATGTTGCATATGAATGAATTTGAATAAAATATGAAAGGATGTATGATGATATGAAAAGAAGTTTAGTGTTATTTGGAGTGAGGATAGAGCGTTAGATATGATAAGAGAAAAGAAAACAATGGAATAAGTGTTTGAATTGTGAATTTCCTTTATGTGAAGAGGGGAGAAAATGCATTAAGCATTTACATTCAAATGTTAGATAGTAAAAGGGATAAAGAAAATGGAAAAGATAGAGGTTACATGATTTTTTGATTAGTCTTTATACAAAATTGAGGGAATGTGAAGATGGATTAGCAGACTTAATAAAACATCTTTTATGGCCATAGGATAAAGGATGAGGGGAGATATAAATGACGACAGCAAACATATTTGGCTAACAAAAAGTAAATGAGTTTAATGGGCGTATAATATATAGCTATGCACAGAAATGTCTGATTTCGTTTAAGCGGCCATCTTATCACACATATCACAACCACGTCACGAATGTTACAAAATAAAATTTTATTTAATTATTAAAAAGAAAATGAATAAAATCGATTTTGTTTTAATAAACTCTTCAATTTTTTTTTTTTAATTAAATTTGAAAAGCAAATTAGGGAAGAAAAATAAATAAGTTTCTAAATTCATAAAAAAATATATTCGAGAGACTACTTCAGACTAGCTTTAATGGAATGTAATAAAATTAATCAGGCTTAATTGGTGCTTCTTTAAATAAATAATGATACGTTATAAATTAGCTTTTAGTGTCAATAAAGAAAATTTATCTTAATTTTGTTAATTTCATCAATAATGCACAACATATTTCCAAATGAAAACAAATGGGTTTTCATTCTTATTTCAAAGATAACTAGCTTTTTATTCAAACCTTTTCTTTATTTTTCTATATATAAATTTAAGATTGGTATTCACTATCAATCTACAGTGATCAAAGTATTATCATTTAATTATAATTTTATCATTTAATTATTATATTTTTATGCTGAGAACAGCACACACGCATAATCTACTAATACCCAATTATAATAATTTAGTCACATTAAGGAGTAATATATATATATATATAAATAATTGAATGTCCAGTTACTTTGGAGATCACGTCACATTGGACTATGAGAAATAACAGGTACCTCCACCTCCTCTGAAGTTTTTTTTTTTTACCATGTAAGGCATGCACTTTATGTATGTGAAAATGAAATACATTTAATTTACATTGCACATCATATACCATAAGAAATGATTGTGGACTCTTGCAGACAGCTATTTCTGTAATAAACCATTAGGTCATTAACTACTGCTACATCTATTTTTAGCAATCATGAAAATTACATTTACATGTTATATGTTGTATTTTACTTCATTAAAGATGTCAACATACATTTGTATATAATTTTGTGCTTTATCTCATAATATTAATAGCTTCAAAATGTGGCACACAACTTTGTTCTATTTTCAATGTAATTATCAAGAAATTTGTAATCCTAGTATTGCTTAATTAGCTATAGTTACAATAATAGATGGTATAACATCATGTGTAATGAGTAAATAATTGGTTTGCTTAAACGTTTCAACTGTTAACTAAGTAGATATTTATTCCATCTGTTAATTTTGTTATTGCTAATAACAACTATGCCATTAACGGAAAAAAAAGAGAATAGCATCCAACTCTCCAACAAATGGAATGTTTAAATTATTAATTAAAATAAATTTGAATTGTATATTTGAATGTTACTGCTCATCTAGTTACCCCATGGGTGCTATGAATCTATTTACCAGCCGAAAGCCTGCTTAGCTACATTTAACAAAATTAACTTACAGAATAAATCTTTACCTAGCTAAATCAATTACAAATGGGATAAATAAAAGGAGAATAACTTGAATATTAAATGGTAAATAAACATACTTTTAAATCTACATGATCAAAGATTCATGCATGATATGATTTAACAGCAAACTAGTAGGATATCAGCTACTACATGCATTGACAATAATATAGAAATTTTAATGTCAAAGTATGATATAATTGTTCTATAATATTCATAAATTGTGTTGAATTTAAGTCAATAATATACTATTAAGTACATTAAAATTACTATAATTTAATTCTTTATGGCAAGGCAGGTATAGTACTACAGCAATAGAATACTATGCCCAGAAATAACATTTGATCATCATCAGTGATGTCTAATATTGTTTTCTATCTCCTTAGCTCAATTTAGTATGTCAATTTGATAGCTATCTATTTGCGAATTATATAATAGTACTGCTCTACCCTAATGTGCATTTTAATAATGTAAAACGCTTGTAAAAAAAAATATGAAGCAACTTTAAGGGAACACTTTATATTTTCATTTTTTAAAAAAACATTAATACATATTTTAATAACACAGATAATTATAATACATAATAGTATGTTATATAAAACTGCCTTTAACACTTCTCCCAATCCCAGGGCAACTACTTCACCAACAATCTTTTATAGAAGAACAGTAAAGGATGAGATGTTATTTATCTGGCTTGTCAATAGCTGAGCAGAAAAGGGTTAAGTCTATTTTATTGTTTTACACATTAGTTAATAAAGCCTAAATATACATTATCTGACCAATACTTCATTATTTGATTTGGCTATGAGTCAGCTAATGAAGAAAAATCTTAAACCTGATTAGAACATAAAAAAAAAAAATTAAAACCCAGATGTGAAAGACATTTGGTAAATAAATGCACTACTATTTCATAATAATGACTGCATTATTATATAATGCATAAATGCAATAGATTTTAAACCTGCATTACATGCCAGTTACAGAATCATAAAAATTACCACAGTTTCTTATAGGTTATACATTTTTCCACAAAATATTTCTATAGTAATTCTAGCACTATCCTGACAATGTTGAACAATAATGTTGCAAACATAAATTCATGCAAGTACTTAAATATATGCAGGTATATGTGAAGGTAGAATGTTTTGTAATAATTTACAATCATTTATTTTTTTGATGTTGACAGCTGATGTGGAAACAAAATCTTTTATGCTAATCCTTCTGCATGGTGGCAGATTTGTTTTACATGGCTGTAAACTTTAAATTTAATTTTAGTATTAAACTAGTATTCAATATCAGAATTTAAGAAGCTGCACTTAATTTGTTAGAATTTTACATTTACAAATGAAATAAATTCCAAAAAATCATATTTGAACTGTGTAAATATTGAAAAAAATAAGTTTGTAATAAAAGTTTTTAAAATGATTTATAAAATGAGTTAGCATTTAACTATAAAACCCTATTAAAATTAACTTGCATTAAAAATTAACTTATTTAAATAATTATATATATATATACTTAGACAAATTAGATTGCTGAAAGTTGAACTCTACAAGAAAAGCCAAAAGTTGTAATATATATACAAATAAAATGTCTGTTAATTAAAAACTTATAATAATAATAAAAATAACAAATATAATGGTAATTAAATATTATATACAGTCTTTCAAATCTAAGTACTTTTGGTTAATTTATTCCTTAGGAATTAACCAAAAGTATTCTGCTTTGTACTCTTATTTTTACTAACAAAGGATTGCAAAGAAATTGGATGCCAAGAGAGATGGAAAATCTTGTTAATTTTAATCCATGGCAAAATAATTTTTTTTGTCTTTGTATGTAAATTTGAAACTGATGTTGTCAATTAGTGGTCTGAGTCACCCAGATAAGTTAAATGAAAAATATTGTATAATTAATTAAGAATAACCTTCTGTAAGAAAGAAACTATGTAAGTTATTTTTAAATCAATTAGCCACCAAGATAGAAACTTGGGGCAATGATTTGAAAGGGGGGTGGGTAAACAAATTGACCATGCAATGGAGGTGCTATATATACTGTTCACCCAGTGCTGGACAATCATTCTTATTTTTCTTATTATTTTCATTCGTTTTCCCAGAGAGAGACTTCAAGAGATTATTCTGCTTTTTATTTTTGTTCATTTTTCCAGAGAGACTTCAAGAGATTATGATTCTTATTATGCTTTTTAACTAGAGAGATTGAAAAAGCAAGCTAAGCCATTTTAGAAGATATCTTGGGTGATCATTGCAGGCTGACTAGTATTATATTTTAGTCCCTGCCAATATTTCATGACCCCCAACTAAAGCTGAGGTTACTTATGCAGAATACCATAGCTATGGGGTAAGGACCTAAAATGAAATGGTGAGAGCCACAGTCAGTTTGGAGGAGAGTTAAGTTGCTGAAATCTTGTGGTGCTGAAGAGTTCCTGTCACCATCAGTTGCATGCTGCACTTGCCTCACATCCAGGCCACAGAACTGTCAAGAAAGTGTCTAGAGCTGAGTCTTCATGGAATCATTTCCAAGAAATAGCAGTGTTCATCTGATTACCACAGTATTAATAATCGCCAAATGAACACCCTTCCTACACCAATGAACAAGATGATTATGGGGTAGAAGCCAGCTTCAGTACATGCATCCCGCTTCTTCCAAAGCTGTTAACATGTAGCCATTCAGATCCAGCAGATATTGATGAAGTCCCAAGACACCGGAGGGTAAAACTTGTTTCAACCTTTTAATAATATTATTTTCTTTTTGTATTTTAAAATTTGTTCAACCTTTTTAATATTATATTTTTTTTACTACTTATATACTTTAAAATCTAATTATCCTAGAGATCTAATTTATATTTCAGTAGTGCATGTATGTAAGTCATTTATCTGCTATGTGCAGGATTCCTAAGTCAGTCATTTATCTACATTTGTTTTAAAAAGGTACATAAATTATAAGATGAGTATCAAACCATTTAAATGTGTATACATTAAGTTAAGTCAATGTGCATAAAATGTTGGTGTTATTTTATTTCTTGATATGTTTAAGTGTATGTTAATGCACTATTTAAAAATATTATTAAACTGTGGAATGAATAAAGAAGTGAGCATACATGTACGACCGAATATTTAATGATCTCATATTATTTATTATTATTATTATTATTATTGCCTAATATCTATGTGTGGATATAGAACTCAGACCACATATGCCTAATATCTATGTGTGGGTATAGAACTCAGACCACCTCATCCAAACATTTTTTATGAATTAATTAAGGAAACAGATTTATTTTCTTTTATTTATGTAATTGGTGATGGGAAAATGGGATTTAAAACATATTAATTGATTTGTGTAATAAATATTTTATAACTTATTTAGTGTATGCATTATATTTATTGTATTTCATTTCTGAAAATATGACACAAGTAAATATATTTCCGTGAGCGACGTTTTACATTTCTTTTATATCACCTCAGATAAGAGGGCTGACTCTAGCAAATGGGATACAACTTTGTTGGGCCTTAGATAGTTGTTATATGTTAGATAATGGGTTGGGGGTTGTATATCATTTCAGTCAGATATTTTCTCTGTCTTGGAATGGCATGCAAACATGTGTATTATTCATGCTCTTTCAAAGGTATGCAGACATTAACCTTGTTCATTGGCATGGTAATGAAGTAACCATGTTCAAGATCTTGCTTAAGTTATAATCTATTAATATAAATTAGATTACTGACTATATTTTTATTAAAATTAGTATTTATATCTCACCCTAAGAACTACTACCACCTCATGCCTGATATGTATTCTAAAAGTTAGTATGGGGTTTAGGGTGCCCCTAGTACAATATATATATATATATATATTGAAGCAGTCAGATCTGAGTTCAATCCTAGCTTCATGAATCTAGCCATAAGTCCACTTCAAACCCTAGTACTAACCCTAAATTTCTGATGCAATGGGTCTTTATACGTTCAATCCATGCTAATTTCCATAAAGAAAAACTTATTTTATAAATGTGTATTAAAATTAATTTGTTTGAGTTTAAATTAATCAATGCTATTAATAAATTCATGATAAAATTATTCATGAATTTATATATATTACAAATGCATGGATTGTGCGTATATATTTATAAATATTTAAATATATATAATTGTTCAAAAGTTTCATTGCGGAATGTTTTGATTTTACTTTAAATAATTTGTTAAAATTTTTAGTGATTAAAAGCTACATTCTTTCGATAAGCTTTCAGATTTTCCCTTTCCAAAACAATCATTAAAGTTTTATTAATTAGAAAAAAAGATAAGGATTTCTTAATTAAAATCATTTTTCTGATTTTAAGAATTCATTTTCTAATTAGAAAATGAATTCAAGTTAATGAGTTTGAAAGCCTTATCAAAGGAATGTATCTAAAAACAACTAGTAGATTTTGTGACATTGATAATGAAAGAAGCGCTAGCCTGAAGGCATCAGATACAGTTTAAATAGCTCTGAAAAGTTTGGAGAGAAGAAGCCATCTTTGTTGTAGAGAAGTGCCAGTAAATTCTGTGCATCTTAAAATCATGAATTCAAATAGTGTTCCTAGCATGGTGAGTGGCTAAAATGTCAGGAATCTGGCTACGATTCCTGAAATCCCCTGAAAATCTTCAATGAAGCTGCTAAATCCTTTACGGAGCAATCGTGCTGCCAAAATCATGAAAAATCAATAAAATGCTGTTCGAGTAATCGACCAAATGCGTGCCTATGTTTTACCAACACGAACGTGTAAACTGAACCAGCCCCGGAAGAAATGGTAATATATTTCCATAATGAACCGTAACTTTCTGGCCAGTTTTGAACTTTACTTTACACTCCCTTTAAGAGCTCTTTTCATTTTTTAATGTAAATCTGTATAAAACCTTCTTTTATTTATGCTATTGTAAATTATATAGTAATTCTCAACCTCTAGTCTTTAAATTTAACTTTCCTTTCTTATGATGGCGGTTCATTTACTATATTATATATATTTATTGTGTGATTTATTAATGTCATTTATTTTTAATTATATGCCAATAATCTTTCGACTCGATGAGCTCTTTTGTTGCATTTTCTTTATGCAAATAATATAATATTAAATCTAATAGTAATTCTCACCCATTAGAACTGGGTTTATACTGTTCTATTAATCATCGAGTCAAAAGAAATTATTAAATGTTATTTTTATAATTGGCTAATAATAAATTATTAGCTCTGTTTTTAATCTATGCCCCAGTTATTTTCTCGTTTCACCAATATTCATTTACTCATATATAATGTTAAAATATTTCGCAAAAGAGGGTCGATAAAGGAATCAACTAAATATATTCTAATTCAAATTGTTTTTACTATCTATTAATATTCAGGAGGGGCCTGATGTTTGGGGCATAATTAATATAATTTTATAAATGATTTAAAATAGTTTTGGTTAAAAGCTCATTTGACTTTAATTAATTTGATCAAGTCATCACGTAGAGCATTCTATAATAAATTGGGTTTTATTATTTCAAATGGTGACTATCAAGTCATCATCTTTGAACATTGCTGATGTAAGGCAATCTTCCATTCCGTAGGCTTGTCGGTGGTAATATTACTGTTATTTTAAATTATAGAGGAAGAAAGCACTTCCTCCCCCCGCTTATATTATATTCGGAACACCAAAGGTTTTTAGTTATAACTCGGCCTGCATTCCCCCGTGTTCCCCGTCTCTTTAAAGGGTAGTAAGACTTGTCAAATACAAGCCACCATACTACTTAAACCACTGACCAGCTATTATCTCTCTTGTTATTTTATAGCTCATAACTCGTCAGTACCATTACCTCTCTGTTCCAGTAAAGCCCACTCTTATGCTCGTAATTCGTGATGAAGTGATTTCAATTAAAGTCTAACCAATTCTCAGTTATCTCAAATTAAATAAGTTTTCTAATAAAGGTTAAAGTTATGCCCTAAATATGTATCTTGCTCTTCATGAATGGATTTGCGAATGTGAAAATAAATCTCACATTTTTCCGTATAAAATTAGAACAATAATTTCCGTCACCATTGATACCTTTATCTGCTTTTATTTTTTTGTTGGGGGCATAGACATAGAATTCCATAATATTGTGTAATACTCGGCATATAATAGGAACTGCCATTCTTATTATAATTATAAACTCTGTTTAAGGCTAGAGGTGATCAATATAATCATCATTTAAATTTGAACAAAACCATTATTATTATTATTATTATTATTATTATTATATTTTATTAACACACTTGGTTTCTTAATTTTTTTATTTCATAATTATTTTAATGTTAATGCTCACTGTCTGTGTTGGCAACCCGAACATATACATATGATTCGATTTAAAATTATCTTTAGTTAATTTATTATCCGATATTAGTGTCAGTTCAGGGGTCTCTAATCCAGACCAACCATTGAGCTAGTTCCTTGGCGCATAGCACTGTGCTGTCGATTTAGATCATCCATTTATCTGAGCTGGTGAGTTGGGTTTGAATTCAGTTTGAACCACCTGAGTTTGGATCTGACTTCCAGTTTAGGTGGACATTTTTTGACCCATACAATATATATAGTGTTATATAATAGCCAAATTCTGAATTGTGAAGTATGTGTGATATGCAACATTTATGGGACTGGTTTCAGGAAAATCTCTTTCATCACCTTTGCTCAAGCCTAACATCAGTAATCACAAATTAGGCTAGGTTTGAATCACATTTATATTTACATTTCAACAGAGTGATATTTTTATTGTTTTCCTTAGAAGCAACTTTTATAATCATACAACCTTTGATTTTTGCATTACACCATTATTGTATATTAGAATTCAATAAATTGGACTTGATTTCTTAGAAGTATAAGTTTATAAATGAAAAACATTTAAAAAAATCATATTTGAAGATTATAAATTTTGAAAAAATAATGTAAATACATAATTAGAACAAAGGAGTTTTTTCTTATTGAATGATGTGAAGCTAACAAATACAATGTGAAATTCCAGAAAATAAACAAATCTTTGTTGACTGAAATTTATTTTAAAATTGGAAATCTACAATTTATTATAAAATTGGATATTGCATTTATAATTTTTAAAACATCTCAAGGTCCTATCATGGTGTCAATAGAGCATTAGCAATTAGTTTCACAAAACATGGTTGTCATATTGGTTATGGTTTTATTTATTAATCTCATACTAGAATTTATTAACTTTTATTTTTAAAAATAAAACATATATGTATAAAGTAAAAGTGTAGTCATATATAGTTTGGTTTTTAATAATAATAATGATGCAAGAAATGACAGTTTTTAGTGATTCCAAAAATCTTCTTGAAATAATGTTACAAATGCTCTCAAAAACTGAATTCATCATCATCATCAACAACCATTATCAACCCACAGCAGGATGAAGGTCTCTCCAAGTTCAATCCATTTTCTCCAATCTTTAGCTTCTCTTCTCCACATCACCCCCTGCTCACTTTCTTATTTCATCCATCCATCTCATATGTGATCTCTTTCTGGATCTTTTACAATCTCTTGGAATCCAGTTTAAGATTTCAATTGTCCATCTATTATCATCTTTTCTAGCAATATGTTCATCCCAACTCCATTTCAGTCTTTTATTTTTTTCAATGGAGTAAATAACACCTGTTTGTTCTCTTACCCATATATTGCATTTTTGGTCTCTTCTTGTTACTTCTAAAATGCATCTCTCCATACTTCTTTGAGTGCTCTGAAGTCTCTGTATTGTTCTTCTATTAAGTGTCCATCTCAGATCCATAAGTAAGAACTGGTAAAACACATTTATTAAAAACCTTTTTTTTTTCAAACACATAGGCATATTTCCTTTTAGTATCAAGTTATTTCTACCAAAAATACTCCAACCAACTGAATTATTAACAACTAAATCCAACAAACATGTGGAAGCTAAACTAAATTGCTTATACTTTACTGGTTATTGGGATATACTGATCTCTTCAGATTTTTTCTCGTTAATTAGTGAATCAATATTCATTAGTCCATGGTTTTACTGTTTTTTTTTTTTAAAAAAAAAAAGAAACCACACAAAATATCACTACAGGTAGTCATATAAGTATGTAGCCAAGTGAACATCAAACAGTGCTATCTGTAATCAAAGACCTATGGTATATTAACCAGTGAAACAGATATTCCTGTCCTCCTATCTGTTTCACCTTTATGTCTCCATAGACACATCTATGCCGGTTTTAAACATTCTTTAGTGCAATTGTATATGTATCCACACAGTGGTATATGCCTTTACACAGCTGTATATATGTTTACACAGTTGTATATATATCCACACAGTGATATATTCATTTACACAGTTATATATGTAATCACAGTTTTATATGCATTCAAACAGTTGTATGTTTATTGTCACACATACAAGCACCTATAAATGATAGTGATATTAATTTTTGTATAGATATATTGCAGCATTTATATAAATAATATTGTATAAGGGTTATTTTGTTTAGAAAATGTAGCTAAATATTCTTTAGCAAGTTTGGTTTAAATGAATTATAAATCACATGCGAAATTCACAGATTGGTAATAAAACGTTTAGAATAATGGAATTATCAATTACATGCGAAATTCACAGATTGGTAATAAAACGATTTAGAATAATTCGCAGGTAGGATCAGATGGTCCCTAGGTTATTGACATTGTTCTAGAGCTCATTACAAATTCATTATGATTGTAATGAATTTTTTTTCCCAGATCAAGCCAGTAAAAGTTTGGGCAACAAGATAAAAAAAAGATCAGAGTCAAAGGAGTCCGACTGCTGTAAAACTTAGAGGAAGTTTGAGTTGTGTTTTAAAATAGATAGTCACTGGTTTTTGATCTAGGGAATATAAATATTGCAGATTTTTTAAGTTAACATTATTCTTTAGCTTGCTTTCCTGTAAATTATTGTGGAGACCAGAATCCAAAATGATCGAGTAAAATAATATATTTACTGGCTCTTTAGCCAGATGGCTACTCTCAGTTCCTCTAAACATACCTTTGAATAGACTTTCCAGCAACCTGCATGGAGAATATGAAGAAATTTAACCTATCTGAAAGGCCACTGAAGATTATGATGCTGTCAGATGCCCTATTCCAGCCACTATCATTGATATACGCTTCAAGTCCAACCAAGGAGGCAGAGAGATGGTAATAATTTTAAAAACTGCAGTATGAACTTTAATCTATAAATTCTTATAACACTTTAAAAAGAACGTTCTATCTAAATTATCAAAACTCTTTAATTTTTACCCTCTTATAAAAAGAAACTATCAATCTGTGTAACTTTATATATAATGTAAAAGAAAAAAAAAATCACTTACTTTAATTTTATAAACTGCTGAAGTCTTTTATGAATTAAAAGATTTCATATTTTTTTATATACTCATTAAATGTCCGAAATTTATTCTCTTCAATTCCTACAAACTAACAGTCTTGCCTAATTTCAGTAATTTTAATATTTTGTTTAAATGCATTTTGTTATGTTTAATATGTGATAATATGCTCAGATTTCGAAGCAATGAAACTAAGTAAGTAATTTATAAAGGAGATAATTGTAATCTTCACTTAGACATTTTAAAAGCATTGTTTATTTTATTGAATCATTGTTTCGAAATTATAATATTGGTAATAAACGAATGCGCTAACCACTCGTTATTATCATAGTTATATATATATTGTAAAATCGTATTTTTTCAAGGTTTGCTTAACCGATCTTATATTATAACCTTTGATATCTATTAGTTGGAAGGGGATATATATATATTGTCTAGAGATGATAAAGTATATTTGCTAATGTTTGTATTAAGTCCCATCGAATATACTTTCCCTCCTTAATTAAGAATATTTATATGCAGATTCAGGATCTTAACTAGGTTATTTTTATGTAGTTTAAGCCCATTTTATTAGCATATTTATAATGCTAATTTTAAGAACTGTTTTGAATTAGTTTGACAGATAAAAGCTATCTGTTTTATGCACAATTAATTATATGCATACTTATTGCTTTATATATATATTGCGTGCATTGCGGGTGTGTTTTTATATAGTACACTTATATGTGTTACGTTTTGCTGCCTCTGACAAGGGTTCACGGTAACAAACCGCCACTTTATTTAGTTCGGGTTATGGCTATCTTCATTAGAACTGGAGCATGCGGACCCAGATTTTTCCTAAAGCCAATCCGACTTCCTGAACGTTATGTTCATATATCAATAGCAGCAAACCGTCGGTCTCAGAGCAAACCGAGCATTTGATGCTGAAGCTCTTGAATAATCACTCACTCGCACTGCAAGCTTATTTCTTTAATATTTTATATAGCGCCATAGCACATATATGTGGACCTAATGGTAACCAGTTCTTTTTCCCATAGTAATTAATCATTCAGCTTTAGACTGGAGTTTGAATCTGGGTTATCAGGTTGAATCTGCATGATACTGAGTTTATTTAGTTGCTCATTTAATTAGTATATATAACAGCCATTAAAACTGGCTGTACTCATCATCATCTCTACTAAAGTATCAACTCCTAACTTAAGCAAGTCAAATTCATAAGATGAGCATATTAAATAATTAGGCATGACCTCTATAACTCACACACACACATGTATTGCAATATGTTTTAAAAGGGAACAGATGTACTTGATAACAGTCCCAACTATTGTAACATGCTTGCCTGCATTGAATACCTTGTGAAGATTATACAATCCCTGCCATTATGATATTTTATGTTAGATCATTTGTTATTGTTTTAATAAATCTTTTTAAATATAAACTGTTGTATATCTTTCTTGCTCAGACTCTAGATCAAGCCAAACCACAGTATTTTTATCCAATCCACAGAATATTATTAAATGTCACAGTTCATTACTCCAATTTCTTAATCAGTTTATATGCTATATGTGTATGTCTGGTAGTTAAGATTAATAGAGTGTTAAGTGTTATATATCACTTATTTAGTTAGGTTAGTAATGACCTTAAGTCTCGTGTTTCTACCTGTTCTATGTCGGCTTGCGGTTAAATGAGGACTGAGTGTAGCCCCAGGAATGTCACTCATAAGGTGTTAAATTTGGAGTACTTGCAGATGAGTTGGAGTTTGGTCGGATTAGAGGTCTCAACCATCTCACTCCAGTCAGCTTTGGTATATTTTGCTTGGGCTCTGAATTTTGTTGCATGAGTGTACAAATCTGACTGTTATACCAGTAAATTAAGCAGATTTTATTTGCCTTATTTTAATGTCTTAAAGGTAAGACATAAGTATTAAATGACATGCTGCTTGTAGTTAACAAGATGATTGAAGCACCACATGATCATCATCTCTTATACTAGTACATAATTGTTTATAAACAAGGCAAAACTCTCCATACAGTAGTGCCCAAGCCTTCTGGCATCCATTGATTACTCTGGTTGGCACAGGGTGGCACTACTGTATGGAGAGTTTTGCCTTGTTTAAGATGATTGAAGGTGAATTAGAAGTCATTTATTTTATTGTCAGATTTTTTTAAGTATTAAAAGAATAGGTTGATTGCAATACTTTACTATTATTTGACCAAACTTTATATATATAATTTTATTTAACTGGGAATCAATTCAAGAATCTTTCACTCTTGAGTTCATTATTCTCACCACTAGGTCAAATCACTCACTGTAAAAGAAAAAAAAAATTAAAATTGAAAACATTTTATTTCAAAGATTTATGAAGCAATAAAAATAATAGCTTTTATTATTATTTAATGCCTAAATTACAATTATTGTCGTTAAAGTGAATTAAGGTTTAATATTTTGTATCCTTTCTGTTAAAGAATCTTTTTGCTTACACACATGTATGTACATTTACATATATACACGTAGTGAAAATGTAATTGAGATTTGAGAATCGGGCTGTAAGTATTTCTCTTGGTTGAGTTGAACAGTTTAAATGAATACAATGATCTGAAGCATTTGTGATGTTAGATGAAGAAAGTAAATAGTCTTACGAAGGCTCATGTGGTGTTTAATAAAGAAGATATATTGTCAAAGAAAAGCTAAACTGATAAAAGTTCAGCCGATGATTAAAAAAAAAAAAAAACTAAACACATCTTTGTCATTTAGATCTGAGGTTACTTTTAAAATCAATTCTGAAACATTTTACCTTGTCTTAATAAGAGAAGTAAATAATAGTAGAAACATTTTAAAAAGGATTGAACCAAAAACTAAAACAAAAGTTTATTGCAATGTCTCTTTTGCTTAAATTTATACACTACCGGTGAATTTGGTGCGTTGCGCGCGCGGTTACATATGTGCCTGTACATATCTGTATATTCGATTCAACAATAAGACGCTGATTTATATGAAAATGCAACTATAAGATAGCTGACTCTAGAATTAATATCGTGACTCAGTTTTGTAACTTCATATGCTCCAACTAAATAAAAAACTTTTGTACTACAAATCATTTGACTTTTTTTTAATTAATAAATTGAATTTGTCGTACTTATTACACGAACTATGTTTTGTGGATAACTTGAGTATGGTTTTCATGTGAGAGGCACATTTACATTACAAATATTATCTCACTGACATTCTAAAACATGTTGATTATTTCATTAGGAAGATGTGGCTGTATAAAGAATGCATTGTGTGGCTACGATTAGATATGGTATTGAAGTATTTCTGGAAGAGGAGTTTCTACTGATGTGGAAGACAGCATCTCAAATATTAAATAAACAGAATAATGGACCAGTGTGTTTTCTATTTGTATGTATTTATGATTCACATATTGGGTTGTTTCATGTTGTGTTTTTGTTATTACTATTATTTTGCCTTGTTCTTTTTGCTCATACTTGTTTTTTTATTGGCAGATTCTGCTGATTTCCTTTTATCATATGAAGACTTTTTAGTAAACTAATTTTGATAATATTAATTAGCAGTCATTATATATGTTATAGTTTGTTGTCTGTTGTTGTTGTTTTTTTATAACATGTTGACATTTTGAGATCTTCAAATTGTTATAATAATAACCAATCCATTATACGGCAAAACCTAATTACATATCATATTGTTATTTAAAAAAGAGTAAAACAAACGTAATACATAAGAATACATATACTCATGCACAAATATGAACATATGCATACTCACACATGCATGTTTACAAACATATTATAATGTTAAATATATTGAATTATATTTTTTATTTCATTCACACTTAAATGTTGAATATCAACATAATAATAAAAGGCATTAAATAACCTTGGAAAATAATGCAGAATCGTTTAGTTCTCAATTTTGCAATGTAAAAAGTCTATTCTGAATGAATGTCAGAAACACTATAAAGTTTTACTAATGCAGTTTATTGTGTTAATTTTTGTATTAAGTACTTTTGCATTAAATAATTTAATTTATTAAGTAAATCTTGTGATGAAAAAAAAAAACATGTACGGAGCCTAATAAAAAAAGTGACATTTTGAAATATAAAATATTAATATATAATGAAAATAGTTAATTTTTAATAAACAATTTTTCTTTATTAATTACAATCAAATCAGTAACTAATTATTTATATTTGTTTTTGATATGTTACCAACATTAATGTTTCTCATAAACATGTTATGATATTTTGGGCCAAAATAACATTTTCTATATCTACACTAGGTTTTGATAAACATTAGTTCAATTAATGGACCACAATATATAATCTGGTTAGTAGTAAATTATTTTTATTGTTTTCTTTTTTTATTTTTAAAATAGTTACATAAAACGTTTAAAATAAATAATTGCTTCATGGTTAAAAATCCATCATTTATATAATTCAAATATTTTTAGGCCAAAGATGTAAACAAAATAATTTTTAATGTAAAGATTTTAAACAATGTGCTGTAGTATCTCACCATAATTTCATTCTATAATGCAGGGGTGGGAAAATAGTGGCCCGAGGGCCACATCTGACCCGCTAAGAGTTTTTATGCGACCCGCCAAGACAAACAGAAAAATCCACCTTGAACTGAGATTTTTTTCCTGTGTGCATCCGAAGATTCATCTCTTATTTTCCGCTAGGATGGCCACATCCATACACATGTGCAGTGTAAATACGATGTGCAGTGCTTTTTCCAGTTGATCTGATTAATTTCAATTTTGTCTTTGCATTAGCAAATATATACATTTCCAACTTTAGTGAAACCATGAACTCTCTGAAAAAATGTAAAATCGGTGATGAATGTCATGTGTTTAATGAAGAATGGGCAAACAAATATTTCTTTGGTAATACAGGGAATAAAGCAGTGTGTTTATTGTGTCATGAAAGGGGGTGCGGCTCTCCGCTAACCTTCACTTCCACAAAGTGGCCCTGATGCGGCCCTCTGCCACCCTCTGTGGCCCCTGAGCCAAAACAATTGCCCACCTCTCCTATAGTGCATGCTATTTGTGTATATATATTAAAGGCAATAGATTAATGTAAAAAAAAAAATCAGATTAAATAAAAAAGAAAATTCAAAAACAGGAGAAAAATTAAAGATTGATAATGATAAATTAGAAGTAATAACTACAAACATCATGTTTAGGTTATTAATTTTGATGAAAGCATATTGGATAATATTAAGCATTGCATTAAAATGGGATAGAATGAGATTTTGATAGAATTAATTTGAAATACAAGTGAAATATTCCTATAAGTTTAAGTAAGTTTTTAATCAATATGGTATAATAGTGCATGTGAATAGATTTTAGATAATGAATAAATAAAGTTTTAATATTTTGAGATTATTGGAAGAATTAAGAGGGCTAACATGAAAATGAACTAGGCCGATCTTGTTGCTAGAAAATAAGTTAAAACAGTTGAAATATTATCTTAAACTGAATTCTAAGTGATTTTACAAGACCTAGAAAGAGATTGCTTTTGAGATGAATACATTGAGTAAGGGGTAGAATAGAAGCTGGGGATTGGAATATTAAAATAAATTTTTAAATATCTTCATTTTATAAAGATGGATTGATGAATAAAAATGATATATTTGCACATATGTATATTTACAAACACACTCTTCTATCTGTTTGTAATGTTTGTGACTTAGTCTAAATAGAATTTAGATAAAGTTTTCATGTAGCTGAAAATTTCTATGAATTTTTCAGTTTTTGTCGTCTATACAATAATTATCTATTTGCTATTTTTAGCTAGAATATAACAATGATGTTGTTTACATTATTCTCATAGCTAGTCTAGTGAGCAGTTTCTTTTTTGTAGTCTTTTAGCATATAGAATTTGGTTAGATGTGCCCTATAATAAAATATCTAATTTTTTTTTTGTACACATATGTATATATAAGTAGTGAAACAAACCTACATTAATGTTAAAGCAGAGCAAATATACTATAAAATATTATCACAAAACACACTTTCAATGCAACATACCAGTTTCATGACACTCAACTATTAATAGAAAAAACAACAACTATTATTTAATTACCAAAAGTAATGACTTTTTCAATTTAATAATTGTTTGTCATGAATCTGTTATACAGCACTGAAACAATGCTCAGCTATTAATATTGTGTAATACATAGCTCCCATTTTACAGATATATATATATATATATATATGCTGGTTTAGAATACTAATATTTTTGATATTTGATTTCGAGAGTTATTTGGATTTTTTGGTCACATGAGTACCTTTTCACTGGATGTCACAGAACTGTATTGTTCTATTAACAGGACACTATCTATTAATATAATCAAAAGCAAACTAGGTAAACTATTCTCAGTCATGCACAAACTTTATTATAGCAATTCTCTCCTGACTCAACAACAATGTCATACCTACATTTAATGACCAATATTACAAAATATCCAATACTTGTGGCTCTACCTATCAGTGGAGTCATCCCATTATATATTGAACACACCCCAGGCCTTATATACTCATGCTACATGGATGACATCTTCATCGCAGGACCAGAACTGGCTATATCAAAACAAATCTCAAAAGCAAGTCAGTGCAATACCTCACAGTGGAATGGGAAGACACATCAATTTCTCAAATACCTCGATCTGTTAATACATCATGACATATTCCACTTTGATTATTTCATGTACATTAAATCAATAAAAGTCCATGACTTTGTGCATCCAAAATTGACTACACCTTGTTCTCATAGTTTCTCATCATTTCTATTTCAAAATTACTCCCTATGTAAATATGAATCCATTTGAAAAACTAATATAGAATCATATATCAAAGATCTCATTTTTGTTGGATTTAAATATCACCTTCTAAATAAGAAAATAAAGCAATTTTACAGCAAGCTTAATTCTATTCCCCCTCTGATAACAGCCCATGGTTGCTTTTTACCATATATCCCTATACTCATAAAAACACTCAATAATATATTTTTCCCTACTTACTGCCTCACTATTCACTCCCACTTCTACCAACAAAGTCTTAAACAACTCATAAGGATAGACTTGAACCTAATCTCACTGCTTGCATGATTTATAGAATCCAATATCTCCAGACAGGAATCCTCAGCATCTTTGTCTACACAAGTGTCACAGCACCAATATGCATACAAAACACCCACAGCCAAGCCAGAATGTAACTTGGTCTTTTTCCAAGCATCAGAAATGCACAGGATGTTTCTTCATCTCAATCTCAGCAGCCATTCAATATATTGAGAGAAACACCTCTTGTTGGAAGATCAGGGAGGCATTCTGTATAGCTAACTCTGCATGCTCCATCAACCATAGATTCATCCTTCCCCTTTCTCCAGAAAACAGACTATCTGATTCTAGCAACACCCTTTTATTTTATATAAATTTAAATATTCTTGGTTACATATGCACAAAGTCTTTTCAACTACCTTATAATATTCTCCAGCTATGAATATGAGAGCAGTAAAATAAATTTTCAAAAGCACTTACCCTTAATTTTGTTTTTGAATCCATAAACTTCTCTCCAGATGTGTCTTAGTGCACTGTTTATGATTTGTTACATTTTATAGAAGTGTAACGTTTATTTGTTTTATAACAGTTGTGGCCTCTTTTTTTTTTTTTATGAAAATTGCAATTTTTTTATGTATTGGACAAAATGACTGTAGCTTTTTGTACAATGATCACAGGTATTATCTGACCTCGTTTAGCACGTGGTTGTGCCAGTAGTGGTTTTGGGGTCTCCTTAAGAAACCAATATGGCAGTGAACATGTTGTAAACCAGTACTGATGTATGTGTACTCTATTATTTACAGTTTATGTACAGACTTTAATTTATATATGTGTGCCTCAAATTAAGTAATATGTTGGGGAAAACTATGTAACCTATCAAATCTTTTTGCGATTCTGCATGATTTAGTGGAGGGGTAGAGGGTCAGATTCTGGAGCATAATATCCTTGGATTGTTTCCAGTTTTGGCACTTCTGCTGCCCAAATTTTTTATGAACTCCTGAGCAATAAAGCGATTTGATTTTTTGTAGAACACTCTTAAAATTACACTCCATGCTGTCATAAGCAATATCAGATTAATTCCTCTCACTTCTCATATGGGTCACCACTTCGATTTTTAAAGCAAGCTAAGAATTTACATTTCTGAATCATTATTGTTTTATTTTAAAAAGTAGGGACTTATGACTTGCCAGTAAAGAAAGTGTGAACTTAAAAAAATAAATAAACAAAAAACAGTAAAAAAAATAAAATAAACGTAATTATTGAGCTTTAAATCATTAACATTTTATAATTTACCTAACGTTTGACATGTATATGGTTTATTTAAAAGACCTAGAAAAAGACTACATGTGAGATGGAAGGATGAAATAAGGAAGTGGGCTGGAGTTATGTGCAGAAGTAAGGCTAGAGTTTGTAGAAGATGGATTGAACTTTGACAGAGCTTCATCTTGCATTGGGTCGATAGTGGTTGAAAATGATGAATCATGATGATGATAGAATGTTATTTTAGAGACAGTATAATTGAAATCTTAAACCGGATTCCAAGAGATTTTTAAAAGACCCAGAAAGTGACCACATGTGAGATGGATGGATGAAATAAGAAAGTGTGCAGAGGTGATGTGGAGAAAAGAAGCTAAAGATCGGAGAAGATGGATTGAATTTGGAGAGACTTTCATCCTGCAGTGGATTGATAATGGTTGATGATGATGATTATTTACTTGAAACACTAAAAAATCAAATTCTACAATCATATTTAATCGTTTTTATATATTTTGTTAAAATGTGATTTCTTTTATGTTTGTGATTATAAAATTATTGTTTTTTGTTTGTTATTTTAAATGCGTTCTCACCCTTGTCCGATCTTCAAAGACCTGTTATTTCTATAAATATTGATTTTAATTTTGAAAAGGTTCGTATACAATTTTTTTTTTGTGTATCTGTGTGCTTATAATGATGTAAAGTCTATCAGCTAGGAATAAAGCAAAGGTTCTCATTTTTTTTTTTTTTTCCTGGGATCATTTTTACAATTATTGACAACCTCAAAGAGGTTTGTTTATGTATTATATCTAACGTTGTTTACTATATTAGAAATTAGAATTGAGAAATTTTTAAAATATTTATAACATCATTTAAAAATTACAACAATAAATCTAGTACGTGCTTACAAAATAATACTTTTTTTTATTAATAAAAAAGAAAAGTAAGACAAGATAAGTATAATATTACATTTTTGTTATTATCCTGAAAATTCATTTCATTTCTTTCAGTTCTGCCATCTTGTGTCAGTTTCGTCAATAAATTTCAATTTATTACTTACTTACTGGCCATATACTCGATTAGATTTTAATTTTTGGTTTTCATCAGTTGAGGATTGTTGCATCTGGTGGATCTCTTTTATTTTCTCTGCAACACCATTTCCTCCATACAAATTTGATATCGAAATTCTAGACCAACATTTAAAAAACATCTTAGTGTCTTGAATCTAGGCCATCTTGTTCCTAGATTTAAAAAATGGGGTTTTATTTTAACAAGTCCCACATGAGTGGATTTATATAAAAAAGTTAAATATAGGGAATTTGAACTCAGACTTTCAAGCAATCTTCAACTATCCACACTATCTCATACTACTGATACCCAATACCACACACTTGTAGAAAAGATAAATAATCATCAATATACATATTTTGTTGCTGAACCAACACTCATCAGTTGGTCCAGATTATCATCCCCCACACACACATATATATAATCAGTGCTCAGTTTTTACAAGATAGCTAAACTTTATACTTTAATGGACAGGCTTCAATCTTCTTCAACCTCCAACTCTTTCAGCCATTCATATCATTAAAACTCTGTATGATAGAATGCTCAAATCCCACGCTGATGCCAAAGTTAAGTAAATTTATAATTTAAATCATCATTTTTAACTATTATTGATCAACTACAGGTCACCCCAGCCCACTTCCCTATTCATCCATCTATCTCACATAAATAATTAAAAAACCGTAAAAAACACAGATTTACAAATAATAATATTAAATAATGAAAGTATAACTAATAAGATATAAAATATCTCTGATGTGTATTTCATTATTTGTAAATAGTTATACAAAGAGCCTATCAAATTATATATGAGTGTTATTTAATTTTTGTAAATAGAGGGGTTTGATTTCAGGATTTTTATTTATATTCATTTAATGAGATATTTTATCGTATTAATGTTTTAGCATGTGTGTAAATTATGTTAATATTTATGACGATGTGTAAATTAATATCCTCAATCTTATCCCGGAAATCTTTGTTCTAATGTAGCCTAAAGATTGGATACTAACTTGTTAAAAATAAATTAGTGCGAGTTATGATTAATTATGTCTTTGAATATACATACATTCTGTGGTTAAGCTCTTCCCTTCTAAAAATCAAATATTGGAAAGCATATGAGTTAGTTAATAAAACGTAAGTTGTAAACGCTCCCTGTCAATTCTATTCTTTATATAAAAATGTATTGGCACTTGGAATTAAAATATATCAACAAATTCTTTTCTTTCTTGTAGAATGACTGTTACTAATTTTAATTGTATATGATCTGTATGTTTCAAAAAGACTGAAATATTTTGGTTTTTTTTTATCACTCCATAATATTTTTAAAACTCAATGAGAAATTTTTGTCTTGATGGTTTTAATAAATTATAAGGTGTCATCTGGTATTTCATCTGACATCTGGGTAAATTAAAAAAGACAGGGATCAAACTCATGCTCTGACAAATAGATTTACAGCTACTCAGGTGTTTAATTCGACTAATACCAACATTGTTAATTTGATATTTCAGAAATCTCTATATAAGAAAATGATATTATGAGACAAGATGGACTGCTCTTTTCTTATAAAAAAATAATATATGTCATTGTCAGAGAGTATTTCAGGTATTTATGCATGAATGTTAACTTCAAAGTATTACACACACACACACACACACACACACACACACACACACACACACACACACACACACACACAATTTTTATAATCTAATACAGAATTTTCCCAACATTTTATATGTTTTTTAGTCTATTAATTAATTAAAATATAGTGCTAACATACTTTTAGCATCTCTTAAATGATAGGTGTCACAGATGTGAATAATAAGATTTTGACATTTATAAATAAGGGTAACTATTTGGTATTGGTAAATACTGAACAAATGGTGAAACATGACCTTGACCAATTGATGAATGCTGTTCAAACAGAAAGGCACATCTTGGAGGTTATTGGTCTTTTCAGGTATCTTTATTTATATGTTTCAAGGATATGTGATGGAGTGGAGAATTTAAATATATCTTTAAAAAGATACTACATATGGAAAAATAGAAATGAAGTTGTTATTTTTTTTTTTTTTTTGCATAATTAAAAAATAGATGTAATGAAAATTAAGAGAAGTTTAAAGTTTATATATTGGTTAAGGATAGTCTTTAATTTAGCAAGTGATTGGTTTTAATTGTTGGCATATTTGTCTAAAATGGTTGATATTAAAGTTGTCAGTGCAAAGGGTTTTTTTTTAAATAAATTTATTGACTTATTTGTTTTATATGGTATGTGAAATGTATACTTTAGTATTGTTCTTTTTTTCTTTTGCCAGAATTCTGTGGTTTCCTATCCATTTCCTTCTTTACAATAGATCCTGGGTGAGTTGCTACTCTGCATGTGTCTTGGCTTGATGTTGTTTGATCTTTCTTCAACGGTTATAGAGATAGTGGATCTTGTTGAAATTTAATCCTCATGTTGACTTTGAGTCTTCTTGCTAAAAATTTTTGGGAAATGCATTGATGCAGAACCTTTGGAACCTCCTTCATTGGTGTGGAAAATTGCTTTTCCCACTTATACAGGTGGGATTAGGGATGGAGATCAGGCTCCATGTCATGGCAAAGATATCCGGTGGAGTAATGTTCTTATCCCTTTCTTTTATTTTGTCGATTTTGTTGAAGAACAGTTCTTGGGGGTTTTTGATTGTCTGGTAGAAACAAAGCTGGCACCTTATTGTCCACATTGTGAACAATAAGAACATTGTCATTGTAATTGAAGGGAATAGGTCATTTTTATACTTTCTATATGTATGCAGATTATATTATTAGTCCTAGAGATAGATTGAATTAAGTTCCTGAATGTCTGTAGAGTATGACATTGGAAAATGAAGTGTTGAGTGGTTTCTTCAGAGAGATGGTAAAGTGGGCAGATTGGGTTAATTTTAGCAATTCTTCTTCTGTAGGATAAAAAGTAATTTGTGGGTAGGATTTCAAGGTTAATTTAATAATAGGAAATCTAGGTACACTGGTTCTAGGTGCCAATGCCTAAATTTATGAATAATTTGTTTGTTAGTAGTGTTCGAAAGAGTTGTTCCAGTGAGCTCTGCATCATGTGTAAGATTGTATGCTTTCCAGAAGTCAATTTTATTTTCAAATGACTTATCATTAAGATTAATGTACACCATTATGTTAATGAAAGATGAGAACTATTCAATATTCATGGGAGGTGGCATGTCTGTGGGAAGGATTTTTATGACTTTGGAAGAGTTAGGATAAATTGAGATTATCCTATATATGGTGTTATAGGTTTTTTGACAGAAAAAGGTATTAGGAGAGTGGAGAGATAAGTCATTCTGCTATGATTTTTTTGGAGTGTTTTGAGACTGATAGATGCTATTCTCCTGTTCCAAATTAGTTTAGAGCACAAGGAGTTTATTTTATTTTTGAATGAGTTTGTAAAATTTATTGGGCATGTAATAGGGAAAATAAGTATATTTATAAGAGAAATCTTAGCGTGAATAGAAAGATATACTTTTGATAGAGGGTTTAACACTTATAAGTCAAAGTATAATAATAATAATAATAATATATATATATCTGTATTTTTATATTGGACTATTTCCATCATCTAATATGTGTGTAGAATGTCTTTAGAAAAGTTTAATTTTTAGTTAAATATTCCAAATGCATTCAACTGTTAGTAATATCACAGTAAACAGGTTAGTATATGCACCAACTGTTAGTAATATCACAGCAAACAATTGTTAATAATATCACAGCAAACAGGTTAGTATATGCACCAACTGTTAATAATATCGCAGCAAACAATTGTTAATAATATCACAGCAAACAGGTTAGTATATGCACTAACTGTTAGTAATATCACAGCAAACAGGTTAGTATATGCACCAACTGTTAATGATATCACAGCAAACAATTGTTAATAATATCACAGCAAATAATTGTTAATAATATCACAGCAAACAGGTTAGTATATGCACTAACTGTTAGTAATATCATAGCAAACAGGTTAGTATATGCACCAACTGTTAATAATATCACAGCAAACAATTGTTAATAATATCACAGCAAACATGTTAGCATATGCACTAACTGTTAGTAATATCACAGCAAACAGGTTAGTATATACATATTAAATTTTGCATATTTTATATTGATATGCTTTGTGCATTGTTTAATTATTCTTTCTTCGATGTTTTTGGTTTCAGTTCAGCTTAAAGCATATCAACGTACATATGCAAAATTATTACATATAATCAACTAAGTTTAAAACAAATATATGTGTGTATGTATATTTAGACAATTGAAATTTTAAATTGGATGCGAGAGATTGTAATGGATCTAGAAAGAGATCAAGGATTGGATGAAATTAGGAATTTGCTGAAGTGATGTGGATGTGAAAAAAAAAATTGGATTAAATTTGGAAAGTCCTCCTCCTATAGTCGATTGTTATTCGTTAAAATGTGATGATGATGAATGTATATTTTATATATTTGGCACATTGTCTTTGTGATAACTGTTGAACATTAAATGCTATAATAATTTACAAGAGTTAGGCAAAGTAACATGGTTCTATTGAAAATAGTGCTACTCTTAGTCTAGTAGTCTTTCATTAGAGACTTTGATGTTATCAGACTTGTTTGTGTGCATATATTTTTTTTACTCTTGGAATTTTTCCAACTTCATTATTTAAATGTATGTATTAAAAAATAAACTGCTTTTTATGTGTATATATATTTCATATGTCCCTTTCTCAAAAATTTTTGAGACCATAAAGCTACTTTTTGTAATGCGGTTAAAAAAACTTTTCGTATATATTTTAATTTTAGTATAAATATTTAAATATGCTTTAATGCGGCCGCAAAAAAGAAGGCAACTCTGAAATATGACTTGAAAGATCTGAAATCTCCAGAGTCGGTTTTTTTTTGTCATCTCTGCTAGGCCTTCTTTACACCTTCTCAGGGGAAACAGCTATTGAAGAATGGATCTTATTTAGATAACAGTGATGTATTGTGGATGATAAGTCACATTGTCAAGAACTCTGAACATTAATCATCCACTAGCTAGGTGAAAAAAGTAATGATGAGATACACAAAAGACTACAAAATTCAATCCACTGAACTTGGCTTTTAGGGGGGGGGGGTAACTACAAATAGCAACCAGAAAATGAATCTTGTAAGAAAAGATTAGAATATTAATCTTCTCCAAAACTTTTAAAAATAAAAATATCTGCTAAAAATATTATTTTTTAATTAAAAAAAAAATTAACAAATTATCCCATACTTTGTGTGTATGTGATTAAATGTGTGCATTCCTTTTATATATATATATATAGGTTATATTGAAGATTTGAACACAAGCTCTCTTTAGCTATCCACGCTATCTCATACAATCGATACACATGACCACCCACATGTAAAAAGATAAATGATCTCCAATGTAAGTATTCCGTGCTGAACTAGCATTCATCAGTTGGTGCAGATCATCATCTCTCATACATATATACAATCAATGCTTGGTTTATATTAATTATAGCAAATCTTCAAACTTTAATAGACATACTTCAATCTATTCCACTCTCCAAATCTTTAGCCATCCATATCATTGAAAATCCGATGATAGAATGTCCATATTCCTTGTTAATGCCGATGTTATTGTCATGCCCATGTTGACTTTAAGGCAATCTAATCCATCATGTATAGGACCTTGTTCATTTAAATACACAGACAAGGGATGAGCACATTGCAGACTGAATTTTTAATATTTAATTACAAGTATAATTAATATACTTGGAGTTTAGCTGTAATATAGGGTATTTGAACACAGAGCAGCTTTTGGTTTATATCAAGATAGCAAATCTTCAAACTTTAATGAACATGCTTTAATCAATTCCACTCTGCAACTCTTCAGTCATCTATGTTATTGAAAATCTGATGATGGAACACCTAAATCCTTTGTTAATGACAATATTATTGACATGCCCATTCTGACTTTAAGTTACTCTGACCCCTTATTAACAAGTGATTTAAGTGTTCCATGATCAGTTTTCAATGGTATGTATAACTGAAGAGTTGGAGGATGGAGCAGATTGAAGCCTGTCCATTTAACTGTGAATATTTAATGTCTACAGCACTTTCATCTTTCATTTGTTTACCAATTCTAGCATTAAAGTCTCCCATAACAATTTTAAATGTTGTTTACTCTGATCAAAAGCCTTTTGTACATCCATGTAAAAATTTTCTACTACTTCATCACATCTTGAATTTTGTAAAATGATGTGGAAAAGAGTTGAAAATGATATAAGAAAGTATAACTGTGAACTAGCAAGGAAAGCTGTAGAAGAGAATAAAAGTCTCAAGAGTGTAAAATAACATTTTGGTATTGGTAGGAAATTTATATCTGCAATAAGAAAAAAAGATGGAATTATTACTAAAAAGAGCGATGAAATCATGAGATGGGTAGAAGACTTCTATCAAGAATTATATAGTAATAAAGAACAAGTATGTCCTATATCTATTATATCTTTTTGAATTGCCGAGAATTTTAAATGAAGAAGTGACACATGCAATTAAATTTATGAAGAAAGGAAGGGCTCCATGTAATGATGGAATTATAATTGATATATTTAAAGAAGCAGATGAAGAAATAGAAAAAATGTTAACAAAGTTATCTACCAAATGTCTAAATGATAAAGATATACCAGATGATTGGAGAAATGCAGTATTAATATTAATATTTAAAAAAGGTGATAAAGAAGATATTAGAAATTACAGACCTATCAGGCTTTTATCAGTTTTATGCAAAATTTTTACCAAGATAATTACAACTCGTCTACAGAGAACATTGGATTTCCACCAATGAAGAGAACAAGCTGGATTTGAAAGTGGTTTTAGTACAGTAGATCACATCCAGGTATTGAGAGAAGTAATAGAAAGGACAAATGAATATGAGTTGCCGTTATGCTTTGGATTTGTAGATTATGAAAAGGCATTTGATTCTGTAAACATTTTTTCAGTGATTAAAGCATTGGATCATCAAGGTATAGATCCAGGATATTGTCATATTTTAACAATTAGATTACATAATGATACTAGGAAAGTCAACATTGAGAAGAGTGTAAGACATGGTGACTCTATATCTCCAAAACTTTTTACAGCAGTGCTGTAAGAAGTATTTTGTGGATTAAAATGGGAAGCTAAAGGAGTGAAAGTAAATGGAGATTATTTAAGTCATTTAGATTTTGCAGATGATGTAGTTGTTTTTGCACATAATGCTTTAGAGTTGCAAGAAATGTTGCAGGAGTTATCAGATGAAAATAGGACTAAAGATAAATGTTAAAAAGTCTAAAGTAATGTTTAATGGATTTTCTCAAAATATGAAAATAAAGATTGTTTATGATGAGTTAGAAGTTATGATGAGTTAGAAGTTAACAGTTACAAATACCTTGGTCGGATTATTAATACAGATGGAAACATAATGGATGAAATTAATCATAGAATTAAACTTAGATAGAGTGCTTTTCATAGAAATAACTTGATAGTAAAAGGAAATATGACTATGTGTTTGAAAAGGAAGGTTTTTAATAAATGTGTTTTATCAATTCTTACTTATGGATCTAACACTTGGACACTTAATAGAAGAGCAATACATAGTCTTCAGACCACTCAAAGAAGTCTGGAGAGATGCATGTTGGGAGTAATAAGAAGAGATCGAAAACACAATATATGGGAAAGAGAAGAAACAGGTGTTATTGATCTCATTGAAAAAAATCACAAGTCTGGAGTTGGGCTGGACATATTGGTAGAAGAGATGATAATAGATGGACAATTGAAATCTTAAACTGGATTCCAAGTGATTGTCAAAGACCTAGAAAGAGACCACATATGAGATGGATTGATAAAATAAGAAAGTGTGCAGGGGTGATGTGGAGAAGAGAAACTAAAGATCGGAGAAGATGAATTGAACTTGAAGAGACCTTCATACTGCAGTAGATTGATAATTTTTGATGGTGATGATGTGATACCTTAATATAAACCGAGCAGTATGTGAGATGATGATTTGGACCAATGGCTGAAGAGAACTTGAAAGTCTTTGTTCAAATCCCTTATATTACATCTAAAATCCAAGAATATTAATTAGACTTGTATTTAAATATGTAGTTAAATGCTACTCGCCTATAGAAAGGAGACCCTTTGATTTCTTTTTAAAACCTTAAAGGAATCGAGCAGGGCAAAGATTTAATGTGTATTCCAAATATTTCTTTTATTGCTGCTGTTATTATTATATTGTTATTCATATAATAAATGAACGTAGAAGGCTGCTCACCAATACCCATCAACCTGAATTAAGATGAGTTTATTGAATTTTTACCTCTGAGGTTAAGGCCAAGAAACATCATGACCTTTCTTTTCAATTGCCTTATAATTCTTAGCTGAATTAGAAGTTAAGTTAGTTTGAAGACAGAATGAATGTGTATGTGAATGAACTTTATTTTTTAATACAGATAAAGCTAAGTTATGATCCTTATTCCCTTGGGGCTATAAAGATACCCATCAAATCAGCAGTTTAGTAGCCGAAGGTAGAGGATGTTAAGAATTCTCTGATAGCAGCCTCAAGTTTCCAATAGATGATGACCTTTTATTTAGATACTTCCAAATTGGAGATTACTTTCAAGTAAAGGAAGATTGCACTAATTGGAAGAACTAGTTATTAAATGGGACCTTATTGGATTTTGCAAAGTTGGGAAAAAAGGTAAGGTGACAGTTGATTTAAAAACTGGACATGTACAATGCTATAAAGGTACAAATATTGGAAGCATAAGTGGAAGGATTTATTATAGATTAATAAGTGGGAGAATATCAGTGTGGAGATTGATAAGTGTATCAGACAAAGTGTTAAGATTCGTTATTCAATTTAATGGAAGATTCCAAATGCAGGTAATTCAGATCTATGTCTCAATGAATTCTCATTGTAATGAAGAAATGGAGGATTTTTGTATGGATATACAAAGTCAATTGAAAGATGAAAATGCTGTTGGTAAATTTGGTTCTGGTAATAGAAATGAGAGAAAACATGGTCTTGTTAAGTTTGCAGAAAAAGAAAAACTGTGTATTAAGAATTCTTTCTTTAATAAAAGTGCTAATCAGAAATTGCATGGAAGCATCTAACTGAAGGTATAGTAAAATTGAATTATAATTGGACTATCAAAAATATGTATTTCAATATTGTAATGTCCTTAATAGATTCAATGCAGAATGTATCATCAATTAGTGATAGATGTTAATGCAAAACTAGAGAGAAAAAAAAAATTCACAGTTGATATTCTTTAACTTCCAAAACATATTAATGAGTTAAAATTAGAAATTGCAAATCATTTTCAAATATTAAGAGATTTTGAAAATAGTTTAAGATTTGAATAAAATCAATAGTAACATAACTGGTAAAAGCTGGTACAAAAAAATAGCAATTTGCTAGTAAATTTTGTACTCAGACAAAAATCAACGTATGAAGACAAGAAGAGATATGAAATTTTTCAAAATGATATATAAAGAAGAATTGGATATCTAAAATTTTGGAAAATGGTACAAAAAGTCAACAATGATATAAAAAATATAATTGTGAATTGGAAGGGAAAACTATAGAAGAAAATAAAAGTCTCACAATTACAAACTAACATTTTATTATAGAAAGGAAAGTTATTTTTGCAATAAGAAGAAAAGATAGAACTATTAATAAAAATAGAGATGATATCAATTAATGTCTGGAATACTTCTTTAAAGAATTATATTGTAATAAACTTAAAAATTATAGTAATATACCATTGCTGTCCAAATAATGGAATAGAATTGATGAGACATAGAGTAATGAAACAAAAAACAGTATGGTAATGTTTTAATGATTATTCTACTATGCTTTGAGAGATTGTTTGGAATAGCATTGGATCGTAGCTGGTGAACAGAGCTATAATTATGTTTGTTCTACTAGAGTTGATAGACTGGAAATTTGTAAATTAAACCATGAGAATTTGCTGCACAATTAAATAGCTGTCAGTGACATAAAATGGTTTACTAACTATTGTTGATGATAATAATTATGACCATTAGGAATTATTGAATTGTAAGCAGAGTCTGGAAGCCATATAATCATATCAGTTTCTTAGTCGTAGATCTAATATAGTAATATAAATATGATAAGTTGTTATCATTATATGGTTTTTATTACATTAGTCATTTGACCCATGATTCTTTACTTATGTGTGTATGTCCATATTGCAATACAAATAATATATATAATACAGACAATATTATAAATGCATGAGGAAAATTATTTACTTGATCTTTAAGATGCATTATTTCATAATTCTCACTTGGCACATTCCTTAGTTGAATCTGTCAATATCCTAATGTTCTTCTCCACACATAATTTTAATATGTAAATCTAACCAAAATAGGAGATACATGAGTTTCAACAAACACTATTTTAATCGTTATCCAAAAATTAATTGACAAAGATGCTAAAGAAATAAAAGTGACGATTTATTGACCACACATTTTAAATGAACTATTTATTATAGGACTTTGAATATTACAACTAGATCATTACTAGTGAAATTTTGACATTAACTTTTAGTTAAATATGATTTACAGATTTAATCATTACGATTATTATAATTTGCTGCTGGGATGCCAAGAAAAATTGAAATGTCCTTTTCATATTCTGGTATGGGGCTTTAAATAATTTAATATTTCATCTATGATAAATTTTCCTGATTGACAGGTAGCTCTTGTCATCACATATAAATTTAAATTAATGTTATCTCTTTATGTTTACCCAGAGCATTAGGATATATAATCTCTAATAGCTTTCTTAGTGTAATTAGAATATACATCTTTTAACATTATGTTTATGGGCTGAGGCCTCTTACTTTTGACTTGTGTTATAATAATACAACATTATTTAAGGTGAGAGTCTCTCATGCCTATATGGTAAACAATAACAACAATCATAGTCTAATGTGTATGTATTTATATTTAAGTCGCAGCATATTACACAGGGGCCAAACTTTTCGTAATTATCACCACTCACTGCAGGTCAGAGTTATCAATGGTTGCAGGCAGATTTATGCACAAACCTTCCTGCATCCACTGATTACTCTGGCTTGCACTGAGTGGCGCTACCGTATGGAGAATGGTGATCAGGTGATGTTTAGTGGTTTATTCTTAGCAGATGTGGGTAATTATATTGTTTGTTTCTACGTAGTAAAAGTGTGTGTCGAATCTCAATTTGAGTGCATACACAGAATAGTCATTGGATATTATTATTTTCCAAGGTTGGAACTTCTTATCTAGAGTTAAGCAAAATTCTCCTGAGCTTGTAATTGGCAGGTCTGAGGTGTACTACTTTCTCCTTTATTGAAAGGTCTTTGCTCTACAGCAGATGAGTTACTACAAAAACATTCATGGTTGAGAGGTCAGCGACAGCTGCTTTACAAGCAGTTGTCCTGGGTTAGCGGGTTCGCTTCTTGGCTTATGCTATGACACATGAGGAAAAAAAAAGTGACTTTTATCTTTTTATTTAAAAAGGCTTATTAAATAAAGCAATGGATGTAATAAGAGGGGAGGGAGATATATTTTTTTTAAAAAATAAATATATTTATTAAAACACACCCACAAATAAAAACTTGCAAAATATATCGAAAAATACATATATTAAAATATTATAAAACAGTTTGCAGAATAAAATAAAAATCAGGACGTATTAAACCACCCTTCCGACTTATTTAAAGGTAATTGCTTGACACTATCTTTATAATTAGTACTTTTAGGAGATATTCTCTAGACAGACAGTTGTTGCGTCGCATGATTGATACTACACCATTATTGTTTTTTTTTTTCATGTGTCAAAGCATCGGCCTGGAAGCGAACCCGGGACAACTGCTTGTAAGGCAGTTGTGCTAAACACTCGGCCACCAACGCTTGACGACCATTTTTCTTCACAAAGGTACTGTGGTATTAGAGCTGCGACATGAATTATAATCGTTTAATCATTAAATTAATTAGGTTATTAAATCAAAAACATATTTTAAAATCTACATTAAAAAAAACCCCAACAATTTAACAAAAAAAAAAAATAAAAAATATGAAAAGCATTAATGTGAAGAATATAGTTAAAATGCGTGTTTAAATCGAGTGTGTGTTTGCACGTGCATATTCTGCATAATCTATTTTAATACATTGTACAGACTTACACCAGCATTTATGTATGTAATATATGCGGGATTCGAACTCAGACTTTCACACGACCTACAACTCTCAGTGCCATCTTATATTGCTGACTCACCTGATCACACACATGTTGAGAAGATAAATAATCACCAATATACATATTTAGTGCTGAACCAGCACTTATCAGTTGGTCTAGATTACCATCTCCACACATATATACAATTAGTACTCAGCTTTATATTAAGATAACCAATCTTCATACTTTAATAAGTGCTGGTTTAGCACGAAATACGTTTATTGGTGATTATTTATCTTTTCAACATGTGTGTGATCAGGTGAGTCAGCAATATAAGATGGCACTGAGAGTTGTAGGTCGTGTGAAAGTCTGAGTTCGAATCCCGCAAATATTACCTATATAAATGCAGGTGTGAGCCTGTACAATGTATTAAAATAGATTATGCAGAATATGCACGTGCAAACACACACTCGATTTAAACACGCATTTTAACTATTCTTCACATTAATGCCTTTCGTATTTTTTTTTTATTAAATTGTTTTTTTTTTTTAATGTAGATTTTAAAATATGTTTTTGATTTAATAACTTAATTAATTTAATGATTAAACGATTATAATTCTTCATGTCGCAGCTGTAATACCACAGTACCTTCATAAATATTTTTTTGAAATTTTCAGTTTAGAAAAACAATTTTTGATGCTGTTGTACTTATGGACTGTATAATATTTAGAAATATGCATTTTAAACCATTTTTTCATGCACAAACTTCTAGTGGGATCTGGATTCATTCCTTTAATTCCTTTGAGAACAGTTTATTCTTGCATTCTGTCAATTAAAAAAAAATAGATCTGCTTATTTCACCTATAGATACATCAAGTAAATAGTAGATGGGCATTACCTCACTAGGCAAAAAAAAAAAAAAATTAACTATAAAAAATGGAAAGATGGTGAGGGAACATGCTTATCCCAAGTACCAATGCCAGTGACCATCTAATTTCATTTTTTAATTTTTTTTCTAATTTATTTTAAAAAAAAAAAAATTTAATGATTGGGTTTGTTGCTGTTTTTGTCTTATCACAAGTTTTAAATCTTTACCTAAGAGACCCATATCTAATGAACCACAAATGCACTATCTGTGAAGATTACCACTCCATGAGAATTTATGTGGGGTGAGTAATGTTATTCCAACATTATAGGTTTTTTTATATCTACATCAAGATTGGGTTTACACTTCTGTGTGATCATCATCACAGGAAGAGCATTTGTAATCCATTCGATTCATGGCTTTGTTAATTAGCATGGAATGCTGACCTTTCATTTTATTTTAAATTACTGATTAGATCTGGTATAATTCTTTTTTTTTTCAACATTGTGGCAAACATTATGTGCAAAGTTACCCTGATCTTTGCAAACTGTAAATTATTCTTTCTTGCTAATTGGCAGATTTACCACTTTGCAACCTCATATCCTTTTTTTATTATAGAGTTATAATGGAGTTGTATTTGGTTTTCTTACACAGCAGTAATAGCATGTTTTATCTATTCTTGGATTTATTAATCCATCTAATTTCATTCAGCATAGTTCATATATGTCTCATGTACTATAACTACCGTATTTATACATGCACATTTATGTGTTTAAATTTATCCAAATTGATTATTAATTTATAAAATCAATTCACCTCTTTATCTAGGAGCATTAATATTTATGATCTTGTTATTTTTTTGTAATTCTTGATCTGTTTATCTATAACCCTTTTATTTGAATCTGCATTTTACCTATCTTTTGGAGTTATCCAAACTCTCTCAATCTTAATATTTTAAAACCATATTAGAGATGCATATATATTAATACATACTAAAAGACAATAATGCATGACATGGTATCTGACATTGGCTGATATATTGATTAAAAAGTAGGGACAGCTTATGCAAGCTAGCAATTTGTAATTTAGTCAGAGGCTTTGTTTACTAACATTATTAACAATGGTATAAATTTAATTACGCATACAAAATACTATTAAAATATTTTATAAATATAGCATGTATAAATATAATTTTCAGACACAATTCTTATCATTCTAATATATATAATTTTTTTTTCTCATGTGTCATAGCATCAGCTGGGAAGCGAATTACGCATACAAAATACTATTAAAATATTTTATAAATATAGCATGTATAAATATAATTTTCAAACACAATTCTTATCATTCTAATATATATAATTTTTTTTTCTCATGTGTCATAGCATCAGCTGGGAAGCGAACCCACTAACCCGGGACAACTGCTTGTAACGCAGCTGTTGCTGACCTCTCGACAACTAATGCTTGTCTAATATTTATAATTTTCAAACTGGTCAAGGGCATAATATTTTATTTATTAGCTATGCTTAGGACCTGAGGTTCTCTCTGATTTATGCCAAAATAATTTTCTTTACAAGAGATATTAGGTTTTTTTTTTTAGTTAGGTGACTCATAGATAGTCTAATTAAGCATCCAATATTGGTCAGTAAACAAGTATCTAGCTATTAAGTTCTCAAATCATCGTCATTTTCTAAGTGTCAGATTTTGTTAATATCCTTTCTACTTCACTGTTACCCTATGAGGAATATTTATTAAATGGCTATGTTATCTTTTTAAATTGAAATCTGACTTAATGCATATGTAATTAAATCATAATCCAGAAAATTCACCAGTAATAAGCTCAACTACTAGCTGTTTAATATATACAGTCACTTATTGTGTGCTTTTTTTTGGACTTGTGTGCATAAACTATCTTTATCTGAGTGCTTATGCTTTATATGAAGGCATATAGAATTAATTAGACAGAAGATATTATAAATAACTCATTTGTCAGTGAGCACTTGCTATTGTTTTTTGATAAACATGATTTAGTCTATTTTCTCAGCATAGACTACCTTTGTCTATCATAGTTCACAAAGTGGACTTCAAATTTATGTGAAACTGGACAGTTTAGTTTTTAAAAGCAATATATAAAAAAGAGTTATGATTTCAGTTCTATCAAGAGTAAGATATCTCATATTTGGCGATGGCCACATCTTTTTTAATATTCAGCATTTATACTCATTCTAGCTACTCTAAATTAACTATTAGCTTTATCCATTAACTCAGGGGTTGGCAATTGTTTTGTCTCAGGGGCCGCAGAGGTTAGCAGAGGGCCACATTGGGGGCCACTTTGTGGAAGCAAACCTTAGCAGAGGGCTGCAACTTTTTTTATAACACAATAAACACACTGCTTTATTGCCTGTATTATCAAAGAAATATTTGTTTGTCCATTCTCCATTAAACACACACAACATTCATCACCGATTTTACATTTTTTCGGAGGGTTCATGGTTTCACTAAAGTTGGAAATGTATATGTTTGCTAATGCAAAGACAAAATTGAAATTAACCAGACCAACTGGAAAAGCACTGCACATCATATCTACACTGCACATGTGTATTTACGTGGCCGTCCTAGTGGAAAATATGAGACGAATCTTCGGTCATGCACGGGAAGGAAATCTTAGTTCATGGTGGATTTTTCTGATTGTCTTGGCAGGCCACATAAAAACTCTTAATGGGCCACATGTGGCCTGTGGACCGCTATTTTCCCACCCTTGCATTAACTAATAATAGGTAGATGTTATTTATCTTTTAATATTAGATTGATAGGCAGTCTGTCTTTAAGAAAGTCTGAATCCTAATTATGTATCGCTTTTCAGTTCGATATCCAATTATTGATTAGCAATTGATGAACTTTGTTATTGCTGCGGATGAATAAAACGGAGAGCTATGTGTTAAAGCTTTAGAAGTCTTGGACATAAACCACACTATATTCTTACTCAGGAAAAAAATCCATAAAATTTTCTGTTGCAAAAAAAAAAAAAAAAGATTGTTTATATACGTAAATTTTTAAAATTTAGATTTTTTATACTTGGTTAGACTGGCGTTGCTTCAACCCTGCAGCTTTGAACAGTTTACCAACTTCACTTGCTTAGAGGCAATCCAGATTGAACGATTTCTCAAGGATTCCACTGATCACATCTGTTTTAAATATCATCACACACACTTAAAAAAAAAACTAATCTTGTTAGTGTTTTTTTTTTTTTTTAAAAAAATAAAACGAAAGAATCTAATTGAAAGACCAAAAACTTTGAAGATCATCTATAAATTAAACTTGAATTTAATATTTATTGATTTATTTTGCAATTTCGTAATGAAAACAACATAATTTGTCACGAATTAAATATTTAAGTCAAATCACTTCCAATTTACAGCTTTAATATTTTTATATATATTTTTTAAATCTATGTTGTGTTGGTAATTTTTTTAAAGCAAATTTTAATTACAGAATGTTCTTAAGTTAAATGATTCAATACACATTTTCACTACTGCTTATTATTAAATATGACATTTGTAAAACTTTCATTTGACATAAACAAATTAAACTGACAGCGCTATGAAACAGTTCTTGCTTGAAAAGTTTTTGTTAAGTGGTAAATTTCATTAAAATAATACGATCACACGCATTAAAAAGTTATTTATTTTCATCATTAACATTTTATTTATACTCAGATGAAAATTGTCTGAAATCACCATCATCGTCGGATCGTGCGGGTTGATCGTAGAGTGGATAAGCAGCGTTAAAGATATCCTGAACCATTCACTATGACACTAGATAAAAAAGATGTAATTTAGTCAACATAATGTAACTGTTGCAATCAGTTTACCGTTTGGATGTTCTAACATCACATTACCCCCCAAGCAACTGTCTACAATTAGCTATTAACAATCTGCTACAGAATAATATTCTTTGATACTGTTCTTACGATAACTCCGCAAGCTTTTTTCCTCCATAAACAAGCTTCTTGATCACATTCCCTTAATTTAAAATGAAGTTAGTCTTTTTTCTGATGATGATGATTTTTACTTTCTGCTGCCAAGTCGAGAATTGTCATAGTTCATTTATGCTATATTCGTGCTAATTTTATTTAATGTTTTATTTTTTGCCTCAGGCATAAATAAATAAGATCAGTTTAGTTAAAAAAAATTTTTCTTCCTTCATTATACTTTTTTCTCATTAATTTGATGTCTTTTGCATTTTTTTTGACTTCAAAGACCATATTTTGCAACCATAAACTAAACACACCGTACATTTTTTTTTTAAGCATAATGATGTAGTATATTTTAATATAATGCATGATGTAGTGCAATGGTAGAAAGATGTGCTCGTTACTAAAAGTTCCTGGGAAGATTTTTTTGTAGTATATCTATATAGATGTGACTTTTCCTTCAAATTCAGAATAGTATTTGACACATCAGGAATTCCTTGATTGTGGTTCTTGAGATAATAAAAAGAGGTAACTGCTATTACCTCCAATTACCTGTGCAAATTTGGAGTCATGTTATGTGTTGTTTTGGTATGTATGTTAGTTTTACTAGAATCTATTTTCAGTTCTGTTTTTTAACTAAGGTGAAATTAAATGGCATATTCAGCCATGAAGTAAGGAAAAGGAAAACATAAACTTAGCCATAGGGTGTGATACCTCAATCATAGTTTTTGTTTTTATGATGAGTCTGTTATCATTAATATTATATTTGAATTATTTGCATTCTTGTTAATAATAATAGGATACCAATTTACTGATCATTATCAAATGGCTAGCTGGATTTGATGTGGGTTGGTTACTGTAATATTTTTTTTTACAATAGCTTGATATTAGGTGATGATTCAGTCAGTATTGACTGAGATAATCTATATATTTTTAAAAATCCTATTTTTTTATCTTGATTTTTTCATATTTTTTTTATTATTGAAGTCACATAAAATAATTAAAGAATGCCCCATGTTGTTTAAGTGGTCGAGTGGTACATGGTTTAAAGTTTATAAATTATGCCCAGTTCTGTCATTTCCATTTGCCAAAATTATGATCTCCTGAACAATAATATTACTTGATTATTATAAGAAATAATTGTCTTTGTTACAATACATCAACACATCTTGTCATGATAATTTAGTTAATAGAATGACATTTAGATCATATTTTGGAAAAATGTCTTTTTAAGTTTTTTGGACATTTAAGTCATAATTAAGGCTAGTATATACCCAATATAACTGTAATCAACATCTTAGAAGTTAACATTCATTACATATTTGTCTCATCAACTATTCCTAAAGGATCCATATTACTAAACCATTTAAAAAAAAAACATTTTCTCAACTTATTTTTTCAACTATTATATAAAAATTTGATGAAGATTCAATAGAGAATTGAGAAAAAATGTATATATATATAATTTTTTTTTGATTCTGCCATTTTCTATTGGAAGGACTAAAAGATAATTATATAGTATTAGAATTGGGAACAGGTTCCAGAAATGTTTCAATATTGATTGAAGACATTTCAAGCCCCTGTCTTTGATCAGTGGACTACTTACTATTAATCTCATATCCCTGGTTCTAGGATGATTTTAAAATTGTCAATTTTTCGTGACCATGTGGTTAGCATAGTTGCCTTCCAAGCAGTTGGCCCGGGTTTGCTTCCTGGTCAACGCTTTGACATTTGAAAAAAATGAAAAAAAAAAAGAACATTTTCCCCACTCGTTGAAAAATCAAACTGCTGAAAATTTAAATAAAACTTAATTTTATTATATTAACAAAAATACATACACTTTAAAATGTAACATATGCTTATATCAGCACAAATTTTTATGTCGCTGTAGTTTAAACTTTAAATCAAAAATGTACTTTGTAATTTGTTTGGATAATAGAAAATTTTCGAATTAATGATATTTGGATTAATGGTAGTCCATCTGTATATACCTATTTTTGGATGGTCTTTTTGAATTACCAGTTAACTGAATTTTGAATATATTCTATATACAGAAAATAATTTCTATGGTTATTTCAATTTTATAAATTATTTAAAAATTGTACATTATTATTTAAATTATATTTCTGTTTCTCTTCATGCATATATTTACTAATCCTCCTATTTTTATGTAAATGTCTATTTACATACATTCACTTTATTTTTTTAAAATAAATATAATTGAGTTTAGCTATTAGAATGTATATTTTTAAAAATATTTGTGTTAAATGTATGCTGTACTTCTTTATTAAAATTAATTATTATTATAATGATGTTTTTTAAAGCATATTTAAATATCAGCTATAATATAAAATGAAATAGCCTTAAATAACTCTCTGCTACATATGATGTCACAAAGTAACATTCGTCAAAGTAATTACGTATTAATTAATAATAATCAGATGGTTAGTTATTCAGGAAGTCATATAATGTTTAATAATCATAAGTAGAAAGATTGAGTTGTAATTCAGAAACCATTAGTTCATTAGTCTCCCACTTTACCACTGTGTTAAAATACACAGAACAAATTAATCCATTTGTTGCTTGGGAGGTCATGATATTCAAGCACTAAGAATTACAGCTTGATCTTCAATTGAAGAATCTTTTGCTCTCATCTGTAACTCTATACTATGAAAAAATGTACAAGACAAAATAATAAAATAATTTGGTGCTCAGGAGGTTATGTGATGTTTAAGAATTTGACGTCATAGGTTTATTTTCAATCCAAGAACTTTTGATTTTCAAGTCTGTTACTTTACGACTCTACTAACATATACAGGACAATTCTGGAGTTATGAAGTTTTTGATACTTTTGTTTTATTACATAGCTAATAATATGTAGAAAATAATTTTACTGATCAATAATTGGATGGCTACTTGATTATGGACTTATTAACAGGGGAAAAAAATCAAGTTTTACCAAGATTCAAATTCCAAGTTGTATTTATTGTTGGCAGGTACACTAATCATTAACTATCTCATATGAACTTTCTAAATACAATATAATTGTTATTACATTATGAATGATTTATCATTTTTTGCAGTGTAGCCTAATGTTGTTTGCTCATATGTTAAATGTTCTGCCTGAAGATAGGTGGAGTAACTAGGCAATAAAGGATTGTAATTAAATCACAATGTTTGATCACCTTTAGTGGTAGTGTACCATTGTTTATAGTAAATGAAAAAAAAAACTTATTTGACTGCTTTGTTTCCATACATTTGAGGTATGCCTTTTCTCTATTTAATGGTCATATTCAGTCAAAAACTTTTTTTTTTTAAATTAAAGTATAAATTTTATCTCACTTTATTATAATGGATTTACATAATTTTTTTACCTCGTGTTGATTTTTTTGTATTTACTATTCCTAGATGGAACACAAATGAAAGTTGACAAAAAGATGCTAGTTGATGAGTTTCAAAAATATTAGTTAGCTTAAAATTATACAACACATTTGGAAAATAAATAAATACACAAAAATGACATAAAAACATAAACCTAATGAAATTTAATAACTACTCTTTCCTATTGTGTTGCCAAATGTATACCATATAATACTCAATTGTCTAAACACTTTACTACTTTTACAGTACTTTATTTCCCACCCTTTTTTACAGTTGATTGTAATAGTTGAGATTAGGAGATATAATGTTCTGAAGAAGATTGCTGTGGAAATCGAAACTGTAAACTGTAGAAAAGGCTGGAAAATAAAGTATTGTAAAAGTAGTAAAGTGCTTGGACAATTGAGTATTATATGTTACAAATGAAATTTATTTACAAAACAAACAAAATGTGTTATACATTTTAATATAAACCTAAATATGTTACTACAAGAATTCACAAGCCATTATTTTTATAGAATCATTTAAATATACTTGAAAATATGCCATCTTTTCTTATATTAATGCCAAATATGGGTGATATTTGGAAGTTTATTTATGAATCTTGCTTGTGAATTCTTGTAGTAATGTTTGTTTGCTCTGTGAATGGATTTAGATTCTTAGCATTATATTATCAAAACCATTCCATTTTAATATTTATGAAAATAATAATAATAATAAAAATTAGAAATTTAGAAATCAAACACAAGACTATTTGCATTTTAATATGTAATGCAAATCAATAAAATACATTTAAAAATCTAATATATTAGCAACATCATGTTCAGTAACAATCATGAATGTCGATTACCAATCCAATAAAGATACTTCAATAAGAGCTGGTGAGAATTTTCCAACAGATATAGTTTAGGAATGCTTGGAAAAGTTTAGAGGAAGTGTGCGTTATTTTCTTTAGAATTTTAGAGTCGACTTTAAGCCAAATAAATATTTGTTTGTTGAAATTCTTGCTTTATAGATTTGCTTTTTTTTTATTGTGTGGATTCTTTTGCCCTCTTCCAATAGTTTAATTTCTTTCTCAATGTTGATGTTGATCACACTTGATAAAAGAAATTTTTTTTCAATCATTGGATAAAGTTGTATTATTTCAATGTTCTTTTTTTTTTTTTACATATTATATATTTTAAAGGAACTGATATTTTTTTTTCTAAGAAAAAATATTTCAATATTTATCCATTATCATTTTCTCATTGACTTTAATGAGTAGATACTAGTTCCATCAATGGTTTAGTATGTACAAAATATGGGCAGTCTTTTTCTTCTTTAATTCTAAACTAATATGTATAGATGTAGGTTACATGTTAGAACAGCAAGAGGAAAATATTACATGATGTCAACGTTACATTTATACAAAAATCTGAATATGCGTTATATATTTGAATGTTTCAAATTTTATATAAATTTGTATTATTAAATGATATGAATATTATTTAGATATAATATAAAGGATTAAATGATTGTTTCATTTTTGTTTGAATTTTCAGGAAACGAGAGAAGGCTCAATGTCACTGAATAAATATCAGATAGGACTAGGATTTGATTACTTTATTTTGATTTTTGTAATTATAGAATAGTTGTTGTGTATTAAAATTGTAAGCAAAAATGAGCGTTGTTAGCCGAGAGGTCATCACACCTGCCTTGCAAGCAAGTAGTTGGTTGCTGGGTTCGTGTCCTGGCTGATGCTATGACATATGAAAAAAAAAAAGAGAGCAATCTAATAAGAAAGGCTCCACACTAAGGTATATAGATTTAAATTCATTATAGTATATTATATACTCCAAAAACTTGAGCTGAGTCAAGCCACTATGAAAAGGTATTTTTAAATCAAATAAATATTCTAAATTAATAACACTGAGTTAACTTTCAGTGACTTCTTGCCAGAATCACAGTGTATAATTAACTAACTAATGATGCTCGGAGCGGGCTGATTATATAGTTTATAAAATATGCAAATCCTTGTAATGTGATATGCAAATTATAAAAGTCAGATGTTCCATTTTTTTGACAAAGAGTTTCAAGTCTCCTTCTTGTTGATTAAATTCAGGTCTCTCGCAATAATCCATGCCTCATTGAATTTTCTTATACAGTCATCCCTCTCTGTGCAGATGGTCTGAATAGAAGTGGAAAATGTGTCCCGTAGCAAGCTCATGCTCCAGGAAAATTGACCTATTGCTGGTCTTGTTTTGATTTTATATAAAGGTAGGAGTTCTGGGTGATTCTCATAGATCTATTAGCCTGACACTTGTTGTAGTGTTGTTAACCGAGAGGTTATCACAGCCACCTTGCAAAGCAAGTAGTTGGTTGCAGATGGTTGTGGGTTCACGTCCTGACCGATGCTATGACATATGAGAAAAAACAATTATAAAATATTTGAGGAGTATGTTTGAATAGAGTTCTGTCTTTAATATTGTTCAGAAGATTGTTAAAGAAAGGTGGTGCTCTAAATACTATTCAAACTTTCTGAAGCTATTAAGTTAGAATATATATATATATATATATATATATATATATATATATATATATATATATATATATATATATATATATATATATATATATATATATATATATATATATATATATATATATGGTTTAAAAATACCTTTTCATATTGGCTTGACTCAGCTGTAGGTTTTGGAGTACTTCATTAGGTTATGAAAAGAGTGTAAAGTTAAATAATTATATATTATGTAGTCATTTTATGCTAAAGGTAATTATCCTTTTTTTTTTCTAGACTGAATATACAGATCTTCATTTAGAAGGAAATATTTCATCGGCCGAAACATCCCCTCAAGAAAATGAAAAACAATTTGACACTCTAGATGAACCCATTAAGGATACTATAGTAAGTAAACATACTTTATTTGATATGAAAAATTACAAGAAAATTACATTGTGTCCTTGTGAACTGCACTTACTTTATTAGTTTTTATTTATAACTGTGAAATGTTTTAATAAAATATATTTTCTTTATCTTGTATTAGTATCCTTAAGATAAAGAAACATCTTAGCAAGTCTAAGAAGTATTCTGATTTAATAACAAAGATTAGTTGAAATAACTAAGAATGATATTAGTTTCATATATTTGCTATAGGGAACGGCTTGTTAAAATTAATTATTTTTCATTTTTAAAAAAAATATTATTATATATATACATTTATATTAAAAAAAATATGACTTATTATTTGAAACATGGATAAACTGACTGGCATGTAAGTCTTTGAACATAAAACTCTTGTTCTTAACATTTTGCCAGTCTTTATGATAAAATTGTAATATATATATATATATATTAAATGATATAATCAGTTAGCCTGGTTATAATTATTCATCATTCCATGGCCAACAGAAATAGGGAGATGTAGTACAGCATAGATATCTACTTTTATGAAGAAAAGCTAAGGAAAATAAGGGAAAGACAGAATCATTTATATATATAATAAAAGTCTTTTATATTTGGAAAATAATTAACTCATTACATAGGTGCATGTCATGTTGTGTATATGTGCCTGCATGTGCATTTATAAAAATTAATATTTATATGTTAATAATAAAATATATTTTAAGGATTATTTAAAATATTGCATATATAAATAAGCATTTATTTTTATAGCGCTATGTTTTTTATAAATTGTAATACATTAAAGATCAGCCTTTTCAAGCTATTGTGCATGCGCTTTTTACGAGTGTTGGGAATGAAAGTATTCATTTATTATTAACACTCATAAAAAGAGCATGCACAATAGCTTGAAAAGGCTGATCTTTAATATTGCATATAATAATTTTTAATATTGTGTAAAATAAATTTAAATTATTAAAATATAATAATAATAATGTTTGATTAATGCTTTAAACTTATAAAACACTTGGTAAAAGATTGTTAATTTATATACTGTAACCATCCAGAAGAGATGTTAGTTATAGAAAGATGGGAAATAGAATTTATTTTAACTTATAAATTTGATAAATTATACTAATAGTAGACTGGTTATTAATTATGCAAATCTAATAGACCATGGCCACATTTTAAGACCATTAAACCCACCCTTAATTAACTAACTAAAGAGAAATCCTTCATAAGTATAGAATTTATATTAGGTTTAAAGTAGGATGCCATCCTGAACACTGGGAAAATTCATGGAAAATTGGAAACCCCTCAGCATTACTAAAGCTCTACCCAACTAACTCGGTTGAGTAAAAGAAATCTTGTCTCATTGGCTATCACAATTTTGACACTTTTAAAATAAATAACATTCTACAAACAATATATTCACCTTATGATAAATAGTTCATTAAATTTAAATATTGAGAAATTAAAAGAAAAGAGAATGGAGATCACATTAACAAATAACAATACAAACATTTATTATACAATAATAAACTTTCTAACTAATTAAACTTACATAGCATGGATTCTGATTAACTTATTGACATTAACATTAATGCAAATAAAATATTAAAGCTGTTACAAATATTTATTTGAATTTTGTTATATAAAGTGAAAAACACACATGGACAACTAATTATAAATTTTTACTGTATGTTATTTGATCACATCTATGAAATTTCTGACAGTCTTTTGTTAAAAGACTTTGACTAAAGGTCTTTTTTTGTTGAGCTCAATGTTTTCCCGGTCTTTTTTAGTTTTTTTAATTGTGGCATTACCGAGGCTGTTCCAATAGATTTCTATTTTCTTGAGTGAAATTAAAGGTTTAAACTTCTTCAGCTAGTTTTACACTGCAGAAGTAAACCCAGGTCCATTTACAAATACCATAAATGCACTTCTGTATAAGAGATGGATTCCATTTAATATATTTAAGCAAGCATAATATCTAGCACAGGGTAAAACTTTTTAGCAATGGTAGGTTAAGTTCAGTGACATTTCAGACTTTTGATGGATGCTCTCAAAATAATTAGGAATTATGTTGTGTCTAGACTGATGGACACACATTGGAAATTCAGCAATGCATCATTAAAATTTTATAACAGATTTTATTCTTCACACATGGTCTGCTGAATTAATAACCAGAAGTCTGTCAGTCTCTGATATATTTTACACAGACTATACACCTGAGTGAAGAATGAATAATGAAAAAATAATAATAAAAATTTTAATGACTTTTATAAACCGATCATTGTGTATATTGAGTCACATCCATTTTACCTTATCACTGTTTTTAATTTTTATTAGTTTATTTAATTGCAGAACATAAAATATCTAATCTCATTTAATAAATGACTTAATCTAATTAAAGTCTGTTAGATTACAATTTTGTACAATTATTTTTAATAATTATAACATTTCATAAACCAAAGAAATAAAGCTCTTTTTTTTCTTTTAAAATCATATTTAAACTCAGAATTTTGATAAAATGTAAGCAATTGTTGTTTTAATTACTTAAAGAAAACATTTTCTCAGATTTTTTTTTTAAATCAAAAAAGAAATATAATCACTCTTAATTATTATCTTTTTTTAAGAATCTTTAAATTAAAAGTAATTCTTTCTTTTTTAAACTTAACTTGTCTTTTTCTATGTTAAAATTGTTGTAACTTAAACAAATTCAATAATTCTCTTTTATTATTATTTTTTTGTTTTTAATGATTATTATTTTTAAAGTAACTTCAGTTAGACACTTTCTGTTTTTAATTCCTTTATGCAGCTCACATTTTAGTAATGATCAACTTACCTTCAAATAATGGACTAGTCCAGAGTCCATCTTATCTAGATTAGATTGAACATTTATTGCCACTAACCAATGCATATATAAAGAGTGTATAGCTAATGGCAAGAATTGACTAATAGACAATGAAGCTCACTGAATCTGAAGGTTTCTATTATTGATGAGGATCTAGCAATAAGTAGTCAGTCTTTTTAAAGGTAGAGTCAGAGAACTATTGTTAAACCTGAACTGCAATATATATATATATCACAGAATTACTGTCAAACTTAACAGTATACATGTTCTCCTGACAATAACTATCAAAGCTTAAATGGTTGATGCAGTTAGGCAAGTCTACATTCAGGATTGGAAATTTCTAGAACCAATCATTGGCATGAAACAACTTATCATACAGGCGGAAGTGTCATTTATTTACTCATGAGGCACACTGGTCAAAATACAACTGAAAGTGGTAGAGAAAATATATGAGGACAATTGTAGTTTCTTCTTCCATAATTCATACAGAACTAGGAGATATACCTCATCAACAATGTCAGGCAGAGTACAGTTATTGTAAATATGTTATAAACATGACTGCATGTATATTTGTTTTATATTCTGTAATAAATATAATATTAGAAATGTATTTACATGTGTTTATCTATAATACAGACTAAACATAACAAGATTTTGTGCAGTCAACAAAATACCCCCCCCCCCCATGGCTGTTGAGAAAGTTTAAAATGCATAATCTCCCCCCTCCCATGGGTCATTAGATTTTGCCGTTAATAAAAAAAAATGACCACAAACATTATTTGTGTATCAATAAAATAATTTTTAAAATTAAATGAGAGTTATTACTTTCACAAATAAAAATAGAAACTTTTTCTCTCATGTAATAAAGAGAAAAAAATAAAATGGCCAAAATTGGTTCAATAGGAATTCGATCCAGTGTAACCAGAAACTTGGCCAAGCTATAAAGATCAAGTAATCTTCTATTTACAGGCTAATCAATCAAAAAAGCCTCAGTTAAAATTATCCATGTTATGGGACCTCATAATTACAAGGTCCTTAATGTCCAGCAACTACTATGCTTTCAGCTAACCTGAATTTTGACAAGGGATTATTTCTACTAACTAATCTTTTCACTCCAAAACTTCTAAGGGTAATGAAGAGATACCATTTTACTCTCTGTACACAAGGTGAAGAGGAAAAAGCTAGTTATTTTGCTATTAACTTAAAAATACTAGTTTTAAAATGCAATTTCTAAGACTTCTTTAAGAAGCTCTGCAAGATCATTTTATCTGTGGGATAGGAGCACTGTAGTCTCAGGGTCAAGCTCATAATGAATCCTGATATAATTATTTGATTCCACTGTGTCTCAAGTGACTAGCAGAATCAATAGTTACTCAAGTAAATCCATTGGAAAAACATGGATTATAGCATTCAAACTATTGAGCAGAAAACTGGTTCAGTCAAGCCCCAGCTGACAATAATAGTCACTGCTCATATAAATCAACAACTGATACATGCAAATACTGAATATCCATCCACACTAGTGTACAATGGGTACTTATTTCAAGCATATCAGCCACACAACAGTTTCTTGTTTTACACAGAAACAACAAATTACTACTAGCAGAACACATAAGTACATTCCAAAAAGTCAGAAAGGCAATTTAAAATCTAAGAAACAAAATGCCTGTATAAACAGTGTGAAAGGCAATGACTCTGCATTTAAATGCAAAGTACTTGGTACTGATATACCTGAAACAATGGAACTGGACATTAAGTCTGCAATGTTCAGTGTGTCAAAAAAGATATGGGCTATCATTAGTAAGAAATAATAAATATCAGCTGCATCCTGGCATCAAAACAATTAGTGATTACCAAAACCATTTAGTAGCAGTCTTGGGGCAGGCAAGAGTGAATGTTACAAAAACAAATAAAACTAAATATCTGCCTCCTGTTGCATCTTCTGGTAAGCAGAGCGGACATGACTAGTTTACTCACTTAGGTTTTATGGTGACTCAAGTGAACCAGTGGCAACAATAAATTTAAACAGGATCTTCCCAAAAGTAATTATTAATAATCTGATTTGGAACCTAAAATAATGCATGAAACTAAAAGTGCAAAAAAAAAGTGAGTATGCACTCACTTCAAATGCCACATGTTTAAGGGAACCACCAAATGGGTTTCAGCAGTTATTATCAGCCAGCTGTAATGGATGTATAGTTCCAAGAACAGCCATCAACAAGGCCTCATAAGATAACAAAAAGTGGCAATTCAACAGTGATGTGTCATCAACCAGCTATGTTAATCTACAGTGCCAAGACTAGTGATCAGTAAAAGCTCATCAGATTCTGTGATGAACCTACAGTTCCAAGATCCACAGGTGATGACCCTGAACTTGATGAGAAGGAAGAAGAAACTACAAAGCAAAGAAGATGCTTGCCAAGGCACCTGCATGACTATATTTTCCAGGGCTAAATTTAGCTAGGGAGAGGGACTCTCATATCTCATCCTGCCTTCATATAATGGGCTAGTCCAAATTCTATCTTATCTAAATCAGATTGAGCATTCATTGCTGTTATCCAATGCGCATACAGAGAGATAAAGCATATTCAATGGCAAGAATTGTCCAATAGTCAGGAATACCCATTGAATCTGAATGTTTCGATTAAGGATGAGGATCTAGCAATAAATAGTCAGTCTTTTTGGAGGCTGGATCAGAGAGTTACCATCAAACCTGAAAGACAGTATACACATTCTCCAGACAATAGCTATCAAAGCTAAATAGTTGGCGCAGTGAGGCAAATCCATGTTCAGGACTTGAAGTTGCTATAACCAATCATAGGCATGATGCAAGATGCCATTGAACAGCCAGAAGTGTCATCAAACCTGCTCACAAGACAGGCTGGTTGAGATACTGAAAATGGTAGGAAAATGTATAAGGGCAATTGCAGTGTCTTTTTTCATAATTCACTCAGAACTATGCCAAGCAGAATACAGTTATTATAAATATATTGTAAATATGAATATTTGTTTTATATTCTATAATAAGTATCATGTTAGAATCGTATTATATGCATTTGTGTTTATATATAATCCAGACTAAACCCAACAGATGGTTACAATACACACATTGACATTATTTTTAAAATTTAACAATTTTTTTTTTTAAATGTTTGAAATTTATCATCTAAACATTCTAAACGTCATTAAGGATCGAATCTTTGGGAGAATATTTAAAAATGACTATAATATGAAATTTTACTAAGATGGCAGGCTAAAATTTACAAGATATCTGCTTGTATATATATATAAATCAGTTTTATAGGGTCTGCAGAATTTTCACTTTCTACAGCAACTTAACAAACAAAACTAAGGAGTTACATACAAAAAGCTATCATCAGTTTTAAGCGTTATAATCTAATTCAACAACCAGAATATTAGAACTGAAGCAAGTAATTCAAGAATATTTATATTTAAAACTGGAAGCTGATTAAAATTAAAATTAAGTGCTATATCAAAGACATCTCTATTTGTATGTAAACTATTAGTAAATTTTGTATATAAATTTTTATATAAGTTATTAAAATTTAAGCAAAAACTTTTGTGTATAGAAACATTATATATAGATTATTAAGTACTTTATAAGTAGTAGTCATTGTATCATTTAAATATTTAAGTTTTAAATACTATTTTAATTTTGTTAAGTTAATAATAAAAAGCTTCGCCCAGATTTATTTATTGTTGACAATTAAAAGAATAAATTATTTATTTTATTTAAGAAAATCAGAGTTTAAAAAATATATTCAATTTTATTTTTCGTGCTCTAAATTTGAATTTAAGTAAATGAATGGAAAGCAATATCAAATGAACCATTTAAGATTGTTGAACAGTGTTGATGATTTAAATTTAAATGATTTTGAGTTTCATGTTGTGTATTAATGTATATTAAATAAATATTAACTTCTTGTTATAACTTTATAGAATCTTGTTATAAGATGATATGGCAACTTCATTAATTTAAAAGCATGGATTTATTTCTTGTATATTTATGGAGCTGTTAAGCATATTTTATATATAATCAATATTGGTGACAGGTGTGAAGATGTTAAATTATTCCATATATTCTGTCATGAATATAAAAATGCAGATGTAGAATTCTTGCTTATTTATTGTGCATGCTCATGTGTGTGTATTACTTCTTTTCATTGAAGGTAAATATTTTTATGCCATTTTTCATTGTTATTTTGATATTGTGTGCATTGCTGTGAACATTCTGGCATATGAAGATTTCTTGCTACTTATTTATGTGTATTAACATTTATAAAGAAATGAAGGAATATATTAAAATATATAAAAATGAGGTATTAAGAAAGATTGAATATCTCGAATTTTATAAAGTGGGGCAAAAAAGTTGATAAAGATATAAGAAAGTATAAGTGAACTAGTGAGGAGCGATATGGAATAGAATAAAAGTCTCAAGAATGTGAAACAACATCTTGGTATTGGTAGGAAATTTATTTCTGCAATAAGAAAAAGGAATTATTTTTAAAAAGAGAGATGACATCATGAAATGTATAGAAGAGTTCTATCAAGAATTACGTAGCAATAAAGAACAAGGAAAAGTACTTTCTACAACTACTCTATCTTCTGAATTATCCTGGATTTTAAATGAAAAAGTGAGACATGCAAATAAATTTATGAAGAAGGGAAAAGCTCCAGATAATAATGGAATTATAATTGATATCTTAAAAGAAGCATATGAAGAAATAGAAAAAAAAATTTGCAAAGTTATATGCCAAATGTCTAAATGATATTGACAGAATACAATACAATACTAATATTTAAATAAAGTGATAAGAAGATTTAGAAACTACAGACCTATCAGTTTTACACAAAATTTTTATAAAAATAATTACAACTCATCTACAGCGAACTTTGGATTTTAATCAACCAAAAGAGCAAGCTGGATTTAAAAGTGATTTTAGTACAGTGGATCACATTCAAGTATTGAGAGAAGTTATAGAAAAGACCAATGAATATGGGTTGCTATTATGCTTTGGATTTGTAGATTATGAAAAGGAATTTGATTCTATAAGCATTGCTTCAGTGATTAAAACATTAGATTGTCAAGGTATAGACTCAGGATATTATCATATTCTGAATAATATTTATAAAAATGCAGCAGCAACAATTAGATTACATAATGATACAGAAAGATTAACATTGAAAAGGGTGTATGAAAGAATGACTCCATATCTCCAAAACTTTTTACAGCAGTTTTGCAAGAAGAATTTTGTGAATTAAAATGGGCAGCTAAGGGAATAAAAGTAAATGGAGATTATGTAAGTTACTTTAGATTTTTAGTTGTTTTTGCAAATAAGGCTTTAGAGCTTCAAGAAATGTTGCAAGAGTTATCAGATGAAAGTAAAAAAGTAGGATTAAAAGTAAATGTTTAAAAGACTAAAGTCATGTTCAATGCATTTACTTAAAAGATGGAAAGAAATATTGATAATGATGAGGTAGAAGAAGTTAACAGTGACAAATACCTAGGTCAAATTATTACTACAGATGGAAACATAATGGATGAAATTAACCATAGAATTAAACTTGATTGGAGTGCATTTGGTAGGTAGAAATTACTTAATATTAAAAGAAAATATGCCTATGTGTTTGAAAAGTTTTTAATAAAAGTATGTTACCAATTTTTACTTTTGGATCCGAAACTTGGACACTTAATAAAAGAGCCATTTCAATCAGTGCCTTTCTAGAAATATCTGTATTTTGCAAAAATCAAATTAGTTTGAATTTTATTCACATATTGTAAGTTTTATGCCACATTTTTTGGGGTTTAGCATTATCATGTACAACTGTAATCTAAATATAAGCAATTTTATTTCTCTGTTTTTGTGATCTAAGGTGGATTAGGAGAGATGCATGTTAGTAATAACAAGAAGAGTTCAAAAACGAAATATGTAGGTCAGAGAACAACCAGGTGTTATTGATATCATTGAAAGAATTAAGAGATTTAGTGGAGTTGGGCTGGACATATTTCTAGAAGAGATGATAACAGATCAACAGTTGAAAACAAACTGGATTCCAAGAGATTGTAAGACCTAGAAAAAGACTACATGTAAGATGGATGGATGAAATAAGCAAGTGTATTGTGACAATGTGGAGAAGATAGACTAGAGATCGGAGATGGATTGAACTTGGATGGACTGTTGATGTTTTGATTAACAGAATGTATACATTTTAGTACTGGTATATGCTTAATAGACTCATTGGAAGAAGATTTTATTAATCAGGGAAAGATAAAGTGTTAAAAGACTTGTAAGATAGCTCAAACTTGAATGACATCAATAAATTAATATATATCAGTAAGAAAAGAACAAAAAAGCTGCATTTTAATAATACCCTTGAGAAATAGTGTTCCATACTTATGTATATAATTTTATTAATAGTGGAATATATTAAGATAAATATAAAATAAATTTTGACTTTTTCTACAGACATTTACTCATTAAATTAGATAATGAAAATAATCATACATACATAGTGTCTCACTGAAATGATGACTGGATTTCTTTCCACGATGCCTGCAGCGCCATCTCTGAAATAATACATCTGTTGTTACATCATTGCAAACCTTTAGATCACCATTTTAATTACAAATGATATGGAAGTTCATAAGAATTTGTGCACTGGATTTGACAGAATTGGTGATAATTCACAAACCTTGAGTTGCATTTTCTGCCGCTTCATCACCAAATCATTCAGAGCTCAGTAATAACTATTCTGTTGAGAAAGAAAGAGTATGAAAGAATAACAAAGTAATTAAAAGTGATCAATGTAGAATAAAATGGATAAAGAGAATTCTAAATATTTTCTCATAAGTAAAAGCAAGAGTTGACGATGCTGTATGGAAATATAAATGTTGAATTGCAAAAAAGGAAATACGTTTTAAAAACAGATAATTTTATGAAATGAGTTGAAAGAATTATGCAAAGAAATTTGCTGCAATCAAAATCCAGAAAACAAAGTAATATGTGATTGGAAATTCAATTAAATTTATTTAAGATGCAAGAGATCCAGAAAATAGTGCAATCAGTACATATGTTTTAAAGGATGCAAGTGAGAAAATTGTTGGGAAAATTTTTAAATGAAAATGCCTAATTGATAACAATATATTCAAAATGGTATGACTGCATTAGCAACACTGTTATTTGAAAAGCATTGAAAAGAAAGATGTTAGGAATTACAATGTTATTCTTTTGCTGTCTCTTAAATATAAATATTTGTTATGATTATTGAACATGTTTTATAGAGATCTTTGTATTCACATTAACCACAATAACTAACCTGATTTGATAAGTAAGTATTTAAATGGTTTTGTTGCTTGGGAGTTCATGAGAAGTTTGAGTACCAGTATTTCCAGAATTGGGATCCTTGTGAGGATATTATGTTCTTGAATCTCACATTCTATCATTGCACTATATCATACGATGCAAAATAATCAAATGGCTTTATTGTTCAGGAGTTCATAAGAAGCTTGTATGATAGAAGTGCCACAACTGTAGTAAATCTGAGGACCTTATGCTCCAAAGTCTGATCCGCTACCATTTCACCACACTAAACAGTCTGAAATAATCAAATGGCTTAATTGTTCAGGAGTTTATGAGAAGCTCAAGTGATAGAAGTGCCACAACTGTAGTAAATCTGAGGACCTTATGCTCCAAAGTCTGATCCTCTACCATTTCACCATACTAAACAGTCTGAAATAATCAAATGGCTTAATTGTTCAGGAGTTTATGAGAAGCTCAAGTGATAGAAGTGCCACAACTGTAATAAATCTGAGGACCTTATGCTCTAAAGTCTGATCCTCTACCATTTCACCATACTAAACAGTCCAAAATAATCAAATGGCTTTATTGTTCAGGAGTTCATAAGAAATTTTGAATACCAGAAGTGCCAGAAGGATTATATACTCCAGGATCTACCATTTTGCCATTGCATTATACTAAGCAAGATAACTAACTTGTTTTAATCCAAACATTAAGGGAAATCACAGAAAAGAGAATGAATTCTTTGGAACTAGTTTAGAGTGTTATTTCTGCCCCAAAACCACTACTTCTAATTATTGATATTTGCTTAATATTCTTTTTTGGTTTGGCCATGTGCTTTGTTAATAATTTTGTCACATGATTTTTGCTTTATTTCTTGCCCTGGTCATTTGTTAATTATTAATGTGTTTAATATTTTGATTTCTAGAGTATTTGATTGAACGTAGTTTAACTTGTGTGTTTATTTTTTAATTTTTGATGGAAATTTCAATTATTTATGTAATGGTCAAAATAATTGAACTACTTTGTAATAACGATTGCCAGTATTAGCTGATTTTATTTAGTGCTTGGTTGTATCAGAAATCATTTTGGGGTTTCCCTTAGAAACCAACATGGTGGAGAATGCACTAAACTAGTACTAGTTTTTCTTTACATGTAATAAGTTATTTTGCATTTGACTCTGTGATATGTCTTCTGTTATTAAACTTTGAAACTCAGTTGATAGAAGCATAAAATGAAAAATGAATATTGATAAGGATGTATTTTGAAATGATTACATGTCTTTGGAACTTTTTTAGCTGTTTTACAGAAAGTATTTTGCAGGTTAAATTGGATAACAAAGGTGGGAAAAATTGATTGGTGACTATTTGTTGTCTGGAGTTTGCACAAGATGTCATTGTTATAGAAATAATGCTTAGGAGTTGCAGGGAATATTACAAAAAATATTAGCTGAAAGCAAAAAAAAAAGTAAAACAAAACTAAATACTAAAAAGATCTTAAGTTAAATTAGTTTTAAAAAAGAAAACACAAATTGTAATTAATTGGGCTTCTATGAAACATTCAAAGTAGCACTACCTTAGTGCTAAAAAAGAATTTGCATTAACAAGGCAGATACAAAAACAAAACATATAAATATGAGAACAAGTAAATATCCCATTTTTGAGGGAAGTAGAACCTAAAACAGAATTGAGATAAATGTTTTGATAGAAGATATAGTAACAAATGAAGAACTAAAAACCTATGCAGGATATCAAGACATTTTAAGAGATCTTAAAAGAGATTGCATATGAAATTAATGTATGGAATAAAATGTTTTTTATTGTGTGGTATTTTAAAGCATTTATGGCAATGTTCTACTATTTTAAGTGATAATGTGCCCTGTGTGATTTGATGCAGTTGGTAGAGCATCCAATATGAAATTGGAAGGTCCTAGGATCGACTCTGGTGCTTGCAATCTCAAACTTCTTACAAACTCTTGAGCAGTAAAGCCAATAAGCACTTTTTTTTAAAGTCATAATGTTTCTAAACTCTAGTCAGTCTCAAAATGTCACACACTGTTGAAAGGAAGACAAAGAGCAGTCTGCGATTTATTTTAAAATGTCTTAAAATTATCGAATAGATATAAGAAAAATAAATATCATACTCGCAAATTATGATAAATTTATTGCAGGGATCTTTTAGATTATTGTGGAGTTTCTATTTACATTTGAAAATGGAGTTGCTGAATTATGTTCTATACACCAATCAAAATAAAGTATCATACCAGAAGTAATAGTACACATATGCTTTATTGTGCATCAAGGAGTTAAGTGACAGTGCATCAATGTGTTGCAAGGATTTAAACACCATCTCTTACTTTAACAATAGTTTTTCATGGAAAAATATCTGGATCCTATAAAGCAGCACTACGTAGAATCTGAAACTGTTTATTAACTTTAATATCCTAAATATTTGAAAGCCTCCACTTAATACTGACTTTTAAAAAGTAGACAATTTAAGAACACACACATAGATATTTAAATATATGAAACAATACTGCAAAGATATCTTCTCCAGTCGCATCATATGAAGTATTTATTATTTATTTGGTAGATGTATAAAATACGACATCCAGAGCAGAAAAATTAAAAAAAATATTAACAATAATATTATTGTGCCAAGCACTTTTGGTACTGTGTACCAGATATATGGAACTGAATGGTTAATAGTTCAATGCATACTCAGTGGAACTTTGGTGTTACACTGATTGAAAATGTTATTTGACTTAGCCATAAACCAAGCTTCTTACAACTTCCTCCTTACAGTACTGATATTTTGAGGATAAAACTCATGAAAGAGGCTTGGTTTATTGCTGAGTCAAATAATGTTATCAGTCAGTATAACACTAGTGTTTCACTGAGCATGCTCTAGAATATTAACCATTCAGTTCCACTATGTTGCCATAAGTCTGGTGCACAATACTGAAAGCACTTGGCAAAATAATATGTGTTTAATATTTTTTGAATTTTTCTGCTCTGGTCACATTTTACACATGATATAATAATTTACATTATTTTACAGAGTTATTGTGTTATATATTTATTTGGTAGCTCTATACCATCTACAAAAATTAGCAAATCACACTGAGTTTACATTTCTAAAAACTTTCATTGTCAGTTGTATTGGAGCAGTGCCATTTATCAACACTAACACAACAAGGATTTATTTCATATTAATGACAATTAGACTGATCAAATGCACTATGTTGTTTAGAACAGTGATAGAGGTGATGGACTCTGGGATCCATGTATCACCCTGTCCTTTTGATGCATGATTTAGACCTGCTATCAAAATCTAGAACTGAAAGACTGTGGTTCATGATAAATAATCATTCACCTATAATTTTTTTAATGACATAAATTCTGACTATTGAATGGTATATTTTTCTATAAATTAGCCTATACCAATATGTCCTAAGTATGAACAAAGGCAGGGGCAGAAACTCATTTTATTGATTAAACAACAGCCAGAGCTAGAAACCAGTCTGAGAATAGGGATATCCAGAAAAGCTTGTTAAGAGCTATTAGGATGCTCATTATATAACATTAGTTGTAGAAACTTATTAAATTAAATCACATGATATATAACTTGATTTTCTTGCAATTATTGTTTTGCTCTTGGTGCTTTCTTTGATTTTATATTGCTAAAGCTATTAATATATGGTGTATCTGAACTTAGTTCAGTCCCATCGTCATCATCATCAACAACAATTATCAATCCATTGCAGGATGAAGATCTTTCCAAGTTCAAACCACTTCTCTGATCTTTAGCTTCTTTTTTCCACAACACCCCTATGGCTATTTAAGTCAAATAGCTGGATTTGAAGACTATAAATGTCTGAAAATTTCAGATTTATTACTTAATAGGTAACTATTAGATAACTGCTGAGGCTTGACCTAGTATTTTTAAATCTAATACCTGAATATCTTAGCGCTTCACTGATGACAGCCAGAGCTAGAAAACGGTCTGCGGATAAGGATATTCACAAAAGCTTATTAAGAGCTATTAGCAAGCTCATTATATAACTGTGATTAAGAAACTCAAAATTGTAGCTAAATGTAAAAATGTATGCAACAAATACATACAATATATGCTTTTGTCATTGAAAGTAATTTATCTGCTCTCTATATATTTTATAAATGTATGTATACGCAGTAAGCTGCATCCGATTATTTATTCATCAAATAGAAAATAAAATTTGTCTTCAGAACTGCATTCTCGCAAACATTTATAAAAGTAATATATACTGCTATTTTTGTTTTAATGTACAAATTACATTAGTTTGTCGAAATGCAAAGTTAAGACGAGTAAATAAATGATACGACTTTGTTAAATGTTGAACACGAAGAGAAGTAATTTCGGTCCAACTAATGCATTTAGCAATCACACGTTCCCTCAGTACACCTGGTTAAATTTAAAAGATGTCAGAACAAACAGCGATCTCACAAAGAATTGAAACTCTTCAGAGAATGAAAGATTGATAATCTAATAAATTATAAAATGCTAAGCATTTATCAGTTCGACCATTTTAAACTATTATTTAAATTTAATATCTACTCGCTAGTATTTTATAAATTATATAATAACTCTACCATTATATGAAATGCCTTTTTCTGCCTCTTCTAATAAAAATAAGCAAAAAATGCATTAGTTTGGTTTATATTAGAATGTTCAGTTTAAAAGTGAGTATGCGTGTGTGTGTATTTATACATTAGTAAAGAAAACCATATGTTTGGAGCATCAAAGAGTTTGAAATCGAGAAAACATCATTAAATGAATTAAAAATCCGAAATAGAGCTAGGTTGGAAATGCTATAGAATATATGGCCAGTTGAAGTCTTAAAATGATTTACAAAAGACCTAGAAAAGACCACATATAAAATGTATGAAAAGTCATGAAATTTACTTGTGATTTGAAAAAGAGAAGCTAAAAATCTTTATTTTGCAATGACTCTATTTAGATTGAAAGTGATGGTAATACATATATCATACCAGAATTTTAGATACTGTGATGTTATGATGATGAGGTGATGGGAATAATCATTTATTAATTTTTCTAATAGCTGAGTAGTCACCAATTATGTCTGAAACTATGTTAATGATTGAATAATGATTTGGTAGTGGAACATGGTGATGATCATTAAAAGTACAAATAATATTAATCTACATAATAAGAATAAAAAGGATAGAAGATGAATTAGCTATGTAGCTAAATTCCCATGAGTTAATGGAAAATATATGGTTGCTTTGCATGAAATACTTATGACATTATAATTCACGCAATATTTTAAACTAGGGTGTTAGCCATTAATTGAACCAGCAGGAATATAATTGTAAATCTTTGATTAATCTAAAAGAGACATCATGTTTTCAAAAATCTCCAAGATATTCGTTTTAGCACATATGTCTAGAGCTAACTTGAGTAAAACAAAAAGCTTAGTCTGCGATATAATATATGCCATTTAATAAAATGACAATCAACAAAATAATTAACAAACACAGTTATAAAGAAATTATTAATAATTCATAAAATTTAGTTATATAGATGATGGTACAAACAATAATCTAAATGTCTCATTAAATAAATATTTATGATGAAGTTTTAAGCAAGTTTAAGATGACATGAATATTTTTAGTTTATATTTTTTCCTCTGCTTAATTTTACTTTTTTTTTTTTAAGTAAATGGAAATAAAATAATATTTTTAAAAAATTATTTTATTTGAATGTCTATGGAATTCTTTGTTTACATATTTTCTAGGCTAAAATCAAAAAATCTTGCAGTAACAATAAATAAAATCTTAATTTTTAAAAAAAAAAAATCTTATTTCTGATTTTATTTTGCATATATATGATAATGGTAAGCATCTTTTCAGTATGTAAGATATGTGACTAGAAAATATTAAAATTACTAAGAATGTAATACTCTTCTATTTGACAGATGTAAATGAATTTATATTGCTGTAGCAGATTTACCTGAATAAATTGGAAAATATCTTTTTTTACAAGGTATTAGAAGTAGTTATTTATTTCTGAACATTTAATTCTAATTTGGCTTCATTATTTTTCACATGAATCCAAAAATTTGCCAGCAGAAGTAATTGATTGTGCATGAATTTGGCTAATGAAAATTTAAATCTTTTTTTCAAGAGGCAGAATTAATCCTCAACCAAAGTACAATAATAGGATTACTATTTTTCCTGGTATGGTCAGATTGTCTCTAATCTTACTTGCTTTATGTTAATGACATATTCAGAAGGAAAGACAAAATTAGCTTAGCTGTCCTCTCACTTTTGTTCTGAAATAATCTTGCATCAGGATGACATTTCTATTTTCTTCTAGTAGCAATTTTTGTAGTCATTTAATATTTGATTTTAGTATTATATCTATATTCTATATTAGAATTTAAACTTGATTTGTTAGAAATATAAGTTCACAAATTAAAAACATTAAAAAAAATATTTGAACTTTGTAAATAGATTGATGATGATGATATTATTCTTATTATTATTATTATTATTATTGTTGTTGTTGTTGTTGTTGTTGTTGTGTTGTTATAATAATAATAATAATAATAACAACAACAACAACAACAACAACAACAACTGTGGTCCAAAGATGGAACAACCTGATTAACATTGTTACCTAAAAATATTAAAAGGCGAAAGTAAATAAACTAAAAACTGCACAGAACAAATCCTCAATCAAGATAACAACTATAAATGATCTTAGAAGTGCAAAACTCTCAACAAATCCTCAATCAAGATAACAACTATAAATGATCTTAGAAGTGCAAAACTCTCAACACAATGCAAAATATAATAAATCAAAAAAATTATGCAAATGCTACAAAATCAAATATACAATACCAAGAGAATAAGCAAAATATCAATTTAAGTCAATCTCCTAGATTTACAAAAGTAAATCAAACAGACATTAATGATATATACATCGATGATGAAAACAAGTTGGAACCATTATTGATTAGATGGACGAATGAAGAAATAAAAGAGATTAATTATAAATTTAATAACATCATACCCCAAAAATTATTTAATAGTTTTAAGATTTTTTTTTCTGACAAATTGCTAATCCTGGCAGTTACAGATAAAATCTATCTATCTATAAATTCCCAAGAGAACTCCTATTTAAAGAATCAATAACGCAACTATTATGGGACAGCATCATGACTATTGGAGAACATTCTAATTCCAGTTATTTAGCAATAGAATTTTACAACAAAAATCAGTACTAAGTGTTTCAAATAAAAGCTGGACATTAGAAAATTATGCCTTAGTGGTGGTTGACGAAAATATGCAAAACAACTACATAGATACTTTAAAAAATACATATTTTTGATATAGCATGCGAGACTTTACCAAACTAATTCAATCTTATGGTCAGGCAATATATATCAAGCCTATCTATTGTAGTGATACTTCAATTCCTATACACACCAACAGCTATTTCAAAATTAAAATAAATGATAATATTAACCCCGATGAAATTCCTCACCAGATTATTGACTAAGAAGCAGACTTCACCCTCCAAATAAAAGGATTTAGGCTACAGTGCTACACATGTGGACAATGAGGCCAACTGACAGGAGATTGTGATACCAGGAAAGACCACAGGAGTAACCAGCAAACAAAGCAAACCCGAGAACCAAACCAAGCAAGCAAAAACTAACCAATAAATAATGCAGAAAGCATCAAGATACATGTAAGTCTTCGACAACAAAAAAAAAAGCAGGAAAAAAGGAACCACAACAGTTCAAGATAAAGACAAACCACTATACTTGACAACTGAAAAGATGAAAAAAAATGAAGAGTAGATAAACAGCATATCTAAACTCATCATTAGTAATCAATCACCGGAAAAAATGAAAACCAAAATATAATCACAAAAGACAATATAAAATTGGAAAGCATACAAGAAAAAACAGGAATAGAAGATCAAACATACAATGAGCTGCAAATAAGCACTGAAAAAGAAATAAAGAAATATGAAAATAGCACAGATGTAGAAACTCATATGGAAGAGGATAATTTTATAAACAAAAATGAAAATACTAATAATTATTTCAATTTGCCACTAAAACAAACAATTAGAAATAATAGAGCAACAAAAATCCTGGCAAAAATAGTACAAGATATATCACAACACATAGTAATAGAAAAAGAGCAGAAAAGAAAGCCAGGCTGGCCACCAAAAAAAAAATATAAAAAAGTGAAGAAACTAAGATCAGAAAAAGACATAATTGCCAGCTCTGAGCACACATATCAGACAATCAAAACCTCCTATAAATATACTCATCAAGACTATGAAGATGAATCAGATGCACAACACAATCCAAAAGCAAGTAAAAAAAATAGACCAATCAAAGCCAAATTATCATAAAGAATAATATATATTCAAAATGAAAATAAAGATTGCTGTAGTCAATATCAGAGGTTTAAATTCAACCCAAAAAATATACAAAATAAAACAGTGGATACAACAAATCAAACCATACATTACAAGTTTACTGGAAACCAAAATCTAAGCAGGGTCACAGGTCGATCCATCTAAATACTTTGGTGCTGAAGGCTTTTATACAGATTCTAGGGATGTAACATCATCACCAGCAGGATCGGCCCTAATAATTGCAAATCATTGTCCGTTTCAAACTTTCAAAATCACTTACATTGATTCAAATCTTCTAATCACTACTTTCAGTCACAGAATAATGACAATTAATGTAATCTTTATATATATGCCAATAAATAAACAAAGAATCGAAGCAATAATCATGACAATAAATTCCAGACTCGCCACCATGGCAAATCCCACCATTTTGGTTGGTGACTGCAACACATCATATCATGAATTTACTAAAACATGGCTCCATAAAATACAAGTGCTCTAATGAATTGACAAGGTTTTCTTCCTCATAAGTCTGTCTCATTCCATAATGGTCATGTTAAATCACTGATAGACTTATGCTTCTATTCACCAACCCTACATTATTTAATGAAAATAAACCTCATCCCATCAGGCTTCTCTGATCACTTAGCACAAATAATAACTATTAATCTAAACCAAATGCAAACTAACACTTCACCACTAATAAAAAACTATCAGAATTCTTCTCCCCCAAGTCCACCCCAGAATTAATTTTTTCTGAAATTCTATATAATGTTAGAAAAAGATAAAAGAAATAAAACTAGATCCTATACAACAGTACCAGGCTTTTATCAACATTTTGTCATTTAACATAAACCACATAGCAATGAATAGATCATTGCCATCTATGCTACTAGAATATGTTGATAAAATACGTGGAAAACTTACAGCAATTACACCTACACACCACAACCAAAATTATATAAGCAACTTGACACAAGAATATAATAATGCTTGTCCATCACTAAAAGTGTATCTAAAAATTAAAAAAACCAAATTATGCATACATGGTTGCGTAAATACATAAGATGGGCCTTTGAATGTGCACCCAAAATAAAAGTACCAATGGTTCATACAAACCCCAAAAGGAACCTTTGCTGGCCATAATTTAATACTATCTATGTTGAAACATTTTAGAGACAAACTGCCATCAGCACTGCCAATACAGTGGGCAGCACACATATTTGGACCACCTAAAAATGGATAATTATTCATGGCAGATGACTTCATTCAAAAGATGAATGAAATGAACTATTATTGTCACCATGGAAGCCCAGGAATACTATTTTTCATCTTAAAACACCTTAACCAATTCACTTCAAAATATCTTTGTAATCTGGCAAACCATCTAGCTCAAGAAATTAGGAGTGTACAGGGAGTGTACCCAATAGTGATTGTACTTTACAACAAAAAGAACAAGAACATTCCTACACTTGAAGACATAAGACTTATATCCATGGGACCACTTCTAATGAAGATACTAGAAAAGGTAATAAAGTAAAAAAATAGATCCATTTTTGGCCCTCCATCTCGAAAACTCAATTAATCTTCAATCACACAAACAACCTTGTTTTTCAAAACTATAATGGTAACTGTAAGAGATAAGAAAAAATATAGCCCTCTGGTCATACAACTGGATATAGCATCAGCCTTTGACATTGTCAACATATTTATACTGCTGTAGATGCTCAAAACCACAGATATCCCCAGATCCCTGCTATATATAATAGCAAACCTATTAATAAACCATGAGCTACATATAACTCTTAATGGTAGAAATTCACTCTCATTCTATCCCATACAGTCACGTACAAACAAACTCAAAAAAAATATTGAAAAAATAGCAAATTCAATAACAAAAGTATTATTGAAACAGTAAGATTTGAATCCAAATCTTAGTTACACCTCAGTTCTATCAATTCATCACCTCTCACCCATTATTACCATTTGACTTAAGTTCAAACCTCGGATATTGGACTTTGTGTGGTTATTATTATAAAATATATGTACATTTTCATTACAAACATTGTATATACGCACACACTCCAGTATAAGAGATTAGTTTTAAAGTCATATCACATTATTCAAAATAATTGATAAATTAATGAATGCCAATAATATAAAATATACAATAAAATATGTTTACAGTTAAGATTTATTTTAACTTAATATCCAAAAGTTATTACTGTAAATAATAATTTAAAAAGAAAGTTAAAGCGTTATAAATCGACATGTAAATAGAAATCCCCTTGGATCTTCTGTCAAAATTACAAGTTATAGTGGGAGGGGAAAAAGAAATAGAACTGAAAAGTATTCCTGAAACTCCTCGTTAAGTAATTTTATTAAAAGCATTTTAAATAGGTCAAATATAACAAAAAAAAATTTGTAAAGTAAAAGTGTCCGGATTGAAATCAGGAGTTCACCATATGCTTCTAATCTACCAAATCGAGGTAGAGAAAAATGTGGCCGGATTGAAATCTCAACATGTGCCACTAATGCATCTTTTACCTGAGGGAATATAATAGCACCAACGAGAAACCTTTTTGGTTTTATGACACACCGTGTGATGTATCCGAAAGATAAGAAAGAAAGTAGTAAAAGTTAAAGTTTCGTATCAAAAAAAAAAAGGAAAAAAAACAACAAAAAGAGAAATTCTCTTGTTCTGGTGCTGATCTGGACTATGTGCTTATTTGGTAAAAGAATATTTATTTTAGAGTGACAATGTGCAATGAGTAGAGGCCATCGCTATTATTCTCCAACCTATAGTTATGGAAATACTGAACTTCCCATTCGATCTAAGTGAAACAAGTCAAAACCAAATTGCTGCATATGTATTCAGAAGTGAATGTTTATTAGAATAATCAAACTGATGCTATTAATGAATGAACCCTGGATTCTACAAACTGCATGTGCATACTTAGAATAATCAGAGGTAAACAATATCCGAGATTAAAGACTTTCTTTAGGACTTTAAGTTTAAATTTCTATTATATTGTTTCCATAAATTTGAAATCTTACCCTCATCTCGTAAATGAAATTCTGTTTAATATATTCTGTAAATCTTTGTTATCTATTTACTTGGGTATCCATTTATTTATTATTTGTTTTATATTATATCTCATGCCTATATAATTTCCGAGCTGTTATGCTATCTTAAATAAACTCATTAAGAATCGCTGCTAATTGGGGCACATTCCTATGTCATAAAATTCCCTTTTATATTATAAATGTTCAGCTTGGGAATTATAAGTTTTATTGTTTATAGTTTATCATAAATAATCTTGGTATGAGATCCCATAAATTTTAATATAGCATGCTGGTCATCTGGGCCATCATCCCATGTTGCATCGAGATTTGTATTGACTTATAGTATAATAACGTAATTTACCCATAATATTATTACATATGGACAAATATTAATTCAGTTAGTCAGTGGGTGGGGTTGGAAATGGATTCTCTATTTATAAAGTGTGATAATAATTAAATGATTTATTTTAACTTGTGACTATAGATGTTAATCTTTTAGGCCATGGAAACCAAGTAGACGGGTCATTCTTCTAAAACTCACTCCCAGATAGTTGGACATAAAGAAATGATCCCATGGTAGCTAACCTTGTCACATGGTCAGAAATGGAAAAGCAAAGACCTCACACCGATACCGCTCATGATTACTCTGAAGGCATAGCCCCATGTTTGGCCATCCTCCCATCTCTGGAGTTTTCGAATGCTTTCGCAATAGTGAAGCCCATTCTTCCTAAATACGTGACATCATTTACGTCTATCACAGATCATGATATTTGTAGGCCTAAATACCTATGCTAAGAACCATTGCCAAGTCTCGCACATTGAGTGCTTTAGCAACAGACTCAATTTAATAAATTCTTTCCTCAATATATATGTGATGATCATTGGGTTGGTGAATACATGCATGTTTTGATCTCGTATTATAATCTCGCATAAATTCCATATTTAGCTGTGAGGCGTGGGCTGTAATAATATAATGATACCCAAGTGGTGTGTAAAAGTAAAATGTAATCTAATATAAAACTATATAGAGTTTATTTTATTCTCATAATATCCTCATGTGAATGAACTTAGGAATGTCATTAAATATTTATTTCTATTTATACCTGTGTCTGCTTGTCTGTTATTTTAAACATTATTACTCATGGTATCTCATCTTGATCATGATTTGTGCATCAAACAATAGTAAGCCATGGTGTTTATATAAGTCATAGAGTCTTTTGTGTTTACCTGGCCACTGGGCTTAGAAAGATGTTTGCTATTGTTGTGACAGGCTCATTGTCCTGTAGTTGTTCATTGTGACATCAGCTGCCTAGGTTTGAACATGGTATCACAGGCCCTAACCCACCTGTTGTGCTGCTCTTCAAGCCTGGTCATGGAATTCTGCAACAGGTTGACAAGGCATATGAGTTCTGACCATTACAGTATATCTATCAATATATGCAAAAACACAACTAATCAACAGGCTAATCATAATGAGAAATAACATACTACATGCCAGTGATTACCTTTTCTAAAGCTTTCATCTCGAAAATTAACTCCATATGCAGAAAACTTATGTGGGCCAGAAAAACATTGGCCACATCAATTAAAAATCTTGGCCGACTACTAATTAAAAATGGCCTTGGCCTATACAGCCTCAGCATTTTCCAGACACAAAAACCAAAAAAATATAGTAATTGCCATAATTAATCAATTCACAAAATTAAAACAGCTAGTACAAATAACACCTACCGATCGACCACCTTCAAAAGGCTCACTCATTGAATCAGCATTACACCAATTCATAGAAAAAAAATTACCAACCAATATTGGAAAATGTTTGAACTAATGCAGAACCATACCACCAACAATGAAATATTACCGGTACTAAAAATAAACAATAAAGTATTTATCAAAAAATACAAAAAATGGTAGCTAGAACCCAAATTTTTCAATTTCATCCTTAAAATATACTTATATGCCATCTCAAACAATACCACTGATTAGGGCAGCAGCTTTTGTTCTATATTCTCCATAGTGCTTGAGTTGTACATTCTTAATTGGAAATAATACAAGATGACACCCATCAACGTTTAAACCTAAGTTAATGCAAATACAAATCCGGGACAAGTTGATAACAAGTCTGGATATTTGTGTGGCTACCTGGCCTCTGTTTAAACACAGCAAGGTTATAACCTAATGAAGTAAAAGGCATACTAATTAATCTAAAGGTCCAACAAAAGAATCAAGATTAAACATAACAAATAAACAGAAAATAACAGAGCCCATCTCTGTCCAATATGTTCAATAACATCTGTGCACCTAATAACTAATCAAATGCAAAACTCTCCATACAGTAGTGCAATTCAGTGCAAGCCATAGTAATCAATGGATGCCACTAGGCTTGTGTTTAAAAATTCCTATCTAGTGACTGCTCATCAAATATCCCCAGACTAGTTTCTTGCTTATGGCTTTCATCAACGAGAAGCCTTGGATCTGAGAGCATTGCATTAGATCTTAGGATCTAATGCAAGCCTCTAGCAGCCACTTTTTATCTACACTTAATTACAAAACTATGAGTCTAAAATTGAAAACACAATATTTTCACTCTAAGCTCAGAAGCTTATATAGTCATATTAGGTCTGAATTCAATTCAGTACCCCTATATTTTGGTGTCTTTGTTTTTTTTTTAATGATCATAGCCACCACTATCATATTAGGCAGGATTGGTATTAAACCACTAAGCATCACATGATCATTATTTTTTATGCTTGCTTATAACTGTTATTAAAACAGGCGAAACTCTCCAGACATTGGCACTACTGTATGGAAAATTTTGCCTGCTATATTTATACTATAATATAATTGTGCATACATTTTAATTGACATTAGTCATTTTAAATATTCCATTTGTTAGATAATTGTATGGTTTTTCTCTTTTGTTTCTTATATTTCTATGATTGACAATAAACCATGTTTTCTTGATATTTCATTTTCTGTCATCACACTCCAGATTGACTGTCTGTGGATCAATATTATGACTAAATAGGTTTTGTAGTCCCCAAAACAGACTTATATGCATAATTACTTTACAGTATAAATAAAGCAGCAATAATAATTATTTTAAGAGAGCTATAATTATGGTGAACTTCATTGAAAGTGCACTCAACTTTATGTTATAAAGAAGAAAGTAACTACTTTATTATGCAGCTGAACAAAGTAGTAAAATTGAATTGTGCTTAATATAATGAAATTTTTTTATTGTATTGATTAATTAAGGTGTTTGGTTTGACTGTTTGCCATTTGTCCTCAGTACTGTAAATACAAAAAAAAGCACATAGGAATCAACGTAAATATAAAATAAATAGATATATACTTTGTAAATTATCTTTATTTTAATATACTATATCATTTAAATCATGGCGAAAAGATATAATATTTTCAATAATGATACACGTGTATGTGGGTTACATTTATATATATACATATTTGTGTGCACTCATACGCAAAATTGCACACACACGGAAAATTAAACAGAGTGTATATGTGCAGTAATATATAAGAGATTGTTAAGTAATTATTTTATTTCATAATATAAGATAAAAATACTTTTTAATAATTAATTAGTAAAGATCCATGAAGTCTGCAAACATAAAGTCAAACTAAGTCAAATTATTATAAATATGGTTCACATGTTTCGTTAAATTAAAAGAAAAAGAAAGATTAAAGCAAACTTTAAAAAAATCACTCAACTTTATATGCATATTGTTGCGCAGTTTAATTCTTTTGTTTGAATTATTCTTTGTCTTATTGGAAATAGTTTACTCAACATAAAAATATTAAAAGTTGGGAAGTTGTATATACATATTTATTTAGAAAAACAGGCAAAAAACACTATATATATTGCTACACACAGCAAGCTAGAGTAATCAACAGTTATACACAAGCATAAGAGGTGGTGGTCATGTGATATTTATTTAGCCAGTAATAATAATCGAATGTCTTTACTGTCTAAGAAGTTCGCGTGCCAGAAATACCAGAACTGGGATTAGATCATATGACCTGACATTCTAAAATCTGATGCTTTGCCACTGCACTAATCCATGCAGAGCTATTTAACTCGTCTTTATTTTTTAGAATTAGTTTTTTATTTCTTTACATTTATTACACAATTATAATATTACTAAATAGTATTTGTGATGATTATTAATTATGATTTATTAGAATATTAATAGTGTTATTAAGAGAATACCTTTGTCTTGTTATTCAAATTAATTATACTTTAACTATTAAGTAGTATTGCTTTATAAATACATGATTATAAGATTGTCGAAGTGTGTGTCTTTCTATAAAATGTCTTCATTTTTATTATTCTAAGTTTTATGAAAATTTTATTATTCTATAATTTCAGTTAAATCGTATTAACAATTTTTCCCACTCCAAGATAATTTAATTAATAGTAACTATGAATTTACTATTTTTCCTTCTTCTTTTTATTAATGACATAACGCCGCCGACTGTAGGTTTTTTCTTATATCTTAATAGCTTATTAACAAAAGTGAATATATAAATATATAGGTAGAGTGGTAAGTAGACAGGCCATTTGGTAAATAATTAAGGAGGTGGATTGGTAGATAAATAAATAAGTTGGTAGTTAGATAGATAGATTAGATAAATAGATAATTAAGTGAACAGTTCAAGTAAATAATTAGGTAGAGACAGAAAAGAGAGATAGGAAAAGATATAGATGGGTATATATTTAGGTAGGTCACTTAATTCATCAGTCAACTAATTAGTTGTTAAATAGATAGATTAATGGATGGATGGGTGAATAGATAGATGGATGAATAGATACAAATACAGACAGCCATGCAGATAGAGAAATGAGTGGACAGGTTACTTAGACAAACGTAGAGCCGGATAGCTTGGCAGCAAAATATACAATAGCTAAGATAGATAAATAACCATAGATTGATAGATGGATAAATATACAGATATATAGACAGATAGATGGATGAGTGGATAGATAGATAGATCGATAGATAGATAGACAGATAAATGAAGATAGAGGTGATAGTCAGATAGGCTGATAATTTAGTTAATAAGAAGCTAGATTGAAAGATGGACAGATAATATATGAATAATTAAGAGGCATATTTAAAAGTGAATAAATAAATACCTTAAAAATAATTTGTTTACTGAATATTTTAAAGTCTCTAATTGTGGAGCAAATTTTTTTTTTTTAAAAAAATAGAATTAGATAATTATTTTTTGAAATTTAGATTTTATTTTTAACAAGGTTTTGTTGACATAGAAAATCATTAAATGTAAATAAAAAATTGTAATACTAACATCATTAAGTACTAATATCAAAATTGGAAAGGGATAAAAATCCTTATGCTGCTCTTTCACAAAATATTAATCAAAAAAATAATAATAATTCTTTACAACAGTTATATAATCAAATAATAATTTTATACATTAAAAAACTTTTTTTCCAGCACCTGCTTTGGTGCTACATTTGAAAAGAGCACCAACGGTGGTGCTAAAAAAAAGCTCTTTAATGTATAAAATTATTATTTGATTATATAGCTGTTGTAAAGAATTATTATTTTTTGATTAACATTAAGTACTAGTATTTAGTGTATTATTTCCGTTTTTTTAATGAGTTTGTATTTTTTTTTAACAAATCTAAAATGTTAACAAGTAATAATTTAAATAAATCTTTGACTGACTTAAAAGTGTTGCAAATAATTGTTACATCAATCAGATGAGAATGTCAAACCAGTTTCATTCAAAAACAGTTAATTAGTTATTTGAGCAGATTTATAACTATTTGACAAGTGGTTATTAATGTCTAGTAATTGATTATTTATTTATTTTTGGATGTGTCTTGAAATATATGGTGTTGCATTACATATTTGACAACTTTATGCTATAATGTCATTCAATGTTATGAGATTCATTATTGTGATGCAATATCTTATAACACAAAAATATTAAAAAATAACTGAGTGATTTATTGTTTAGGAGTTCATAAGAATATTGAGCATCTTAAATAGCAGGACAGATTTGTAATTCATTAACTTTGACCTACAGAGCTATCCTTCTACTACTTGATTAAAGCATGCAATGCTTTATTTTATATTTATAATGATGTATGCCATGTTTTATTATAAAGGGTAGTAATAAATTCTTTAAATATTGTGACTGTAGTGAATTTGCATATCACAATGTGATCATTTATAAATGCTTGATTATTTTCTGTTAATTTTTTTAAAAGTAGAGTTCCATTTATACTAGTCTTGTAGAAAAAAAAAATCTTAATATTCTACATGTTAAAGAACAAATTTTATTAAAACTGGCAAAACTCACTATATGTATTGCCACACACAGCAAGCTAGAGTAATCAATGGACACTAGAAGGCTTGTGCATAAAATCCCCATCTATTGCCTACTCATCCAATATCCCCAGACTAATTTCTGGCTTGTGGCCTTCATCAGTGAGGAGTCTTGGATCTGAGAGCACTGCATCTAGATCTTAGGATCTAATGCAACCCTCCAGCAGCCACCTTTTATCTCCACTTTACTATAAAACTATGAGTCTTAAACTGAAAACACCTTAATATTTTCAATTCAAGCCCACCAGCTTATATAGTCATATAGGTCTGAACTCAGTTCAGTACCTATACATTTTGGTGTCTTTGGATCTTTAATAACCATAGCCACCACTATTGTATTAGGCAGGATTAGTTTTAAGCCAATAAACATCACATGATCACCATTTCTTATGCTTGTTTATAACTGTTGTTAAAACAGGCAAAACTCACTATATGTATTGCCATACACTCTAGCTTGATGTGTGTAGCAATACATATAGTGAGTCTTGCCTGTTTTAACAACCGTTATAAGCAAGCATAAGAAATGGTGATCATGTGATGTTTATTGGCTTAACAAATTTTATTGTCATGCTTCATTATAGAAAAAAGATTAGAAATAGAATTAATCTCAAACTTTTAAATGCATGTGTTTGCCATAAAGTACAATTTTTTTTTTTAGCAAAATAATTTTTTAAACTTTATATTGTCACTTTGTAATGCGATAGTTATTTAATGAAGAATATATCAAGAAAAATATATGTATCGCTTATATCTTTATAATATCAATTTGTTTGTGCAATTAATGTCCTTAATAGAAATATCGCAAATGTTGGTGGAATTTTGTTATATTACTATCTGTAAGACTACAAAATATTGGTAACCACCTGTTCTGTGGGTCGGTTATTTAAAGATTCCTATTGCTTGGACATTTCTAAGAGGCAACAAAACATTTATTTGCATTTGTTGAGTAAAATTTATTGGCAAAATGCATGCATAGCGATAAAGAAAGGTCAACATTGTGTACTGCTGGGTGGTTATAATATAGGGGAGTTGAAGTGAGTGGAAAAACCTTGGAAATAGTTTTTCTAAACTATGTTGTTGTGATGGTACTATATGTTCCAGAAACATTAATATCCAATGTCTATTGTTTTTTCAAGCTCATAATAGATGGGGCATGTGTATAATTCACACCAAAGCATCAGATCTAAAAAAATAATAAGTTTTCTTACTTCAAAATGTGTAAAAACAGCATTGTAAAAAATAAAAAAATCTAGATTTTAAAACCAACTAGCTTCATTAATCATAAAAGTTAAACCAAAGTCTTAGTACCTATAGGAATATAATATCCACACTTAATTATGCAATGTATTTCACCCATATATCATCACCATGGTAGTTATTTGTTGTTTTTATATGTGAATATTTGAGGGGTATGAACTAACTGCATCCACATTAAGCATTTTTTTTTGAAAAATCTTTTGAACTTATATTTTCACAGAAATTATAATGAAATCAATAATTCCCTGATCAAGCTGTCCTTGATAATCGATTTAGGATTTTATGAATTGACAGATTTATGGAGAATGTTATTTGAGGAGTGGTACTCTTATTGTTATTCATGAAGGTCTTTTTTATAAAGAACTTTATTTTACCTCTTTGTGAAATCATCTTAAAACACTATTTTAAATTTACTTTTTGGAATATATATCTTAAACTCTCTATCTTATTTTTAGAGCTTGATAATTTTCTGATTTCACATAAAAACTTTTTGATTGGCTATAATAATATCATTGTTATTACTGGTGATCTAAATATTCCAGATTTATTTCAGAATAGAATTACTACACACTTTTTTTTGTATCCTAAAGCTTTTAGAATGTTGTGGTTTTGGTATTAGTCTTAAACAGTATAATTTTTTTGTTAATGATTTTTATTGCACAATGGACTACATTCTACATAATTCACCTATTGTTAGTAATTTTCATCTCGTCTCTGTGATTCTTCCTATTGGTGTTTACCATCTATTCATTGATTTTTATATTAAATTATTTTATACCAAATAAAGATTATAAAAACAACTATATATATTTTTAGCATATTTCCAAAGTTTGTAATTTATTATACTTTTATAAAATAATAATAATAATAATAATAATAATAATAATAATAATAATATTATTATTATTATTATTATTATTATCATCATCATCATCATCATCATCTTTCAATAGGACTTTATTGCACATAACAAGAAAAAGGTTACATTAATAACTATTTCACCACATGCAGACAAATTGAAATTAACATAAACAAAATTGAAAATTGTAATGTGGAGTGGGGGGGGGGACAACAAAAACAAAGGATATGCATGTGGTTTACAAATTTGAGTTTACATTTTTTTACATATACATCCAATCAGTTTTTTACACTGATAAGGCTCTTATTTTTCTCTTTTATTAGTCACTTTTCATGCTATAATTTTGAGTATTGTTGCAATATGGATCAAGTAGCTGTGTACATCCTTTGGAATATAGTTTTTTTATCTCTTAAGTGGAGTAGTTTCATTTTGTTCCAGAATGTATTTGGATGTTTTCTTGGATTATTATTATACATGAAGGAGCATCTTGTACACCATAGTGGAAATAATGTGAAAGTACTTGCTTGGATATGTTGCTAGCTAGCTCCCTTTAACCAATGATTGTAAAAGAGGTTGAATGTCATAATTTCTTTGATTGTACAATGATGGTATAGATATGCAAATTTTATCAAATTCAGGGCAGGTAAAAAGAAAATGTTCTTGAGTCTCAATCTTTCTATCATATAACCAGCATATATCTTCTGTATTTATGTAATGCCTTCTGTATCTATAGAAGTGTAATGTTGGTAGTGCTTCAAGATTTAATTTGAGCAAAAAATCATAATATTTGTTTTCTAATGAGCAGAATTTGAATTTTTGGGTTAGTTGTCTCTTGTTAATGTTTAGAATTGGTCTTTTATCATTTAATACAAAGAGAGGGTAAATTATCTGGTATATATCCCAATATTTAAATTTATATTGAGGTGGTGAATAAGACAAGTTTGGAATGTTGAGAATTAATGTAAGCAAGATTTTCCAGTATCTATTAACTGGTGGTAGCTTATCTGTTGGGATAATCTTGAAGAACACTTCCATGTATGGGAATAAATGAGCATAAGCAGAAATAAGATTTAATGTCTTTTGAATGTTAAAAATATTTATTGAATGTAGTTTCAAACCATTTTGCATTAGAGGAGCTTGACTACATTTTAGTGAAATTGAAACAATCTTTTTCCCCACAGCCACTTTCTACATAGTGAATTTATTTTACTAGTAAAAGATTTAGTGTGTAGTATTATTGGAGAATAGTATATGATTCCACTCATAATGAATAGATTAAACAGGATACTTTTGAGTACAATGATAGGTATGATTTTGAAAGTGAATCAATTATATTTTCAATTATATTTTTAATTTTATTTTGTGTTTGTCAAACATTTCTAGGTTGTTAAATAGAAAGGGAATCTCACAAAAGAGCTAGATTTTCTTTAAAATGTTGTGTGTGAAATAGCCCTGTATATATAGAACAAGCACATTATTCATCCATGTTAAACTCCAACTTGTATGTGTTAGTGTATGAATTAAAATTTTTTAATAGAGTTAGGATGTGTTTTTTAGAAGTTAATAAAAATCGAGACATCATCCATGTGGGCAATAAAGGAGATATTTGCTTTCAGACCATGTATATATATGTCTGATAATTCTTTTTCTATCTTATTCAGTAGGGGACTGATATAGATAGTAAAAAAAAAGAGCACTTAGCGGAGAACCTTGTGGAATTGAACACTAAGGTACAAAAGAGGGGGGATTCTTGCCATTACATATAATATGTATTTCTCAACTTAATAGAAGTTTGGTTATTAAGTATATTAAAGATCTGAATATTGCTGTGTCTTCTAATGCTTCAACAAGGAATTCAAATAGAATCATATCAAATGCTGATTTTATATCCAGTTGGATCACAACTGGACTATATTTTTATTATATCTGTCAGAATCAATAACTGTTTTGAATAGAAAGGTTGCTTGCATTATAGATCAGGGTAACCAATAAGAATTTTTTGAGTTTGTTAATTTTTTAAATAAAAGTCAGAAATGCATCACCACATTTCCTTATTATATTACTCTGTGCAGTTTAATGTAATGGTAAATTTTCTGATTTAGAGTTGGAGTTGAGGATCACTTAGTAGCATAATTAAGAAAAACAGCTTTCATGAACTAAATGGGAATATTCAAAACTTAATCTGCTACTGAAGTTTTATCCACCTCTTAATCTCCCAGTCAGTGTTTCACATTATAGCATCACATGATGATACTAGTTAATTCTGGTTTATTGAGCATCACCCCAAACTGTTATCCCCACCAATAAAAGTTGAACCCAATATTATTGCCTATGTTGACATGATTTTTTTTTTCAATCGGAAGGGAATTACACCCTATACACATACACTGAAATGTTGTTTTAATACTCATCATTCAACAAAACATCATAGATTCATTAAAACAACATCACAGCACACGTATAAAGAGGGTAATTCTTTTCCAATTAAAATTACATATGAATACTCTGCTATTAACTTGAAATAGAAAGTTAAATGTTTTTTTATAAAAATGACTATTATGGGAATGTTTGGCAAAAAAAAATATTATGAAATGTATTTTTTTTCATGATTATATTTTTACTTTTTAGCATAGCATTTTATTGTACGTAGCAGCTGAATGTGAATTTACCCTTACTCACTCTAACTCAATGCAGTGGGATGGCTAGATGAACTGTTAAATGTTTGTGGATCACTCATATAGAGTGCTCATCCATTTCTATAATCAAATTTCACATGACTTCCCTAGCAACTAAGTTTCCTGTTATTTTTTATTGCCCTACTTATCAACCTAAGATACTTTTGTGTAACTTTTTGTTTAAAAATTATTTTGCAGAAAAACGTTCCTTTTTTTTTTTAATATTATAAAAATTGTAGTTTCTAATAATCATATAATCAATTAATTTCACGCGGGTTGTAAAAGGTTATTTTATTAAGAGCCAATAGGGATTTAATAGATTAATTTAATAGTTATCATTATATACATATAAACTGAATAAAAGATATTGGAAATTTACTATTAAATTATAACATATTTATATAACTAGCAAAAAAAAAAAAAAGTTCCAAATAGATCAAATTAAAGTTTTTTTGGGGGGTGAAAAGCCCTTCCTTATCCTGTTATTTCATTGCATTTATTAATGATAAGTTGTATCCTGAAGCCTATAACTTTCAATTCATGAAGATGTATTTTCTGGAAAATTATGTTTTTGTCGATTGAATCATTTATTTGTGACTTGCTTTGTTATATTGGTAATAATGAAAGTCAATACTCTGCAGGGTATTAGAACGTAATGCCAGAGGTAAGAAACAGATAAATATAAAGTAAATTTTATCTTTTTGCAGACATTTTGAAACGTGTTTTTTCTTATTATTTCTTTATTAGATGGATTATTAAATATTACTTTATTGTAATAAGAGTATTCCATTATAATCATTTCATTGCACATTAATATATGTGCATTTGTATATACAGTCAATTCTTGCTCCATCAATTTTAAGCGATCAGAGAAAATGAACAACAGGTTTGACAAAACAAAAGACTGGAAGGTCATTAAAAACCTATTGGTTAAGAACAATTTACTGATTACTGACTGAAATAGAATGTGTGTGTCTAGTTTAATCTGTCTATTTAGTTGTAAGTATAATTCACACATTATAATTCAAAGTATTCTAAACATATTATTTGAATTATATATGCACGCACTCGCCGCAGAAGGGAATTTGCTGTTAATTGAAAGAATACCCTTTGATTTTTGTCAGAGTCTTAAAGGAACCAAGTAGGGCAAATTCGTAATCTCCATTTGATATGATCTTGTCATTGTAGCTGTTATTACTATGTGATTATTCATATAGTATATAGACATGAATGGGCTGTTTACCAGCATTAATCAGTGTGATGAGTTAATTCGATTTTTACCACTGAGTTTAAGATCAAGAAATATCACGGTCTTTCTTCTCAGTTGCCTGATAAATCTTACCTGTAATATTAGTTTTTTTTTGAAGGCATAATGAATGTGTGTGCGAATGAAAAAAAAAATATAGCTATTTACAATCAAGCCAGACAAAAATAAATCATGGCCCTTATTTCCAGGAGGCTGTAAAGTCGCCAGTCAAGGAAGCAGTTGGTTGTCAAAAGCGGAGGGTCTAAGAATCACCTGACTGAGGACCCATGCTGCCATTTGATAATGACCATTTATTTAGGCACTTACAAATGCAGATCTTTTTCAAGTGAAGGAAGACTTCAAGAATTGGAAGAAAAACTGTCTCATATTAAATGGGATAATATTGGACTATGAAGTTAGATGAAAAGATGAAGAGATGATTGATTTAAAAAGTAGAGATGTACTCTAATACAAAGGCATAAATATTGGTTACAATTGGAGTTGGATTCATTATAAATAAAAAATGAAAGAACAATATTGTGGAAGTTGATGGTGTATCAGACAGAGTAACAAGATTAGTTATTCAAGATAATAGCAGATAGAAAATGTACATAATTCAGGTAAATTCTCATAATGATGAAGTAGTAGAGGATTTTTATATGGATGCATAAAAGGCTTTTGATCAGATTAAATAACATTTTAAAATTGTTATGGGAGACTTTAAAGCTAGAATTCTGAAACAATTGATAGATGAAAGTGCTATAGGTGAATTTGGTTATGGTAATAGAAATGAGATTGGGCATAGAAGGAAATGGACATGGAAACATTCAAATGAAGGTAGAGCAGAATTGGATTATATTTTGAATAACAGAAAATACATATTTCAAGATTGTAAAATTCTTAATAAATTCAACACAGGAAGTCATCATAGATTAGTAAGATACAAGATACATGCTAATACAAAACTAGGAAGACAAAAATTATTAAGAAAAACAATATTCTCAGTTGATATTTTCAATCTTCAGAAACATTCAAATGAATTTAAATTAGAACTTGAAAATCATTTTCAAATATTAGCAGATTTTGAACATGATTCAGATTCCAATGAAATTAATAGGAAAATAACTAATACACTTTTAAAAACTGCAACAAAGATAGCTGGTAGGAAAAAACAGCATTTGATCAATAATATTTGTATTGAGACTATAGAATTTATGAAGAAAAAAAAAGGAATATGAAGATATATAAAAAATGTTGCATTAAGAAGGATTGAATATTTCAAATTTTATAAAATGGTTCAAAAAAGAGTTGATAATGATAAAAGAAAATATAATTGTGAACTACCAAGGAAAGCTATAGAAGAGAATAAAAGTCTCATGAGTGTAAAACAACAGTTTGGTATTGGTAGGAAACTTGTATCTGCAATAAGAAAAAAAAGATAGAACTATTACTGAAAAGAGAGATGATATCATGAAATGTGTAGAAGAGGTTTATCAAGAATTATATGGTAATAAAGGGCAAGTATCTTCTACAACTGAATTGCCTAGAATTTTAAATGAAGAAATAAGAGATGCAATTAAATTTATGAGGAAGGGAAAATCTTCAGATAATGATGGAATTATAATCGATATCTTAAAAGAAGCAGGTGAAGAAATATAATTTTTTTTGGCAAAGTTATATGTACCAGATGATTAGAAAAATGCACTATTCATATTTAAAAAAGATGATAAAGAAGATATTAGAAATTACAGGAGTATCAGTCTTTTATCAGTTTTATACAAACTTTTTACCAAGATAATTACAAACCATCTCAAAAGAATTGGTTATGTTTTATTTTTAAAAGCTATTTTAATTAATTTTTAAATATAATGTAGGTCTAGAAATTAAATATATTTTATATTTATTATTAAAAATGTGTTTTTTAAAATATATACACTACATGATATGAAATAAAATATTTTTTTATGTTATTCTAGTTAAGTTAGAAGTAAAACCTTTTTTTATTTTGTATAATAATTTGACTGTTTGAAAATACTTTCAATATTTTGATTATTTGGAAAATAATTTTTAATAATAAATATGTAAAAATATGATCTGATTTTATCACAAACTCTATTCAAGCTGAAGGCTACATATATTGTAAATTAATTGTATGCTTTGAGTTTTAATATGTAGAAAGCGTAATTGATCTATCAAAATCTAGTTCACTAATTATGTTTCAAACATCATAAGTCAATCAATTTTAATTTTTTAAAAAAGAAAAACCTCTTCTTGCAGTTGAAAGAGAAGTTAAAAAAAGAGGACTGAATAGAATAAGAAGAGGGGGGTATCATATATAAAAAAAACTTTACTTCCAGAGGAAAAAAAGAATTAATAACGAGAGAAGATTGCTTGGTATAGACAAAGAGAGGAATCATATATAAAAATATGGTTTTTTTTTTTAAAAAATAATATACTAAAAAAATTTTGTTTCAAATGAAGCAAAACTGTTCATATGGAAAAAAATTGTGTTAGGTCTATATTACATAACTATAGATGTGAAGATATGACTTTTGGAGGAATGATAAATCCTTGAATAACATTTTTTGTGGTATAGATTTTTGGACCAAATATAGTGACAATGGTTGTGGAAAAATGATGCATGCATAAACAATACATTATAAATTCATTATACTGTATTGTTTTAGCACTGAGTATTGCTATAAAGCCATACATACTTTTTAAAAAATAAATATAAATAGTTATTTGAAGTTAGGATTTCCATATATATTTATCCTCATACCATGTCAAACAACTGATACATATGACCACACACACGTGAAAAAAATAAATGATCCTCAATATATGTATTTTATGCAGAATCAGCATTCATCCGTTGGGCCAGATCATAATCTCCAACACATATATACAATCAATGTTCAGCTTATATTAAGATAGCAAATCCTTAATCTATAATGGACAGGTTTCAAATGTCTCACCCTTCCAACAATTCAATCATCCATTTTATTGAAGAACTAATGATGGAATGTTCAAAGATCTTGGTGAGTTTGATATTTTAGTCATACCCATGAACACATTACATCAGTTTAACCCCTCATATTATTGGCCATTATGTATCCATATATATATATATATATATATATATATATATATATATATGGATATATATAACGATCCACATGTGCTCGTTACAATATATATATATATATATATGATGGAGATGGGTTGAACTTATATTATGATGTAACTTATTTTCAAGGCAGTATAAAATTAACTTATTTATTCAGTATAATTAGTATTTACTATAGTACATAGAGAGATTTTAATTTAACATTCTATCATTGATTTGTCAATGAAATGGATGGTTGAATTGTTGGAAGGTGGATAAGATTGAAGTCTGTCTATTACAGTTTGTGGAATTGCTGTCTTAATATAAACCGAGCACTGATTGTATAATTGTGTGGAAGATTATGATTGGGTCCAACAAATGAATGCTGGTTCTGTGTGAAATACATATGTTAGAGATCATTCTTTACCTTTTTTACATGTGTGTGGTTATGAGTACCTATTGCTTGAGATGAAATGGAAGATGAATTTAGTCTGAAATCCTAAGTTTAAATCACTATTTACTAGAGTAAACATTCACTACACTGAATGAATTGTTTAAATAAAAAGAAATGTAATTTGTTTAGTTATTTCAATTTTAACATGCAATAATATTTTGAAAAGTATTATCTTGGAAATAAAATTAAAAAAATCTTCCATCTTTTATTATAATGTTTGCTATGTGTAGATTAAAGACTGTTATTTAAATATAATGGACAAAAAAAAAATTTAATTTCACAACTATGTAGCAAAATTAAAATAAATTTTTAAAATGAAGAATAATCAAAGATCTCACATAAAAATGTTATTAAAAGCTATAATATGATTATTTTTGTTACAAATACTTGGTTCTTAAAATCTTACCTTTTTGCATCATATTACATTAGATCTTTATTTACTAGTTTGAAAGATTCAGTTTATTTAATTTTTATCTTTTATATATGCACATTCTTAGATGTGGGCACCTGGGTAAAAAATAGTAGCCTATGTTACTAGAAAGAAAAGTATTAACTAAGCTGCTTCTATGTATTGCATTCTGTAACTGAATTCTCATTCAAATGTCGTATATGTTATAATACCACTCTCATGCAATACATATATAGCTCTGTATGATGTATTGCAGTAGCAAAGTATCACATTTTAGAAATGATGGCTCACAAATAATAGCTCAGCCTTGACATTTCTGATGTTTGCCTTTTTATGAACTCATAAATAATGCATCATTATTATCATCATCATTATTATTCATTGTTTAATATCTTCATTAGATCATGAACTTAAAGCATTGACTATTTACCTTGATTTATCTAAAGCATTTGATTATGTTAATCATAATATTTTGATTAGGCATTGCTATTTGTATGGTTTTCATGATTCTATTGGTACAAAATAGGATTACATATATTTGTAAAATAATATAGTTGCTATTTCACCCGACCGCAAAGCTACTTTTTACTTAAAAAACAAAATAAAACCTATTATTCTGTGAGTGCTTTCAAGAGACATGCTCTCATCTTCATAGCACTGAGTGAAGTGATTATATGCAAATTATATGCGGTGGGTGCAATAGCACCTATATTATTTTACAAATATATTTTTGCACGTAAAGTTTTAGATTTAGGTTTGAATTACAAGATTACATATAGTAATGAGAATTATATAAACTAGCTAATTGAGTCTCATACAATTATATTTGAATAATTATAAAAATTTCATATTTGATTTTATAATTTGTTGGGAGCATGTGAGCATTTGTCATTTGATACTATTAATGTGAAAAGAAAACTAATCTTTTAGTTGTTGAATAATTATTGTGTTTGTGTTATTTAATAAGCATATGTTATATAATTTTACTTGTTTTATCTGTTGTCTGATTCATTTTTAAGAGAAGTATATTCATAGTGGTGGTTTCACTGTTTCACTCATTGACCATTACATTATAATATATAAGGACCAAATTATACATTTCTAATAATTTTTAATAATTGGAATAATTGCATATAAAAATGTATATAATAAGTCTTTTTTTAGTGTGTGTGAATTTTGGAAAAAAAAAAAAACAAATTGATAGGCTAAAACTTATGGAAGTAAAAATAAACATTATTGTATTTATCTGAGATGAATGGTGGCAAAGTTGTGAATGGAGTGAGTTTGACAATGGTAAATAAAAATGTAACAATATATACATTTATATATTGGCAATCACAAAAAAGAAGTTTTAATCTTAAAATAAATAAAATTTTGTAGTAATTTTTCACTTCAAGAAAGATGAATCTTACTGAAATGTAAACAAGAAGAAGAATGGCAGAGTGATAAACTTGAGAACTAAAGATTTTTGTGATGCAAAGATTAAAACTGTTAGTTCTATTACAGCTCATTCTCTAATATCATATGAGCTCTTGAGCAACTAGTGATTTGATTTTTTTATTTGACTTCCTGAGCAATTTAATTATATGATTATTATTTTTTATTATTGCCATAATATTTCTGAGTATTTTTTGCATTACTTTTTTGTAGTGTGCATATATATATATATTGTAAAGTAATAGTCTTTAACTGATGTCATTGTTTAAATATTAAAATATATGGAAATATTTGTTATATTTTCATATTAGAAAAATCATCATCAGGTGTTAATAGACAGTTATCAATGGAAATAGTAAACTGTAAATCCTGGAAGCATTTACAGTTTACTGCTTTTATTGATTACTGTCTTTTAACATCTGATAGTGATTATTCTAATATGAAAATATAACAGATATTTTTTATATATTTAAATATATAGATATATGTGATAAATAAGAATATCTTAATTTTCTCACTGTAGGGTAGAATGAAGATTTGCTCAAAACAGCCTCTTGTGGAATAATAGGGAAAGAGTGAAGAATATTTGAGTGGGTTTTTAATACTATATTTAACTGTTAGCTAAGAGTAATGAAATATACATTTACTGATCAATATCAGATGCTTTTCTGCTTTGTTTTTGAAATATTAAAGAAAAATCTGAAATCTGATTATGAATCTGATAAAATTATTAAGGTTTACTCCTCCCCAATTCAAACCTTACACATATCCCATCTTTTGTTTTATCAATAGATTGACTTCGATATACCAAAGTGGACATTAGTTGCAGGTTTATTAGAAAAAAATTCTTTGGGAATCTGACTTGTGAATACCTGTTTTAGTTGCTTCTTCAATAAATTTCTATTCTCAGCATTACATATTCAAATGGTATAATTTATTTATGGATTTATTCAAATTACTAAAGTTCCATCTGATTTGATTATATATATAAATTATTCCAGCAGTTAATTTTATATAATACCCTAAATTAACACCTAATGATGGTTTATTAAAGAAATAAATTATTTTTTCCTAAAAAGTTTTATCTTGTGTTTTGAATAGAGAGTATTTCATTTACTTAATAAACCAGAGTTGGGCTGTTAATTTAGTGTATTAGCTATATATAAAAATAATTTTTCAAAAATCTGTAGCAGGGCCAATACTTCTTCAATTGTCTCTCATAAGGGAAATGATTAATTAGTACCTAATATTGATTAAACTTTCCATTTGCTGGGTAGTTAGTGTTTAAACTTTTTATTCTTGTTATATTTGCTAGTTAAAAATGCACATTTACTGACTAGTGTTATATGATTTGCTGGGTTAGTTATTTGAAAAGATAATTCTAAGTTTGTTGAAAAAAAGTTTATGATTTCTCAGCTCCATTTAGAACTTAGGTTGTAGTCATGGCAGTCTGATGTCAAGAGACTTTTATATATTGAGATATATAATAGAAGAGCAATATCAAGACTTTAGACCATTCAAGAAAGTATGGAGAAATGCATATTAGGAGTCACAAGAAGATATTGAAAATATATGGGCAAGAGAACACACAGATTTACTGACATCATTGAAAGAATTAAGAGATTGAAGTATTGGGCTGGACATACTGCAAAGAGATGGTGATAGATAGATGATTGAAATCTTAAACTGGATGCCAAGAGATTGTATAGGACCTAAGAACAGACCACATGTGACATGGATGGATAAAATAATGAAGAGTTCTGGAGTTCTGTGGAGAAGAGAGGCTAGAGATCAGAGAAGTTGGATTGAAAATGATGATGATGATATATAAAATATGAACCAACGATATTCTTATTCCTCAGAGACATACAATATATATATAAGTTGTACTTTTATAAACTTTGTATAAGAAAAATTGAGTTTTTTTCCATGGAGAAATAGATTCCCACGGTGCGGTCTTGATTTTTCCAAGCAGTGGATCTAAAAGAAGTAATTAATTTAGGTATAAAGGCAAGTGCACGGTCAAATAGGAAACATTCTGCTAGGTTAAAAGTTTTCCATTCGCTGATTATTCAGTGGTCAGAAACATGATTACAAAATAGACTCACTTTGGTATTATTGTTTTAATAGAAAGGTGACTAATGGTTATTGGATAACCTTGTCGATTTCTACATATGTTGTGAGAAGTAATGTGGTTGGTTGCTGAAATTTTATTTCCCAAGGCTTTGTTAGTTGATTAAAAAAAAAAAAAGAAAGCAGAGAAAGAAAGAAAGCCAGATCTTAGAAACAGTTTGATATCGTGCCTTAAATAAATTACTGTATTTTAACAAAAAAAAAAAAAACTTTATAAAAATAAATTCACGGCAAAATCTTTTTTAATATTAACTGAGGAATTCTTCGGATATTTTTTTTTTTTTTTTGGAAAATGGAAGAAAAATAATAAAACAATAAATCTTTTCGTTCAACGACTGCTTATTATTTAATGGAATACATACGAGCGAAGACGATACATCCGTTTTTTCTGCCACGATCTTCGAGTTCGAAGTGGAAGTCTTTAAGAGTTGGAATTTTTTTGACAGGTACACGACTGATAAACCTTTCAGTTAAACATCTAATATTGGTCAGCCAATTGGGTATCTTGCCCTTAGCTAAACAGTAAAACAAGAATGGGAAAAGTACTCAAATCCTCCCAGCTAATACTGAGAAAGTTCTGATGCAAATACTTGATTTTCTGATAATAATTGGAGGCTTTGATGTGTCCATAGAAATTTGTTTATTTACTTTACTATTTCAAAATGATATGAGAAATGTTTTACTGATGGTTGATAAAATGAAAATAGGTATATTAATTGCAACTTGTTTTTTACTTTCATGATGATCATAAGTTTGTGGATACTTTCACACAGTATAAATCACAATGCATTATAAGTTTGACTTTGCCATTTTCAAACTGAAGTAATTAAAATCAAAAAGTCAAACTTCAATCTTTTTGTCTCCCATACTTGCAGAATATTGATAGCTGTAATATTCTTGCCAATTCACAAAAAAGAATATTCTTTTATTGCAGTATATAAAGAATATGATTTAACAAAGTTTGTTTAAAATATCAGGTGCATTATAAGTTTGTAATGGACAAAAAGTCTCTTGGAAGGTACTTGTAAATATGAATCAGATTAGAAATCTTCCAGATTGATCTTCTAACTTGGATGTAGGCATGCGATTGATAGGTATTTCATCTCAGTGATATAACTTCTTCAACTTAATGTATTGTTATAGGGAAATTGTATGAATATGAAACAAAATGGACTCAAGATCCTTAGATTTAGCATCTAATTCTATCATTTCTAATGTTCAAATTTTCTGATTTACTCCTGAGCAAAAACTAATTGATTATAAAATGATTGATTTGTTGTATAGAAGTCTTTGTGATGAATCACACGATGTTCAAAAATTGAAAGAATCAATTGAACTGCTTTATCTATGGATCTTAACCTCTACCACTGCTCTAAACTGTGCATACATTATCTTTTCACCATTTCTATACCATTTACTGTAAATCTTAGTAATTAATAGATGCCAGATGATAGTGTTTAATACAATCTTATCCTGTGCTGTCCTATCTAATATCTTCAGCAATATGTAAGTTGAAATCATGAGATAGTGTCATGTGATGTTGTAAACTAGGTAGGATATTATGAGACATCAGATATTCTATTAAAGTAACAATTGTATTGGGAAAATTTATTTAAGAAACTTCCATAATATTATAAAAATAACTGCAACCTGAATTGAAATTATTTTAAAATGTGGAGTTTTTGAAATGCAATATAATAGTTTTGCTTTACTATTAATTGCAAATCATTGTTATTATTATTCAATGTAATATCTGGTAAAATAAAAATACACACAGAAAATGTAGTTTTTAAACTAATATTTAGCTTTATTACTGCCTAACATGCTTTCAGTATATTTTTACTATAGCATATTCATGACGTATAGTGGTGCGATTAAATGGTTCTTTATGTCAATGTTTAATTACCTGTTCTCATATTCATTTTTAATTTAAAATTTAAATTTAAATATTCAAATTGCTAACAAAAATAGAGTTAGTGTACATTCAGAGAGAGGATAGAAAGTGGATGATTAAAGAAGCATGTGCAATAGCTGGTGACCATTTGTCTATTAACAAAAAACGAGTGTACCCATTTCAACAAATGGGCTATTTGAATATTCAAATTTAAATTTTAAATTAAAATTGAATACATGAACAGTTAATTAAACATTGATATAAAGAAGCATTTAATCACACCGTTATATTCCATGAATATGGTATAATAACAATATATTGAAAGCATGGTAGGCATAATAAATCTAAAATTATTAAAAAAAACTACCTTTTCTGTATGTATTTCCATTTTACCAATTATTATTATTATTATTATTATTTTGATGATGATGATTCAAAATAAAACTTTAGTGAGTCTGAAAAGTTACAGAGTCACATCTAATTATACACTGACTTCTGTTATAATTGCCAATATTATAAGTTGCAAAACAAATCTACAACTATGCAAGGAGACCTATGAAGATAATTTTTTATTACATAAGTCTTTATAACTGAGGAGAACAGAGGGCCGCTTAATTTCTTTTCCAGTTCTTTATCTATTCTGCATACTTTTTAGAGTCTGGTTTTCTCTTTAGTTCAGTTTATGCTTACATTTCACTGCTTGGTTTTAATATTGAAAATTGATGATATTGAAGGTGTCACCATCTATCATATTGGACTTATATTTCATAGATTGGATCTTAGTTTAAAGTTTAATCATGTGGCTGCAAACACATCTGGTTGAGCTAGGATGCTGTCTCTTTTTCTGAACAATTTTAGTTTTATTAAGTATGTTGCTGGGTGATGCCGAGGATGATTAGCAAGAAGAACAGTACATCTGGTGCACCAGTAGGCATAAAGGCTGTATGAAGGAAATGATCATGCGTCTTTTCTTCTCTATGGCATAGTCCATAAAGGGATCTATATTCGTATGGAATCTAGGAAATCTAAAGAAATGTGTGTTGTGTGTAGAGCAATTAGATTAAACTTAAGCAGAAAACTGAATAATTTTGGTTCCAGTGACCTCTTTCTGAATTGTTGCAGTAGTTGCCTGTTGTCTATTGAGTTCACGATCCTCTTAATGGATTGAAAAATCCTCTACTAGACCATATATATATATATTTTGGACTTGTATTTGAATAAGAATATTGCTAACATATTTTATTACATTTTTTTTTAGACGAATTTTTTTTCTATATTTCTTGACATTTTATTTATTTTATTTAAGACTAAATAAGTTTGGATGTTCTATTTAATTAATTTCTTTCTTTTTTTTTTTTTTAAAAAAAAAAAAATCTTCGAATTTCTGTTCATAGCTTAAAGTAAATTACACAGTGAAGTAAATTCCAATTGAAACTTTCAAATTTAATTATAAAATTCCGAGTAAAATAAAAGCTGTAATTTATTAATGTGAAGCCGGGAAAGGATTTTAAGAAATTTTAAATACTGTTTCATTTAATTTTAAATAGCCAAGCTTATTTTATTTGGTTGCCATATGTTTACTAATTACCATTTTAATGAGTTTTTTTTTTAAAAATTAAGGACTGGGGTGGGGGGTAATATTAACATTTAAATGATTTCTCGTTCTTGAAACTTTGCATTTTGATTAATTAAATTGTTTGGGCAGATATTCAGGTGTTCATCAATACGAAGTTACAAAGTAAAAACTATAATTGTAATCTATTTAGTATGACAAATTTAAAAACGTAGAAGAAAATTCAACTACGAATATATACTATATTTGATAATCTCAACTTACACCAAGCAGTCCTTTATCTTTATCATTTTCAATCATTATCGATTTACTGCAGGATGAAGATCTCTCAACCTTAATCCAGTTTCTTCTCTCTTTAGCCTTACTTGTTCACATCATACCGGAGACCTTCCTTATTTAATCCATCTTTCACATGGTATCTTTTTTTTTTATAATCTCATAGAATCCAGTTTAAGGTTTCTGTCCAATCTGTTACCAACACATCTAGCAAAATGCCATGCTCAGTTCTATTTCAGTTTTTAATTATTTTAATAATGTTAGTTATACCTATTTGTTTTCTCACCCATAATTTTTGATTTTGATTCTCTTTTGTTATTCCTAGCATATATCTCTTCATATTTCATTGAATGATCAGAAGTCTCTATATTGCTTTCTATTAATCCATAATTAAGAATTGCTTCAAAAACCTTTCTTTTCAAGTATCCATTTAATATTAAATTATTTCTACCAAAAGTACTTCATCCAAGTTTAATTCTATGATTGATTTTGTTTATTACATTTTAATCTAAATTAACAATCTGACCAAGATGTTTGCAGTTTTTCACTTAGCAATGTTCTCCATACACTAGTGTTATGTGATGTCTTAGTTGTTAACTTCTTACAATTTATAAATATGGATCTTTATTTTCTTTTTTGCAGAAAGTCCATGAAACATTATTTTAATCTTTTTAGCATTTTCTTTAATCCTACTTTCTTATTTTTATCTGATAACTGTTGCAACATTTCCTGAAACATTGAAGTATTATTTACAGAAAGTACTACATCATCTACAAAATCCAGATGACTTAAATAACTCCATTCATTTTTTATTCCTTCTGCTTTCCATTTTAATCTATACAATACTTTTTGTAAAACTGCTATAAAAGTTTTGGAAATAAAGAATCTTTTTATTGTACACTCTTCTCAATGTTCAATCTTCTTAGTATCATTGCTATTGCATTTTGACAAATATACTTCAAGATATGACCAATATTCCATATCCATATTTTTTATGATCCAATGCTTTAATTACGGTAGAAATGCTTATAGAATCAAATGTCTTTTCATGATCTACAAATCCAAACCATAATGACCATTTATATTCATTGATTCTTTCTATAATGTCTCATAATGCTTGGGTTTGATCCACTATGCTAAAACTATTTTTGAAATCAGATTCTTCTTTTGATAGTTAAAATCCAAAGTTCACTGTAGATGAGTTGTAATTATCTGGGTAAACATTTTTGTATAGAACTGATAAAAGATTCATTGGTCTGTAATTTGTAATATCTTTTTTATATCCTTTTTTAAATATCAATGATAGTACTGTATTCTTTCCATCATCTGGCACATCTTTATCATTTAGACACTTGGTATATAACTTTGCCAATACTTTTTATATTTCTGAAAAGATATTGATCATAATTCCATCATTTTCTAGAGTTTCATCCTTTTTCATAGATTTAATTGCATATTATACTTCTTTATGTAAAATTCTGGACAATTCAGAAGATGTAGTAATTATAGGAGAAACTTTGTTTTCTAGTTCTTTATTATTATATATTTCTTTATAGAATTCTTCCATAGACTTCATGATATTATCCCACTTTTTAGTAATAGTTCTACCTGTTCTGACTTTATTTTTTATAACGATGATAAAATGGGTACATTATTAATGACAAGAGTTCTATGATCAAAATAATAACATTTAGATCATCTAATAAGCTCTATGAATAATATTATTTTGAAGAAAATATAGGATAATGTTTTTTTAATACTTCATAAAATTCATTCATATGCTTAAATTTATGGTTGTGTGTATGTATATCCTAATATTTCCATAGCTATATTATTTTTTTAATGGCTACATGACTGTTTTCCCCCTTTTCACAATAATCTTGGATACTTAAGGATTTGACAAAGTCTATTCAATACTTTTATCCTTATTTGTGTTTGGGCTTGCCATCTTTCTCTCCTAGTATACATACATTTTTTTCTGATTTAGAATGAGTAAATATAGAATAAAGGCAACTCTCCACTCTACTGGTATTTAGTATGCATTAGTATGCATCTAGTATTCAGTGATTATTCAAGCTAACCCTAGATGACACTAGAATATAAAGTTGCTCTTCTCCTAATATTTTGTTCAAAACAGGAATATAGTGATTTATTTTATTATATTTTACTAAATTTACTCTAGAGCCACCAGCTTTTAAGGTTGAATAACAAATAGATAGAAATGGATAGTGCCACATTCAAATGTTCTGACTGATATCAGGTGTATGACTTTCATCACTGAATAGTACTGAAATTTATCCACATGTAACACTTCCTTTCTATTAATCAAACTTATAATTTACAATTTCATATTACCATTCTTAACCTAAGTAAATTATTTACCTTGTTATATATGTCTAATTCTAATTGCTTGTTTCAAGCCATGGTTATATACCTAGACAATCAATTAACTTTAATTATATTACATGGTTACTCATTTGTTGTGGAAAATATACTCAATCAGACTCGCCAAAAAATATAAACTCTAAAATACAGTTAATGGCTTCATTGCTATGAGCAGACTTCTCAAGTATAAAGAACTACAAAATAACATATTTAAAGTAAACATTACCCACAATTTCACTTACATCCTATACATCCTTAAAAGAACTTTTAAATAAGTTAATTGCTTCACAATTATAAAATTTTAATGATAAATATTCTTTAATTCTTTTTATTTCATTTCTCTCAAAGAAAACAACCTTAGTCTCCTCAAAATTAATAGTGTGGCCTGTATCTTTTTCATGGATATATAAAACAGAACTAAGATATTTATTTCTAACCCTACTTTATGTACCTTTATTCTTTCATTTAAGCTCAAACTACTCTAACATATATAGATCAGAGTAGTTTGAGCTTAAATCAAAATAAAGGTACATATAAGTAGAGTTAGAAATAAATATCTCAGTTCTGCTTTATATATATAAGTCAGAGTATATAAGTCAGAGTAGTTTGAGATTACATGAAATAATAAAGGTACATAAATGTAGGGTTAAATATAAATATCTTAGCTCTATTTTATATATCCATGAAAAAGATACAGGCCACACTTTTAATTTTGAAGAGGCTAATGTCTTTTTTGAGAGAAATAAAATAAAATGTAGAATTAAAAAAATCTCTATTATTAAAAAATTATGATTCTGAAGTAATTAACTTATTAAAATGCTCTTTTAATATTAAGGGTGCATGGGTTGTAAGTGAAATTGTGAGTAATGTTTAATTTAAATATGTTGTTATTTTATAATTCTTTACACTTGAGAATTCTGCTTATAGTAGTGAAACCATTGGTTGTGTTTTAGAGTTTATATTTTTTTGGCTAGTCTGTTTGAGTTGTGAATTTGGGATAATTTCCATTATTTTATTGACTTGTTTATCTTTAGGTGTTTAATGTTCATATATATATAAATTATAGACTTGTGTATCTGTGCCTACAGATAGATAATACCAACCTTTTGCATATACACTAAACACTATTGATGATGCTATATAATGTTTTTAATATATATACAGACACATATATGATATGATGTAATTAAAAAAATAATTCACAAGAAAAGAATTAATAATGAAAATATAGTAATTCATGACAGTCCAGTAATAAATCAAAAGAAGACAACTCTATGATAGATTGAGTGCAAAAGACATTGAATGTAAGAGATCAACAAGTCATCAATGTAACTCATTAGATACAATAGCTTATCCAGTTTCCGAAATTGATATTTGTTTGTTTTTTTTAAGATCTTTTTCAACTGGGATCTCCAATTCTTTAATCTTCTATTTTAATGGTTATGAGATGCTATGAAGAGGAAATTTTTTATTATAGTTATTATAGCTTTGAATGGATAGATTTCTAAAAGTTATACCACACATATATATTAAGTAAACCCACATAAATATATAATATATTAACATTATTTAATTTTACCCTCTTTTATGAAAAATCAACTAATTTCTTTGGAAATACCATAATTCTGTTAATCAAATCTGACGTCATCTCTTGCTTTGGAGACCCGTGGAGATCACATTTCATTTAAGTTGTTCTATTTTGCATGATCTCAACTGCTTTCCTAAGCAGTTGATGATGTCATCAGATTTTATTGACATAAATGCATACATCAACATTGACTTACTATGATTCATAAAATCTTAACTGTTCTTCCAAGTAGATGATGATGTCAGGTTTGATTGACAGGAACACATATCCTGCAAGTGTTTAGTTGATTTTTCAAGAAATATTACTGTGTATAAGATCGTAACTTTCTACAAATTTCTGTAAAGGGGCTATATAAGATTTGAACTTTCTAAATCCATGAAACATTAAATTAGTATACCTCAATATATATGTATTAAGGGAGCACACCACTCTCCCTTGTAGGCTATGATCAAATTACACTATTGACAAAGGATCAAGAATAGAATAGATCCATCTATTTTTTTAAGCTTTAAATGTTTGGCAGGGATAAGATTGTAAACATCATAGGCTTAAAAATAAATGAATCTATTATATTCTTGATCCTTTATCAACAAATTATTTTTTCATAACTGAAAATGAGTGATTTATTCAATTACATACATACATATATATATATATTAAGTTATTTAATTTAATATTTATTAGTCCACTTTAGGGCAAAAATCCCTTTTTACAGGAACAGTAAAGAAAAAAAAAGCAATTATTTCTACAGCTTGTTAATTTCTGATTGACTTTAGCTTTATCCCCTAGTTAAAACCAGCTAGATACCTAGTTACTTACAAATATTGAGTAGATAACTGTTTAAAAGACAACCTTAAATCTTTTGAAAATCCGAAAAATGAAATCCAGTTTTTATTTAGGTAAAATTTAATCCAAGCCTTTGGAGTTGTTATGCAGACCATGGTATAGGTATATGTGTCAAGTATTAATAAACAAAACTTTATTCTAGCTGGAAAAACAGATATCAGTTTTGCAAAAGTTAGAGTGAATGAAATTATTTGAAAACACTTGCTGGTCATTAACTTTGAATGTTAAACAGAGGTCATATATAATTTTAGGAAAGATAAATGAAAAGATAAGTAACTATCTAGCCCTAAGAAGTAAAATATGAAAGCTGGGAAATTTATGCAAATTAAAAATGTTAAACTATCCTTTAATCTATATTCCTGGAATTAAAAATATCCCTTCAGAAGAAAGTGATCTAAAAGCATCCAAAGAATACTAATAGAAAATTGATTAAAATGTTTTATGTTAGAGATAATAATATAATGTTTAAAGAAATAAAAACGCATGCAATTTTAGAGAATAATCAAGAACTTCCAGTTAAGGGATTTTTTGACTTGCAAGGAAGTAATAACACATAATTTTTGCTCTATATATACACTGTAAATCAGTTTTATTTATGTTGTCTAGGAGAGTCAAAACATTTTCTATACATAGCAACAATTGTCATTCAAAAGTATTATCAAGTGATGTGGGAAAATAGTTCAACATAGTTTTTGGTGTATGGGAAAATGAGAAATTTAATGTAAAATAGCTAATGATGTTTAAGCTTTGCAATGAAACTCTAAGATATGAACAATTTGAATGTTTTTATTCGTGAAGAAAATTATAATATAAATAAGTCAAGTTATGGTTAATTTATTGTAGAATTAAGATTGTCATATCCAAGAGCTAGCATTTTTCGGATTGATTCTAACTCAGAAAGACAAAATTCTCAATTTGTTCATGGCAAATGACTTGCTATTTAACTGATTATATTATAGGATTAAAAAAAAACCCAATAGATATTACTTCATTTGATTATTACCCAAATTATTAACTTTGAAATCAAAATTTATTTTTAATCTTTTTATACCCATCTCATTTTTACTACACTTCTTATTAATTACTTATTACATTCCCATTTTTTATATCAAATATTAAATTTGTGTTCTCTCTGTTTCCTTTATCTTCAGTCTGCCCCTGTTAATACTGGGCTAATGTATTCAAGGCTTAATAGTCTACTTGAACTAAAGATGAATAAAAGCATTCATCATTTTTTGAAGTTAATTCATTAATAATTATAATTAGCATCCCTGAATTTTTTTTTTATCTCATTGCTCTTTTTTTTTTTTACTGTCTTTAGTTACTTAGGTTGGTAACCTCATTTGCTGTGAACTTCTATTGACGTTCATTATTTTTCAATATTAACTCTGTTAATACAATTTCATTTTTCTTCTTTAACTGAACTCACAACAATTCTTTATCCAATTTTTTGCTTTTCTGTTATTTTTTTTTTGTATTTGTAATTTTTCTTCTTCTAGAGATTAGAGTGGCCATACTTTTTTATAAATAGTTGCTAGTGATGATGCATGTAAAAATATAATTAATGTTATATATTAGAGTAAGCAATGCCAATTTTTTCTGATGGTCAAGCGTTATTTGCCTAGTCACGTTACATTGGTAGAGTACGTGGTATTTATCATATATGTTAGAAGCAAATTTTTATGAAAGACCTATCAAAAGACCACTTGGAAAATAGATGGATGAGGTAAGAAAGTTTTCTGGAGTGATGTAGAAAATGTGAAGATTATAGAAAGGGAGAGATAGCAACCTGCAATGATTGTTATTATTTTTTAGTATTGAAATGCTTTAAAGATATTTTTCAGAATTATATTTCATGAATATTTAATACTTATTAGTATTACTCTGATTATTGTATTTGTATTGTAAATATAGGATCAAATCGGATTATTAAAATACATCAATCCTGCCTTAAATCACTGATATGTCAGTAGATATTGACATGAAAAATCGCAGTTTGATTTATTACATTATATCACTTTATTATAAATTTGTGTGAAGAGGGGTGGTGGAAGCAACTTTATTCTAAATAGGAATTTGAAAGATTGGGTTTTTTTTTTTAAAAAAAAAAGTTCAAGTAATTAACTCTTATCAAAACATGCAGGTCTTCTAACATTTATATATAATTTTAATAGCAGTCTTACAATTTGTTATTAATCTTTTAAAATCTCTCTTCAATTACTAGCGTTCCAAATCTAGAGGTTAAAAGCGAAGTTAGTGAATGAGGCTTTTTCTGTTTACGATATTAAAATAATCAGTCAAAGTTAACTTTGGAAATGAATTTAAAAGCAGAATGTATTAAAATATTGCAGCATCTATTTGAATTCCTTAACTTTTTTTTTTGTACTTTTAGTTAAGTTTTTGAAAAAAGTTTATATATCAAAATTTACATAGGTAAAACGGCAGGTAAAACTATATTTTATCTGTACATTTCTAGGCAAAAACTTTTTAACAGCCCCCCTATTTAGAAGAACATTTTAAGATAAAATGATACTCAGACTTTGCGTTTGCCAAATAATGAGTCTTGAGCAGTTTTCCATTTGGTCTTTATTCCTTAACAAATAGTAAGCAGATACTGTCTTAAATCACCAAACATCACATGATCCCCATTTCTTACGCTTGCTCATAACTATTTTTAAAACAGGTAAAACTCTTCATACAGTAGTGCCACTCAGTGCAAGCCAGAGTAATCAATGGATGCCTGTATGGAGAGTTTTGGATGTTTCAATAACAGTTATGAGTAAGCATAAGAAATGATGATCATGTGATATTTGGTGGTTTAATACCAATCCCCCCTAGTAGGATAGTGGTGGTTATGGTTATTAAAGAACCAAAGGCACCAAAATGTATGGGTACTGAACTGAGTTCAGACCTATACAACTATATAAGCTAATGAGCTTAGATTGAAAATATTATTGTGCTTTCAATTTTATTCTCATAGTTTTTTTAGTTGAGATAAAAGGTGGCTGCTGGAGGGTTACATTAGATCCCATGATCTAGGTGCAGTGCTCTCAGATCCAAGGCTCCTTACTGACGAAGGCCACAAGCAGAAACTAGTCTGGGGATATTGGATGAGTAGGCACTAGATAGGGATTTTACGCACAAGCCTTCTGGCATCCATTGATTACTCTGGCTTGCACTGAGTGGCACTACTGTATGGAGTTTTGCCTGTTTTAATATCAGATACTGTCTTGTGTGATTTAGCACTGTAGTAGACTGATATACTTTGAAGCCCCAAGTTAATATATTGTTACTTCAGCTTTGGTGCTCAAACTTTATACAAATAAGCAATACATTATCTAATTATTTTATTTATTTCCTGAATACTCATTCACTGATCAATATTAGATGATTAGCTAGCTTTCCTATCGGAAATAAAAATTCTTATTTGTTGAAAAATGTTCAAGTTTATTTAGCATGCATTTAAACTCAGATCATTGAAATGGATTTTTTTTTGTTTTCGTTCCACCACGAGTTTTTATATTTGCTGTTAAATGTTGTCAAACATGGCATTGGCTTTATGAGATCATTAGAATATCATCCCCTCTATAAAATTTTCACCACATAATATAATAGTACTCTATTGTTGTTTTCTTCTTTATAATTTGAAATGATATTTTTGCTATTGATATATCTGTGATTAGTTCTTGCTGACAAGGAAAGGAAGGCAATCAATTGAAAGTAGACAAAGGGTAATTTAGTCAGGAAAGGTTACATAAATTTTGTTAAAATGCTGATAAGTGATGTGGACAGAAATTATTTCATATTACAAACAAATACCACTTGGTATTAAATAAAAAGAAGATAACATGATGTCAAGAGAAACATGGAAAAAAATGTTCATGACATATTACTTTGAAAGATTGTTTTATTACAGGCTTTACAATATGTGGAATGTATACATAGATATCAGATGTGCAAAATTTTGATTTCACTTGCTAATAAGTGTTACATAGGTGAGGAAATTCATAGGTATTACTGACATCGTAGAAAGAATTAAGAGACTGAATTGGAACTGGGCTGGACATATTTCATGAAGAGAGATGATAGTAGATAGGTAAAGAAATCTTAAATTGAATTCCAAGAGATTGTAAAAGACTTAGGAAGGTGATCATATATGAGTTGGATATATGAAGTAAGGAAGGATGCTGAGTTGATATGAAGAAAAGAAGTTAGAAATTGGAGAAACTTGATTGAACTTGAACATAATTGTTGACAAGTATTACTCTTAAGTTTGTTTTTGTTATAAGTAATTAACAGATATGTGTATATGTGTGAATATTATTCATTAATCAAAGTTAATGTACTCTTTATAATAGTGGATATGCAGCTTTGTGGTACATATGACTCCATTACTGCAATAATGTGTGAAAAGTTGATTTCTGTATTATTAATATTTTATATAATAATGGCATTGTGGTTAAGAATAGGAATAGTGGTATGTAATTAGAAATAGTAAAAATATTTATTGATAGTATAAATTGATGTACAATACACTACTTCACTTACATGCTATTCCCCAAAAAATATAAATGAATGAAAAAATGTTAGTAACCTATTTATATTTTATCATACATAACAACCATTTCCGCCTCTCGTCAAGTTATATACAAACATGTTTTTTTTAAAAACAAAACATTAAAATTCATAAATTTACTATGTGGGAGGAGTTATTTATAAAGTATTTCTCATTTATGATGTTCTTTCTTTATTATTCTTTCCAAATTTGATGTAGAATATATTTCATATAATAAATATTTTCTAAGCATAATACTAAAAATTTTATGAAATTGAAGAACGTTGGTAAAGTTGATATGAAAATCAAAATAATTAAAGAGGAACTAGTTTAATGTTGATGTGATTATTAATAAATTTTTATAAAAAAAAGTAAAATTATTGAAGAAAAAGGATATTGCCATGAATGTTTTTAATTATGGTCAAAATCATACATTTTAGAAATATTACCAAAATCATCATTTTCTTTATAATTGTAATATCTTATATAAATACAATTTTTCCAAACCATTTCAAACATCACTACTGTCACATCTAGGTGCATAATCCTAAGGATACAGCCACAATATATATATTACTTACATAATGAGTATAAGCTTAACTTTAAGAGATTAAAGTAAATTCGCTCTGAAGAAGACTGCTGGACAGTTGAAACATATAAAGGGTTTTTCTAAAAAGTGTTCAAAGTAGTTTGGATACATTGTATTTATATAATCGTACATTTTCATATTCATTTTATTTAAAAAATAATTGTGTTGAAAGTCAGACATTTCGCTATTCATTTTATCCTAAAAAATAAAGATTTGGTACAGTAAATATTTTTATATTTTGATTGAATGTGAATGACTGAACAATATTATTGTTTATAACTTTTATTTATACTATAATCTTAATTTACATATCCAACTTGTATACATAAAAGTGGCTGTGTTATATGTATGTGCATGTTGAAGAGAACTATATATTTGCAGTTCAATAAACAATCCCCATCTATTATAATCAAAGTTTCTCAGCAAAACATGAGTTATTATATGTGATGTACACTTGGAAGGAGCAGGGATTGGAAGCAAATGTAGCACATCACAAGTTTGATATTCCCAATATTGTAGTTTGGAATAGGAATCAGTATTGGAAGTATAATTCAGGAATAAATTTATTAGTAATATTTGTGTACTGCAATGGCGGCAAGGCATTTCAGTGATTGACTGACATTTTTTAATTGATTAATATTGGTATTCATATAGCATAGGTTTAAAAGTGAGTTATCTTGTTTGCAACTGCAACCACCCATGTTTATATCGTATCTACCACTCAGTAAGTTCCCATGTTTGTAAACAGAGTGGTGATTAGGATGTAACTAGTTTTCAACTTTTTGGTTACCATCATGCAAAAAAGTTATAACAGATATTCACTGTCTTGATGTAATCATTTCAGCAGGGTTTGTCAAAATTAATTACCAATCTTATCAATTACAGCTGTATGTGTCCAGTGATAAAAAATACCTAGGTAAATATTAATTATACTGAGCATGTCATGTTCTATGGAAATACAAAACACAGATCACAATCATATATGTGTATATATACTACTTTCAGTGATTTAATAGTATGTAACACATCACGATTAATTTTTATATGATTAGTTTTTGAGTAAATGAAATACAAGCCAGAGCATAAGACAGTGTTTTTTTAAAATTATTATTTATAGACAAAAGATTTTTTGAATCATTATTGACAATGTTTGAATGGAGCATAATGCCACATATGTTAATTATTAAGTTAAAGCAACTGAAATTAGCTTAAAATAAAAAGTATGATTGGTTTAAATTCATGCTTTCTGGCCAAAGTGTTACAACCAAAATGAAGTAAAAGAAGATAGTTCAAGTTTTTCTCCATAAAAGGTTTGAGACTATTTTTATTTACTTAATAAACTAGTCATATGACAAATAATGTCAAGTTTTACACACACATATATAATATTGGCATCAACAAGAGCTTTGAGGATTCCATCCTCAGATTTTCAATGAAATGGATGGCTGAAGAGTTGAAGAGTGTAGAAGATTGAAACTTGTCCATTAAAGTTTAAATATTTGCTATCTTAATATAAACTGAGCACTGAATTTATTTATGTGCAGGAGATGATGATCTGGCTCAATTGATGAGTGCTAATTCAGCATAAAATACGTATATTGGAGATCATTTTTCTTCACATGTATGTGGTCATGTGCATTAGTCGTATACGATGCATTGGATAGATGTAGAGAGCTTGAAAGTTCGAATTCAAGTTTCTCATAATTACGTTAAGTATAGATAATATACATATATTTAAATATATATATATATTTATCATGATTTGTTAATAATATAATTTATTTTGTTAGTTATCAAGTATAACAATGTCCATTGGTTATGATTACCCTAAAGATAATGATTATACTGAAAATGAATTACAATTTAAATTGAATATTTACTCATAATTAATCTTATATAAATGTATAAAATATCAGAAAGAATTAAACTAGAAAAATTGTGTTTTTAATTTGTATAAAAATGTGTTATTTATAAATATAATTTATTGCAATGTTTGTATTTGTGAATAAAATGTATGTATTACAGCTTTGAAGAAGTCTGTTCAGCAGTCAAAACATTAAGCTATTTGTGCAAGCATTATATTTAAAGTACTGCATTGAATAAGATGCATAAAAGAAGTGTTTTGCCCAGGTGTGGTTTAATTTAATTTTAAAGTGTCAGACTCTTCAGTGTGAGGTTCTCAGATTGATTCTACAGCTGGCACTTCAGGTGTTTGAATCTTATGAACTTTCTGAACAATGAAGTCATTTGATTATGTATTTATTTAAGAAGTTACTAATAATACTTATACTAAGTTTATTATTCCATATTGAAATACAAATCATAGTTTAAGAGAAAATATATATTTACTATGATTTTTTAACTATATAATTGGTTTCTCTAAATTTACTATTGGGATTCATTAAAAGAACGGTAATGTAAAATTCACATTTCTGATTTAAGCCATGTAATTGGCTAGTAATAAGTTTCTTTAAATTAAAGTTTTAGGATGCCATGTAATATACAATATGTTAATTATAAATAAAGCCCTAAACTTCAAAACCATTCTGATTTATCATGTTATTTAAACACAAATCAATTTTATAACGTTCTTTAATCAAATATGCTGATAATGGAAGCAACATATAGTGGCAATTGATTTAAATTTGCCTTACATCTCTTCTTTTATCTACAAAATATTAGCCTCTCCTAAATAATTTAGTGTCATCTGTTCTTTTAGATGCACATTTTAAAAAACATCCAAATTTTCTCTGTCAAAGTCTTTTGCCATAAAAACCATTGATTTCTTAACAATAGTTTTTAAAACTCTTTGATGCTATCCCTTGTCTCTTGCATTCTCAAAATTCAAACTGCTATTCAGATGTAAACATACCCGTGATATCAACGATAATGAATCAATTTTGTAGGATAGTTTTTTGAAAATATTTTGACTTTCAGGTTCTTAGTGAATTGTAAAATGGAGTTAAAGGTGGTTGCCTGATGCATTACCTCATTATAGCCAGGTTTGAATCCCAATCATCACTGATAAAGACTAAACCAGAAACTAATCTGGAGATAGGGATTTAAATGCAGTACCTTCAACTAATCCCTGAATTATCCAAGTTTCCTATGGCATTACATTAGAGATCTATTCTTATCTTATCATATATTAATTAGGTGAGTTAAGAAATTAAATGATTTGTTATTATTTTGATATTCCTAGTTAGAGAACAATTAATAAAGAGCTATAGATATTATTGTAGATTTGGATTCAGATCTATATAAATGTTCAAAAAATGATATTGCTTTCAATTCTTAATATGTTAATTTTAGTCTTTATTTTGAATAATGAAGCAGAGTTAAAGATAGTACATAAATGCCCAATTACCATATTTATTCAAAACTTTCATCAGTTATTTGTCTGCATAAGATAAGGCAAAATATTTGAACATTTGCTTATGTTTTTATATTAGTTTTTTCTTTAATAATCACTTTCTTAGCCTTAGGTATATTATATCAATCTTGCCAGTTTTTATTTTAATTAATATATTTACAACTTTTTTTTCACCGTTGCACTAATTATTTTATCTTTATCTACTTGATGTTTTTTACTTTTGATTTACATATGAAATCTGAATTGTTTTTATCTTCTAAATCACATCTTATTGATATAATTTAATTGATGTTTAAGTGCTTGGAGACGCCATCGAGTAAGAAAAGCTTGCTTAAGAAAAATAAACAAACAGATTGACTTAATTGAATGTACATACTTTGTTAATAATTTGGCCTTTTTACTGAAGTGTACCATTTGGTTCTACTTTTTCTGTCAAACTGTAGAAGGTAGACTATTATAAATAAGAAGAACAAGTTAGTTTTTGGAAGAAAAAGTATAAGGTATGATATTATATTAATATGATTGCAAAGAGATATGTAGTTTGTGAATGTAGATAATGTGTTTGACAGAGTAATCTGGAACAGTCTATGGATATCTTCAGAATTAGAAAGAAAGAAGATTGATTTGGAATATGAATATTGGACAAAGGATATATATTAGGTTGGTGGATATAAAGATTGTGGAGATGAACATAGCAAGAGGTGTTAGGCAGGAATCTTGCATAATTACTTTTACTTTTAATGCTTATTTAGAGGCCTGAAAATAAATATTTGGTCTCCTGAAGATACTAATGTTGGATAATTGATAATAAAATATATAAAATTCACGGATATTTATGATTATTTATTATCTAAAGATGAAACGAATCTCCAATTCATGTTGATTAGATTGGAGGAAAGTTATATTGAGTATGCAATAGGGACTAAAATGGATTAGACCAAGTCTTGGAGATAGGAAACAATGAAAGAGGCATAAGGTGGCATTTGATGATAAAGTGATTTAGCAAGTGAATTGAATGAGGATAGAAGAAATGTCCACAAGAACAAAAAGAACAACAAAAGAAGCATTTATCAAGAAGAAATATATAAATATTTGTGGATCTTTGGAGAAAAAGTTGAGAAAGAAATTGATATTGTTGTAGGTTATTGTTGAACTTTTGAGAAATATAATAGAGAGGATCTAGTTGGATGGATAAAATCATAAATGAACAAATTGTGGTAGAAGTTGATAAGGAGAATATAGTAAAGAGACTGCTTAGGGTTATATTATAGCAAGCTGAAAGAGTTAAAGAGTTATAACCATTCTGTTCAAAGAGAAAAATGTGCCTATAGTTAGAATAGGACCAAGGTTACTTATAATAAATAGCTATTGATATTGCATGATTTCAAACCTATTAAGTTGCTTATAAAATAGGAGTTAAATATCACTTCCACACACATAACTGCCTTGGTTTCAGATTCAAATCCCAAATCATATTGTTTTTGGTCAATAACTATTGCGCAGTGAAATATTTGGTGATTCAATTTCAAAATGTCTGAAATATTTGGTTCCTTAATATTTTGTTTATTTTATTTTTTTGTGATTAACTATTTAGATTTTCTAATGATACTCCTTTACAATAGTTCTATTACATCCACATACAATTATTTTGAAGCCTTTGTTGAAACAATGGATAATGGTGAATATATAATACATATGCTTAGTATAGAAGCACATATCTGTGATATAATTTAATTTAAAAATTATATACATTAAAATATTAAGAAAATAATTAACAGAAAATATAATAATGTTGTTTTGAAAGTGAGAATGGACTAATAAATTCAGTACATTCATAAATCATTTATTTTAACTTTGTCACATTTCATGATTTTTTTTAAGCTTAATGGAATTGCATTCATCATTAATTTCTCCATATCCATTTTAACCATTTTTTTTTGCAGAATTTCTGCAACTTCAAAATAATGCTATCATTTTGATAGAAACTAAATTTTTGATTCTAAACTTCATGCATGTTGGATGCGTAAGATGTATAAAATGTTAACTAAGCAGTGATTCATAGAATCACTTGTAGATATATATGCTCATTGGTAGTGAGTTTGTGGATATGAGGTTCTACTACACTATGATTATTTATCATGTTAATTATTCATATTTATATCTGTTTACTACTAACAAAAAAAATCAATTGATGAAATCAATCATAAAATTAAACCTGGTTGGAGGGTTTTTGGTAGAAATAATATAATATTTAAAGGAATAAGTTTGAAAAGGAAGATTTTTAATAAATGTGTTTAACCATTTCTCACTTATGGATCTGAGACTTGGATACTTAACAGAGGAGCAATACAGAGACTTCAGACCACTCAAAGAACTATGGAGAGATGCATGATATGAGTAACAAGAAGGGATCAAAAATAAAATACATGGATAAGATAACAAACAAGTGTACTGACATCATTGAATGAATTAAGAGACTGGGGTTGGGATGGACATATTGCTAGAAAACATATGGACAATTGAAATCTTAAACTGGATTCCAAGGGATTATAAATGACCCACAAAGAAACTATATGTGAGATGGGTGGATGACATAAGAAAGTGTGTGGAGATGATGTGAAGAAGAGAGGCTAGATATCAGAGAAGTTGGATTAAATTCAGAGAGGCCTTTATCTTGCAGTAAATTGATAATGGTTGATGATAATGACGACTATTAGTAAGTTTGATGTTAATGTTTAAGGGAAAATCTATTAAACTTATTTAATGTCAATGTAAAATATATAGCGCTGAGAATGAGATTCTTAGGATAAGTTAATTAAAATCAAAGCCATGGGTTCATGCTTTATAGAAGCATGACTCCCTCTCCTCAACTCACCTGACAAATCTAGATTAACTTGATTCATTTACCTGTTAGCTTACAACAACTACCTATTTATTTATTAGTTTGATTTTTACATATTAACTTGATTAATTTATCTTCTAGTTGATAGTAGCTAGATAATCATTTACCAATTAGATCACACAGATTAACGTTATTAATTTACCATTTAGCTAGCAGTGGATATTAACCCTTTACCAGTTAGTCCAAAATTGAGTTGTCTAGCTAGCAATAAATAGATAATCATTTACCAGATAGATAATGACAGATTATTTTGATGCTTTTATGCTTTAGTGAATAGTAGTTAGATAATAATAACCAATTAGACCAACCTTGATTAACATAATTTATTCTTTTGCTGATAATAGTTAGGTTATCATTTACCAATTGCTGACTAACAGATATAGTTGGATTGGTTTGAGCTGGAAAAAAAATGTTCGGTTATTTGTGATTTGAAATAGTTTTCCAAGATTTGTCCAACCTGAACTTTGACTTTAATTTGGGAGCATTAAAAGTCAGTCTACATTTTGAAGCTCTTTGTTAGGGCTTAGCAATTAGTATCTTTATTCACTTCATGTCTATCAATCAATTCTTAGACCAACAACCATTAGCTTTACAAAAGATCATGAATCCAGTTACCAATTACCAACTTAACTCCATTAACTTATGTTCATTATTTGCAGTTTATGATTTTTTTATTCAAAAGATTTGAAATATCAGGCACCCTTAAACCTGGAGCCTAATTGTAAATATAGGGGACTGACTTTCAAGCCACTTCACTATCCACAATATCTCATATTACTGATACACATGACCACACACATGCAGAAAAGATAAATAATCACCAATGTATGTATTTTGTGCTAAACCAGCACTCATCAGTTGGTCCAGATTACCATCTCCCATATATATATATATATATAATCAGTGCTTAATTATATTAAGATAGCAAATCCTTACACTTTGATGGACCAGGCTTCAAACTACTCCAACCTCCAACTCTTCAGCCATCCATACCATTGAAAATCTGATAATAGAATTCCCAAATCCCATGATGATGCCAATATTGTTGTCATACCCATGTTGACCTCAAGTCACTCTGACCCCATCATGTATAGGACAGTATCCATTTAAATACTAGGAGAGATGGGCAGAATGCAGGCTTAATATATAAGATTTGAAATATCAGGCACTCTTAAAGCTGGAGCCTAACTGTAAATATAGGGGACTTGAACTCAGACTTTCAAGCCACTTTACTATCCACACTATCTCATACTACTGATACACATGACCACACACATGCAGAAAAGACAAATAATCACCAATATACGTATTTCGTGCTAAACCAGCCCTCATCAGTTGGCCCAGATTACCATCTCCCATACATATATATATATCAGTAGTATGAGATAGTGTGGATAGTGAAGTGACTTGGAAGTCTTGAGTTCGATTTTTTATTAATTAAGTCAATATTTTTATTATTGATTTTATGCCACAATAGTCATCACTGTCTTCAATTCTATTTTTAATATTAATGTTATATTAGTAGTAGTATATACATTTAATTTGAAAACTATTTTTTATTCATTCTGTTTCTAAATATCAGATGTTTTTGTTTTTAAATGTGAACAACAACCTAAAAAATGATTAAATTTAGAAAAAAAAAAATATTGAATCGAGTGCCTTACTCAAAAATTGAAAACTTAATACTATTGGAGTCTTGAAGAAAATAAATGCTGCTTTAAAAAGAAATGTTTGGACAGATTTCTTTCTGTAACATCTTTCATTTAAGATTAATTTGCTGTATCTTTTAATAATTCTTTTTTTGTTTTAATGAGAAATAGCATCATTAAAATCCAATTTAAATGTTATTTTTCATTCTGCCAAAGTTTGTCTAAATGTCTTCTTTATTGCAGAAATTATAAATGACTTTTATTAATTTGTACAAAACTAATTAAATTTTTAAAACTGATATTTATCTATTTGTTTCATTGATTGTAAATAATTATACATATGTACATACTTTTTGATATCACGGGGAGAATCATTATCCAGTAAATGATGAGCAGTTATTTTCACAGTATGTGACTAACGACATCAAAAATAATTATTTAATTACACAATTCACTATATATATATATCCAAAAGATTCTGGAACGATCTAGGTTGCTCTAAACACAAAATTAGTTTTCTAGATGCGCAGTTGCTATCGAAGTATATTACTAAATTTTGATTTACACGTGCCAAACTTTCTGCATCCAGAACTTTAATACAAATCACTTCAGAAGGATTCATTAATTATTATTACTGATCATTTAGTATATGAGAGATTATCATACTATTTTCGAAACACACATACATTTTAAACCTCAATTAAAGATTAATAGTTCCTTTTTAAAAAAAATAAATAAATATAAACATATGGACCTACTCAATTTCATCCCCCCCCCCCACACATGTAATATATATTTACATATATTTAAAGGTTCCAAGCCACAGAGCATTTTTGAAATATATGAATAAAGACCTCTAAAAAACATGATGTCTTAAACATATGTATATATAATATAAACAAAATGTCCTTTAATTAAAACAACATTGTAATTATAATAAAAATAAGAAATTTAACTGTAATAAACAATCCTTAAATAGCCAAAATAGGTAATGCGACATGCAGAAGATTTGGATAAAGAATTTATGTAGCTATACTTGTACAAAAGGTGGGATGATTGTGTTAGGAGGATTGTTGGGTGTTATAGTGGTAAGGAGTGGGATAGAAGTCTAGATGCATTAATAAAGAATAGGAAGTTGGAGAGATGGAGAACTTGTATGGAGAGTAAAAAAGAGTTTAAATATATATAGAAGTAAACTGAACATTGCATGCAAATTTATGATAATAGTAATAAAGTAGTTTATTTTTTAAGGCTCAAATGGGATCTTTAGCCACAAGGGAATATACACATAAATGGAAAAATATGGGTGATTTAGTCTGCAAGTTGTGTAAGGAAAGCATAGAAAATATTGGGCACCTGTTAATTCAATGTAAATGCTTTGAAGCAGAAAGGGTTCAAATAATGAAGTGGTGGAAATATAAATATGAACAAAGTGATTATACAGAAAGTGGGTTATTGGTTTTTATGCTGGGTTTGGGAAAAGATGAAGGGGATTTAGATATGAAGGTCATGGAGTTGACAAAGATTATGTTGTGGAAATGGGATGGAGCAGATTATGGAAAAACTTAGGGTGGAAAATGGAAAGGGAAGGTAAAGTGGCTAACAGGTTTCTGTGGGCATAGGTGCTGAGAGATTCCAGACTCTATATAAGGAGGTCACAGTGCATCACATCACATAATCAAGGCTGCTGATGATGGAGGGTTTCCCAAAATATGCATTCAGCAAAGTAAGTGATCAGGTTTTATCCTGGTGTTGGAGCACTGTTATAGTAAAAAACGGAACAGTGATTATAGAATGCATGCATTTTGGCTTTTTTTTTTCTCTCATCAGTAGTTTGCTGCACTGCCCATTGTCAACATTAATCAAGGCTACTGATGATGGAGGGTTTCCCAAAAGGATGCGTTCAGCAAAGTAAGTGATCAGTTTTTTACCTGGTGTTGGAGCACTGTTATAGTTAAAAAAACTAAACAGTGACTATAGTAGGATGCGTGCATTTTGGCTTTTTTAAATTTTATCAGCAGTTTGCAGCACTGTCCATTATCAACATTAACCAAAGCAACTGACGATAGAGGGTTTCTCAAAACATGCATTCAGCAAAATAAGTAATCAGGTTTTTATCTGGTATAGTGTCAGAACAATAGGTTTTTAATCATTACGATTCTATCCAAGTTTGTTTACATATTTTTCTATTAGCGTTAATTTATATAATTGCATGTGTATGTAATAACATTTCCCAACCCACACATTATTTTTTTTAACTGTATATGTTTTTAAAATAATACACATAAAATGTTTACATGCTGTGTTTTTTTTTCCCCTGAAGAAAATATTTAAATCAACAAATTCTGTAGGGTATTAAAAAAGTTATTGTTGGATATGTGAAAAGTCAATTTTGCTAGAGTGACATTTAGCTGTGAAATGGAAATTGGAATCAATCTCCAATAATGGAAAACTATCAATTGAAAAACGTCAGGGCCAAATTAGAAATACTAAGTCTTTTGGTTCACTGATTTTATAGGCGATTTTTTTTAAAAAAAAAAAAAAAAATTACTGTATTTGAAAAAAATATATTAAAGAATATTTTTCCTGTCTATATTGAACTAAACCGTTGTTTAGATGCAGTAAAATAATTGCTGAGGTATTCAACTTCTGTTATAAAACACAATCCACTTAAAAACGATATTTAAAAAATAATTTAACCATTTAAATAGTGGACAGTATGGTTTCTATTTTATGAATTATAATCCTATATTCATTTATAATAATACGTTTACTCACATTTCCCCGCTTGATGGCGTTACTATATTGCAATTTGAATATTAGGTGTGAGTTAATATATGATAATAGTAAGGAAAGTAGTTTATTGTTTAAGGCTCGAACGGGATCTTTAGCTACAAAAGAATATACATGTAAATGGAAAAATATGGGTGATTTATTTTATAAATTATGTAAGGAAGGAATTGAAAATATTAGGCATTTGTTAATTGAATGTAAATGTTTGAAAACAGAAAGGATACATATAATGAAGTTGTGGAAAAATAAATATGAAAAGAGTGATTATACAGAAAGTGAATTATTGGTTTTTATGCTGGATTTGGGAAAAGATAAGGGAGATTTAGATATAAAGGTTATAGAGTTGACAAAAATTATGTTGTGGAAATGGGATAGAGCAGATTATGGGTAAATTTAGAGTGGGGAATGTAAAAGAAAGTGGCTAACAGGTTTATCTGGGCATAATTGCTGAGATATTCTTGACTTCGTTTAAGGAGAAGCCATAATACATCACATCACATCTGTGAATAAAATAGATAAGAATAGAAATTAATTAAAAAATGAAAAGATGTGTAATAATAGTAAATAAATCTTATTGTTATTTGGTGCAAAAATAGGAATATTAGATTCTAGGGAAAGAAATAAAAATAGGTTTGGATTATATAAAGAATAATGAACATTTGGTTTTGGAGTATAGGATATTAGAAGAAGATCTGGATAAACTGAAGAAGGGAGGAAATTTAAAGATAATCAAAGAAGTTATGATTTTTGATTTGGGATTTTTAATTGGACAATATAAGAATGACATAGAATTATCCACACAGGGTTTTGTTAAGGGATAGGAGGAAAAAAGAAAACATACCAAATCCAGAAACAGTTGGGGATTATTAGTAGGAAGTAAGTAAGCTTATTGGGTTATATAAAGGTTTTGGATGGAAGGAAATTTAGTTTGTCTAAAAGAGTTTCTAGGTGTATAGTCTATGCATAAGAGATCATGATATCATTTAATGAGAAGACATATTTTACATTATATACCCATGGTAGTGTAATTTATCATATTGCATTATGTCAGTTTTAAATTTGACTTATTCTGTTTATGAACTGTGTTATATAGCACAGTGAAGAGGTAAAATTTTTAATCAATTCCAGCTGTTGAACATAAAAATGAACTTTAGAGTTTAGTCAATTGAATAGAACTTTTTTGCTCATCCTATCAATTTGCACTCGAATTATACATGACATTCCATGCACATGTCCATAATTGTTATCTATGAATGTTTCTACATTTAATTCATAAGGATTATTTAAGACTTGAAGCAGCCTATTAATGATAAATCTTCAGCTTGTGCTAAAATTTTGTTAATAATAAATTAAATATTAATGAAACAGAATTGACTTTTAATTTTCCAAAAGTATAATTTTGTGAACTTCATAGTAGTAATTATTTTACACAACTGGATCAATGGTTCTGCATTGACTAATTCGCCAAATAAAAACATAAGCTAAAATTATCCATTTGAAAATATCAAACAACATTAAAAAAGTGTTAAAATGTATATTGCAGATAACAATAAATTCTTGTCATAATCTTCCTTGTTTTTAAAACTAGTCTACAGAGAAATGAAAACCAAGTCCAATAAGTAAGGACATGCCAGTAATATTTATATTTAATACTGTTGTAATGAAAAAAAAACCCAATTCAGTAAGTTAGGTGGAATGAAAGCATATGTTGATGAGTATTCCGAAAAATGAAAATTTTGAAAATGGTTTTATTGACATTATTAAAACAAAGGGCTGAGAGAATTTTAGCATTTTTGCTGGAATCATTATCATCATCATCATCATTTTAAATATTATGAATCCTTTGCAGTATGAAGTTCTCTCCAAGTTTAATCCAGTTATTCTAAATCCCAGCTTCTCTTCTCAACAATACATTAGCAAACTTTCATATATATTGCTTATAATAACTTTTTTTCATATATACTTTAATGCAAAAAATAAATAAATTAATAAAACTTTATTTTCTTGACAGTTTTGACTGTCCAGCAGTCTTCATCAGAGCTTATGAAGACTGCTGGACAGTCAAAACTGTCAGGAAAATAAAGAAGTTTTATTAAAAAAAATTTTTTTGTATTAAAGTGTATATGAAAGAAGTTACTATAAGCAATATATATGAATATATGAAGAAATGCAAAGAAAGTAAAGGAAAAGAATAAGAGTATTAGCAAACTTTTTTATTTCATACATTCATCTCACCTGTTGTCTCTTTCTAATTCTTTTACAATATTTTGCATGGATTTTAAAACTTCAATTATCCGTCTATAATCATGTTTCTTAGCAATATGTCTAGCATAGTTCCATTTGTCTCTTAATTCTTTCAGTGATGTCAGAAGTATCTGTTTGTTCTCTCATCTATGAATTTGATTTTCAACCACTACTTGTTACTCTTAACATATATCTGTATTATTTCAGTAAGTGTTTTAAATCTCTATATTGATGTCCTGTTATGTGGCCAAGTCTCACTTTCATAAATAAAATCTGGTACAACACATAGTCATATTTCCTTTTAATATTAAGTTATGTCTGTAAAAGTACTCCATCTAAGATTAATTCCATGAATAATTTTACCCATCATATGTCTGTTTGTGTTAACAATCTGACCAAGGTATTTGTAATTGCTAACTTATTCTAATTCATGATTATTTTCGTTACTTTTTCTTGAGAAAATTCATTGAACATTACTTTAATCTTTTTAGCATTTATTTTTAATACTGCTTTTTTGTTTTGATATGATACCCCTTGCAACATTTCCTGAAGCTTTGAACAAAACAACCACACCATCTGCAAAATCTAAATAATTTAAGTAATCTCCATTTATTTTTAGTTCCTTAGTGTCTCATTTTAATCCACATAATACTTGTTATAAAGCAGCTGTAAAAAGATTTGAAGATATGGAATCTTACTGATGTATACTTTTCTCACTGTTCATCTTTAGAATATGATAATATCATTGGTCTTTATCTTGATGATCCAATGCTTTAACTATTATGGAAATGCCTATGGAATCAAATGTACTTTGGTAATCTACAAATCCAAAGCATAATGCCAACTCATATTTGTAAGACTTTTTCTGGGATGGTGTTTTTGAAATTATCTGTGTTTGATGAAAATTTTGTCTTTTGTTATCTTGAAACATATTTAGCATTTAAGGCTTCTTCAAAAATTGACAATATATCACATTATTTATTTTTCTTTCAGATTTAAAAATATCCTAAAGTTTAAATTTAAGGCAGTTTTCTTAGGTATACCAGTGCAACAAATATGCATTTTGATGTCTTTAGTTTTTTTTTTCATGTATCATAGCATCGGCCGGGAAATGAACCCGCTAACCCAGGACAACTGCTTGTAAGGCAGCTGTGCTGACCTCTCGACCACCAATGCTTGACATGTCCTTAGTTTTATAGTAATCATTGCCATCTTTGTTTCTGTGGTAAATAATGTTTATTTTAAATTGACAATTAAATTTATTCCTTTCCATTATTACTTCCAATATAATTTTGTCATATCTTTGCCTTTAGTATATGCATATTCAATTTTTTTTTCATAATTTTTTATAAAGTTTTAAATTATTTTAATATTTCAATATTGCTGTTGTTAATTTTTTTAGGATTGAGCAAATCACTTTAATTATGCTTGCCACTCTGAAATCACATTAGAATTATTATACTTAAATAAAAAAAACAGTATTATTTTGACCACTATTTTAATTCTTTTAACATTTACACATTGCTATTACTAACTTTTCTAGAAATGAATACATCACTTTAAGTAAGTCTGTTATCCTAAAATCATGTTGGAATTACTACAGCTGTATAAAAAACAATATTCTCTTATAACCATTCACTATAGAATGCATTTAATTGAAATTATATTATTAGTAATAATGATTTTTTCCCCCAAAAGATAAACACTCACTGATATTCTATTTATCATATGAATTTTATTTTTTAATTAGTTTGTTTTGTCTAAATATGGCAGTTAATTGTTTACAGTTGTTATTTATATTAACTTTGTGATAATTAAACAAGAATTGAAATAAGTAATAAATAAATTATGGATTGAAATGAATACAGTGGAGTCTGTTAAAATGGATTAATTGGTTCCAAAATGCCATTTCATATACCATTCGTGAAATATATGTATTTACAAATGATTTTTTTTCTGAATCACAGCCAAAACCAAAATTACAATAGGTCAGCGTGACTGCCTTGCACTTGCAGGCAGTTGCCCGGGTTGCGGGTTCGCGTCCCGGCCGATGCTATGACATTTAAAAAAAAAAACAAGAGACAATAATTTAAGCAAAAAAAAATCAAAAATATAATATGAAAAACATATTCAATTAAACATGGTATATAAAATATAATTATATTTAAAAAAATATGTCAGAAATTATTACAGTATACACTTCTAGGAGAATATTTAGATTAAAAGTACGTGCAAAGTAATATTTTTTCCACTAGAAATTAGAAAGAAGCAAACAAATTAAAGTGATCACCATGTTTATGTTACAAAGATGTCTCTTGTTTTAGTGTTTTTGTTATGCTTTCATATTAACATGTGATCATTCTACTGTGTATTTATGTTTTAAGCCAATAAACATCACATGATCACCATTTCTTATGCTCGCATATAACTGTTTTAAAACAGGCAAAACTAGTATACATATTGCCACTCACTGCAAACTAGAGTAATCATAGGATGCCAGAAGGCTTGTGCATAAAATTCCTATCTGGTTCCTACTCATTCAATATCCCCAGACTAGTTTCTGGCCTTTGTCAGTGAGGAGCCTTTGATCTGAGAGCATTGCACCTAGATCTTAGGATCCTAAGATCTAGGTGCAATGCTCTCAGATCCAAGGCTCCTCACTGATGATCCTAAGATCTAGGTGCAGTGCTTTCAGATACAAAGCTCCTCACTGATAAAGACCACAAGCCAGAAACTAGTCTGGGGATATTATATAAGCATTAGATGGGGATTTTATGCATAAGTCCTCTGGGATTCATTGATTACTTTAGCTTGCAGTGAGTGGCATTATGTATAATGAGTTTTGCCTGTATTAGCATTTATGTTTTCTTCAGAGTACCAGGCATTGTAAATTTGTTAATAAATTCACGCTTTAAAAATGCAAACTGGTTATTTTACAATCCACAAAAATATTGGATTGTTAATATTGTTTAGAGATCCAAGTCTTTAATGCTTTTATAAGTGAAAATGATCTAAAATTTTTATATCTAGTAGATATTTTTGTTATAATGGAGTTTTAGATGAGAAGTACACTGAGTAAAAATTGAAATTTGCTGGCTTACATTGTATTTATAAGTATTTTAAGCACTTACTTTTGATTCTCAAAGTTACACTGCTTTGTGTTTGTTACGTTATTGATTTTTAAATAGTGTATATAACTTTAAGAGTATTGTTAGCAAAATCATATTGTAATAATTAGAATAAACACATGTTTAGTGAAGAAGTAATATTATATATAGAGCTTACAAAAAAAGCTTTTAACAAGCTTTGCAGAATATCCCCAACCCCAGACCAGTTTCTGCTACTGACATCATCAGTGAGGTGCTATATATGGTGTATCTGAAATTAGTTCAGCCCCATATGGCTATTTAAGTTAGATAGCTGGATTGGAAGACATATGGATGTCTGAAAATGATTTTCTACTTAAGTGTTGGGCTTGTTCTAGTATTTTTAGTCTAATGCTTGCAAGCTCTATATATAATATTTGTAAGTACAAGCTTATTAAATTAGGTCATATGACATCTGACTTGGATTTTTTTTTGTAATTTTAGAAATAATATTGGACAACCAGCAATGTTGTATGCTGAATATTTAATTATTTAGTAGCGCTGAAAATTCAGGCCAGCGAAGTTATTGTAAAATCTTTATCTATAGTTTGGTTATAAGTTTTGAAACCGTAGATTATTTTGTAAGACATATAAACAGGGATCAATTTCTTTTGTAGTTTATCTGCCCAGTTTTTTGAATATTTAAAAATTATAAATGAATATTTTACAATATATGTTTGCCTTTAATTTTTATGTGTATATATATAAATATGCGTATGTGTGTTTTATGTCATTTTATTTATAAGTATATTTTTTTCTTATGTTTCTATTGGCATTTTTGTTCCATCTTCATAAATTCTTGAAATGTTTTTATTGATTACCATTACTTTATATTTCAATGTAAAAAAGAATGTCAATAAAAAATCATTCAGTGTAGTATTGAAAGTTTTTTTTCTTTTTTAAAAAAAGACAACAATAACATTGGAGTGTATATTATAAAAATAAATCTATCTTTAATCAGTCTATCCATCTATCCATTCATTCACAGTAACTAGTCTATCAGTCTGTGATAAAAATATTTCTGTATTTAATTGTCAAATTAGCTTGGAATTGGGTATAACAAGTAGTCCAATTAGCTAGTCTATTTTCAGATCAAGTATGCCAGGGTTTGATCATTTTTATTAGTCATTTATTAGACTAGAGATTATCCACTTAATGAATAGTATTTCTGCAGTGAAATTTTTATTACACCATTCTCATGCAAGATAGGGATGGGTTTCTATCTGCTTTTAATACCTTGGGGAGGTGTGTAATCATAAACATAGGAGCAATGTTATGTGAGAATGATGTATGATCCCAAGATGCACACTCCATGCTAAATCCATGCTGACCAGTTAGTCCAGATCACCAATCTTTTACACATATCTTTAGCATAGTTCAGTATATATAGATAGCCATTTACTACAGCTTAATTTAAAAGTGTCAAATTTACTGCCTTCACAACATTGACACAAACCACTTAATGGAAGTACGTTAATAATTTTTATTAATCTTTTATTAGACTAGGAATTATTCACCTAATGAATAATATTTCTGTAGTATAATTTTCATTATCATTCTAATATTCTACCAATTCTATACCAATGATATATATTCTTCCTATGAAATACTTTCATATCTATATTTGAAATCATGTCACAAAACAAATAATCTATTTTTATTATTATTATTATCAACAAGATATTTTTATTTCTTCTACCAAATGAGATCTTGACATTGTCTTACATTATTATTCACTATTTCTTGTTCTCATAAATATTATATTTTATAATATGTTTATTATTCTTTTCTGGGAATCCTATCAGATTTTATTTATGACCACTAGTTCATTTTCATTTTTGCTAAATATTTTTTAACAATAATAAATTCGAACTACGTTTTAAATCACACTTAATTTTTAAAAAATATATACTGGCTCAAAATATACAGTTTTAACACTATATTTCCCTCTCACACACTTTTATATTATAACTCATAGGTACTCTCTTCCCATATTTATATGTCAAATGCATTGACCAAGAAGTGAACCCCGAGCCAGCTGCTTGGAAGGCAGCTATGCTGACTGCTAGGCCACACGGAAAACTAACAAAAAAAAATTTAATACTTTTAATATCATCTACTAAATTGCACATATCAATTCTTTAAATCACTATTATGACAAATACCTTGTATATATATTTTATATCAAACAAGAAAAATTATTGATAATAACTTTAAAATTAAAATACTTTTCTCCTTGTTTTTTTAAAAACTCATTTCACAATTTTTTTATTTTAAATATTAATTTGAGATTACAATTTTTTTATTTTAAATATTAATTTGATCTCAAATTAAGAATTAAACATTATGGATTATGATTTAACCTACCTCCCTGCATAAGAATTAGAAATTTATGATGATTAGATCAAAATTTATTGGGCCACTCCCGGTACGATTGGGACACCACAAAAAATAAAAATTCTTCAAAAAAGTTGCAAATTGACTTAGAATTATGATGAAGTGAATTAGAAGATAAAAAAAACAATGATTTAGTGATAAAAATGGATTTATTGGATGTTATGGGCCTAGACAGAAACACTGAAGCGGTTAATTATTCAATCCCTTTAGATTTAAATTTTTTAAAAAAACCCAGTCTAAATACAAACCATTAGATTTTATAATTGGAAATTTAATTAAGAATCAAGAATTAGAACTCAACTTGGATTAGAAGAACTCAATAGGATCAGTAAAGCAGAATCATAATTGAAATTTTGTCACAATTTAGTTCAGAACAAGGTTATATAATACGAACTGGATTGTGAACCCTGAGGACCTAATGGGACCATGAGTCTCATCATTAGTTTTTTTTTTTGGTTTTGCCTGAATTCTCAGTCTCAAGGGTAGAGGCTATGGCTATGAAGGGTTTGTTGATCAGTGGGATCAGTCAGTCATCATCACCACCCCCAGGTTTAGAGATGATCTGACTATGTTGTCGTGGCCTTCTCTGATTCGGTTGGTGTTCCGGACCTGCTGAACCAACATCACACCCAGCTAAATTGTAACCCACCTATGATGGGGGCCGAAGCGGTTTAACCTTGTCCAAGGAGTGGATCTGAGTTCTCACTAAACTGAGTTCTGTTTGATGGGTCATAGATGGGTCTGGGGGGAGATGCTTGGGGACTTGCCAGGTTGGTTGAGAGTTGATTGTCCCACATGGACTTTGCCTCAAATGGACATAGCAACCCCTTGATTGACTGACATTTGATCTGTGATAATTCATGTCCTTTTTTCCTTTTGATGTTTTTTCTTGATGTTTGAACTTGGAATGTACTTTTTTTCATACCTGTAATACCTAATCTATTGTATAAGGCAGTTCTATTGCTTTGAGCCACCATCCAGTTGTAGAATATCAATGTATCATTGTAGCCTCTACGTCTCACTGCTGCAGGTGACAGAATATGGTCCCTGCACAGATGGATCATACTTTAGTGACTTAATAAAGTTGTTTTGAAACATTACCATGGTTACTCTGTAGACTTTTACCATTCATCACATAATGAAGTACTTCTATCTTCTCTTTGTTAAAAGACATGTATTGTTAAATACTGAACAACAATCACAAATGATGGGACAAAAATTTAAATTGCATGCATCCTTCCTTCCTAGCTAGTTTTAAAGTTGCATTGCATATAATCCTGCTTTTCAAAATCCACTATGAAAAGTTTGATGAATATTCTAAATAAACCTCCACTTTATTCTCCCACACTGCACATACTTTTAAACATGTTCAAATAAGTCATCAATAAGTTTACTTTCTGATTTCTCTCCTTTTTTGTTATTCATCAGTCTTGTAAAATTTCAAACACATATTGGATAAATTCATTTAATTTTCTAGCTTATCATACATTATAATCTCAGTTATCTTTGCTCATCTACCATTAAAAGTTATACAGATTTTTTTTTTAAATATAAGTTAAACATTTTCTTCAGAATTTTGCAAAAAAAAAAAAATATTTGTATGAATCAATTGTTTAATTCAAAAGGAAGATTTTTTTTTCATACATCTCTCATGACTGATTAACTATTTTTAACGTTCTATAAAATATTTCTATTAACTTTACAAATTTAGTTCTAGAAACTTTTAATCTATTTTCACATTTATGATCAATAAAAATGCTTAATTTAAAATAGATACATGAAGCTTTCTTACATGACCGGGGTTACATTTCTTTTTGAAGCAATATAGTTGTTTATCCTTTATCATGGTTATCCCTGGCAAAATTAAAATAACAACTTTGATTTCTCAAACTCCTTTGGGCATTATTTTGGCTATCCATGGACAATCAAGATAGGCACTTTTGTCATAATGATGATCAGCTAAATTACTCCACGGTGATTAGAATTATTTAAAAAATATTTTCTATCCTTAATCTGCTTTCTAAAGATGATTTTTTTTACTACTTTAGACTTTAAATATTTTAACTTATTTTTTTTAATTTTTTTTTACAGAGACACGAATTGACACTCCTCTCTGCTTTATAATTTTTCTTCAATCTCCCAGATCATCTGCTGTTTTTTTAAAACCCCAGGAGAAATTGGCGTCAGAAAACTATTTACTCAACTCACATTGGCCAATCTCCCAAATCAACTATTATAACTTTTAAACAAAATGTTTTTCTGTTTCTATTTGCAATATTAAGATCAATAAATGTTTTATAAATGAAATTAATTTAAATCATTTGTTACAAACTACAATTCCAATTCCAATTATATTTTTAATATATGATATTTGGATTTAAATACAAAGTTTAAGAATAAATATTTTTGTTTACAAGATATTATAATTAAAATAATTTTAAAATAAATTCTTATCTTGTGGTAGATAATTGTTCCTTCTTTCATTAACTACAAATTTAGACCTTTAGCTTTTAAAGGAACATTGCATGAAAATAAATTAGAGGTAGATTTATAAGTAACGATATTTATTTAAAAAGACAAATATTGTATTAAAAATTATATAGTAGATTTTTATAACTAACAATGATTTTTAAATCTCTACAGAGTTCTCTTTTTAATCTTTATGTATTAAGTCATTTATTACAGTTATACCCAAGTTTGGTGCAATACTACTATCTAAATTATAAATTTAAAATTTTGGAGCTATAATTTACATTTTATATACCATTCTTACCATGGATAACTGATCAAAAGGTTACAATATACAAAAATGAATTATATTTAATTAGAATTTTTAATATAATTTAGATTTATTATGCGTAGATAGAGGGCTATTATTAAATATAAAAAAATCACAAATCTAAAAAAGTATTCTTTTATACTTATTTTCTACAATATTCAAATTTTATTAATTATTCTGATATTTGAATTGTTGAATAAATTTTCTCAAAGATGAAAAAAAAATATTGTGCATTGTGTTATTTATAAAATATTACTCAGTTTTAATGTTTATATAAATTCAATCTATTGTACATATATATCTATATATGCATTAGATATTATATGGCAAACCTCTACACATCTAATATTCTATTTATATATAACACATTCATTAATAATTACATTCGAAATACACGTATGTATATCTTTTTTTTCTTTTAACTATTGTATAATTGTCATTTGAATCCCAAACTTATAGTTCTAATTTGAAAATTCTTATCAAATTTGCATAACTAATTTTCATTTATTTATATTCTTTTTAATTGAATTTATAAAAATCAATATTCGTTTGTTTATTTTAACGAAAGCATTATTTTGTAGTAGTTTTGTTTTTGGAATGATGTAATCTTCCACAATTATGCTTTCGTTATAAGTAAAACGCTTTCAGATACGCCAGAATAATTTAGTTACTTATAATTATTCAGCGGTATTATTGATTTAATTAATGGTATACAAATAATTTGAATTTTTTCTCATTGTCTTGAAATTTTTTTAAAATCACATTCTTGCTAAAATATTTAAGACTTCACATAATATACGTTTATTTTTGTTTTAGTCTTATAATCAATAAATAGCAGTTATTCATTAATAATTTTTTAAGATTATAATAACGTTTATTTTCATCGCGGTCCTGTAAGATAATGAGTATTCTTCCGACTTGCAATGCTTACTCTAATCTAGGTTCGAATCGAGTGAAGTATATTTAAAATAATTTTTGCTAATTTTTTTCTTCCAGATAGTTAGCCCATATCTAATCCAGATAACTAACTAATATTGATTGGTAAGTGGAAATCCTGCACTATTAGCTAGAGAGTGAAACATTAATTGGAAAATGAGAGTGAAACATTAATTGGAAAATGTTCACATATTCATAGTCCATCTATACGTTAAATCTAGAGACTGGTATTTTCTTCACTGTTCCTTAAAAAATAATCGGACTGTTTATTTTTCAGGAATTCATAAGGCTTGATCACTCTACCATTGCATTTTTATGAGATGCTTATGTTTAAGGCTGCCTTTATGTTCCCTATTTATATTCCTTATTTGTAGCTATAGTTTATTATAACAGATTAATATTATTAAAAGATAATGCTAAATCATAGGTTTACCACCCAAAGGTGGATGACACATCCTTTGCCAGTGGTAAAGCTTAATCATAATGGAAATACATAATTATATTTCCATGATAAGTGCATTAAATTTATTTGGTCAATTTACTCCCAATTTAATACCAGCACTTAATGCTATATATCAGTAAATATGTGAACAATGGAATACTCAATTATTTAGAAAAAATTCATAGATTTGATCTCAGATTATGGACATTAGAACAATTTCATAAATCAGCATAATCTGTGAATCTCTGGATTATTGATAAGCACTCTGGCATAGTAATGTGGTTTGGATTAAATTAAGGTTTCACTAATGCACCATGAACATACAGGTCACCACCATTCGATCAAATTCTCAAACTAATGGGATTATATAAAATTTAGTTTGGTAACACTTATTTTTGTAAGGTTATAATTAAATTTTAGATATAATACGTAAGGTTTCAGTTTCAACATTTACTTAGATGTTCCTCTCCCCTAATTTTTCTCCCCTAATTACTAATAAATACTTTTAAATATGATGGGTTTTTTTTTTGCTCAGCATAGATTAGCATAGTCGGTAGTGTCACACTTTGGAGAATCTTTGAATCGATTTCAGTTCTAGCAGTTCTGATGCTTGACTTTTTTATAAACTCTCCAGCAATAAAGCCATTCAATTATTCTTCCTATTTAGTCACACACAGCAAGCTAGAGTAATCAATGGATGCCAGAAGGCTTGTGCATAAAATCCCCATCTAGTGCCTACTCATCCAATATCCCCAGACTAGTTTCTGGCTTGTGGCCTTCGTCAGTGAGGAGCCTTGGATCTGAGAGCACTGCATCTAGATCTATACATATTGCCACTCAGGGGAATCAATGGATGCCAGAAGGCTTGTGCATAAAATCCCCATCTAGTGCCTACTCATCCAGTATCCCCAGACTAGTTTCTGGTTTGTGGCCTTCATCAGTGAGGAGCTTTGGATCTGAGAGCACTGCATCTAGATCTATACGTATTGCCACTCAGTGGAATCAATGGATGCCAGAAGGCTTGTGCATAAAATTCCCATCTAGTGCCTACTCATCCAATATCCCCAGACTAGTTTCTGGCTTGTGGCCTTTGTCAGTGAGGGGCCTTGGATCTGAGAGCACTATTTAGTCTACCTTTTCAATACAATTATTTTTCTAATAATTTATGGAATTTACTTTATTATACATCAGAATCAAAATAAATATTATCTTCATCATATTTTATTTGAAGTAAAAGTACTTCTTTAGGTCATCTGACAAACAATTGTTGTTTAATGTATGTATAGTAAGAGAAAAGTGCTTTGAAATTCTATAGTGGTGAATAATTGCAATGTATTATAGTTGAATGAGGAATGCATTGATAAAAAACACACAAAAAAAGCCTAGACAACATAAAGCATAGTTACAGTTTACAACAAATAAAATAGCAGTTATTAGTTAATAAGAGTCATTTTGAAAATCCAAAACATTTAGAAATATACTCAGATCTCAAAAAAAAAACAAAACAAAACAACAAATTATTTATGTTATAAGTGAAAAAGAAATAATGAAATCAAAGTAGCAAAGACAAATAGAGCATCTATTATATTCCAAATAATATTTCTCAACTAAGTTTTAAATACACTGAGAAAATGTGAGGCTTACTTTAATTTCTTAAAAATGATATCCCAAGACATATCTTAATTATATATAAAAAAAAACAGCTTTAAGAATGCAGGTCTTAGATAAGATAATTTCTTGATGCATAATTGCCTTACTTCCCATTTTGAATTTTAAGTCTCATTGATAAAGACAAAAGCCAGGAAACAGTCTGTGCATTCAAGTGCACATGGTAACCAGTGATTTCCCAAACTTATGGTAGATGGTATTAAGACCTGAGGGCTGCATTTGTTTTAATTTTATTTATTATTAACTTTATTGTGACTTTTTTGAATAATTTGAACTAGAATAATGTTTATCTGACCATGTTTTCTTCAGAAGCTATTTAATTTACTGATATCCATTATATATTACATAAGTTTCAGTCTTGGTTGGACAACATTCTTAGATTGGATTGCTTTTTAAAAAAAAAACAAAAAGTGAAGAAACCTAAGTTTGAGATAAATCAAAAAAATATCTAGGAATCAAGTTTTCATTTGTTCTATGAGGACCAACAAATTCTGAATGACTTAAAAAAATATTGTCTACTGAAGTAAGATACGGTTTAATATCATTGTGAAAGAGAATAATAAAATGTTAAATAGCTTTTACTTAGCCGGTTCATTTCATTTCTAGTGATTTTTTCTTAGAGAGGTTTTACCAGAATTACATTGCTTTGTGACACATTGTGCCCATTACTGTACTCAAATGGTTGGGAATCTACAGTTTGACATAAAATACGTAGTCACATGACAATCAAATTTTATTTAAATTTAGAGCAATTTCCATCTTTGATTTTTTTTCTTGCTATGAATAGATAAATATTACTATTTGCAGGTTTTTGTGCTTTTGTATATTGTGATATTTTCTCCTCAATCTTTTTAATATTTTGGAATAAAATAATCATAGCTAAATCTATCAAGGTCATATGACACCTAATAACCTGTGTAGTTAAAATTTAATTTCAAAAAAAATCTGTTACTATATAATTTCTTGTTTTTTAAACCCTGCATTTATTTTTTATTTTAAAACACCAACATAGTGAATGTTAAAAGATTGGTATTTTTCTTTCCTAAATTTCAATCCTTTTATGGTCTTTTTTATAAGGTTTTATATTTGAAACATTAAATCTATTATTATATATCTGGCAAAAAAAACTTCAATATTATATCACATGATCACCATCTCTTATGCTAGCACATAACTGCTATTAAACAGGCAAAATTCTCCATACAGTGCTGCCACCCTGTGTCAACTAGAGTAATCAATGGATGCCAGGGGTTTGTGCATAAAATCCCCATCTAGTGCCTACTCATCCAATATCCCCAGATTAGTTTCTGGCTTTGGCCTTCATCAGGAAGGAGCCTTGGATCTGAGGCACTGCACCTAGATAGGTGCAGTGCTCTCAGATCCATGGCTCCTCCCAAACTAGTTACTGCATCTAGATCCTAAGATCTAGGTGCAGTACTCTTAGATCAAGGCTCATCCCTGGTGAATGCCACAAGCCAGAAACTAGTCTGGGTATAAGATCTAGGTGCAGTGCTTCTGATCGAAGGCTCCTCCCCGATGAAGGCCACAAGTCAGAAACTAGTCTGGGGATATTGGATGAGTAGGCACTAGATGGGGATTTTATGCACAAGCCTTCTGGCATCCATTGATTACTCTGGTTGGCACAGGGTGGTAGTACTTTATGGAGAGTTTTGCCTGTTAAATATATATTATCAACAGGCATGCATGTTCTATAAATTATTTTTCAATTTTTTTTTTCCTTTTTTTTATTAAACAAACTAGTGCAATACTTTGATCCAAGAACTTTGGTTACAAACTTGTCCCAGTTCATATAATTAAAAAATATTCTAATTATCATCTATTTATCACATATATTTGTCATAGTTTATACTGACATTTTATATATACATATAAACAAATACCATTAAGAGCATTAAAAACACATTTATTTTGCAATGATGAATAACGTAAAAGTAATGAGTTTGTCACAAAAGTGTTAAAAGCACGGTAAAATATTTGCAATATAGATTAATTATGTACTTCATTAAATTGTGGCCATTTGTTTTGTAAGTACAGTATATATTTTACATAGGAAAATAATTATATAGAGCTAAATGCAAAGTTTTTTTTTTATGTTTTTTGTATGCACTTGTTTTATTATTATTAGGAAAAGAGATTGCGAGGGTAGTTCTTTAATTAATTAATTAATTAAATAATAATAAAAAGTAGAAAGAAGTCTGAATAGAGTAATAATGCTTAGAAATGATTTTTTAAAGGGGGACTGTTTTAATAAGATTAATTTAACTGGAATATTTGCTAAATAGTGTCGAGATTTTATTAATTTTTTAAAAGTTATGTAATTGTAATTATTGAATTTTTTAAGTTATATTGATTTATGTTTTTTCCATCATTTATGCATCTTTTTTTATCTTTATTTTTTTATTGATTCCGGTTGGCAAATCATTTGATAGTTATAAGAAGTAAAATGTTATAAAGTCTATACTTTTCTTCTTCAGTTTTTCCCTTCAATGCATTCAAAACTCTTTGTATGTAAATAATGACCTTCTCAGTTGAAAAGTATTTTGCCCAGAGCTCAAGGATTTACATTACTTTGAAAGAAAGAAAAAGAAATCACTCGATCAGTACTTGAGGATTCAAATATGTCCAATAATTCAGTGAAAATTTCTGAATTTTAAATACCGCTTCTTTTTATTTATTTTTTGCTAAAAAAAAAATAAATAAATCGAAAATGATTTTTTTTTTTACTTCTGAGTGATAAAATTAAAGATTTTATCTGTATGCATATATAAGTATTTGAAAACCAGGCACTCTTCACAAACCTGGAGCTTAATTGTAAATATAGGGGATTTGAACTCAGACTTTTAAGCACCCACCAACTATCCACTCTATGTCATACAACTGATATACATGACCACACACATGCAAAAAAGATAAATAATCACCAATATACATATTTCATGCTAAACCAGCACTCATCAGTTGGTCCTGATTATCATCTCCCACACATATATATAATCAGTATTCAGTTTTATATTAAGATAGCAAATCTTCACACTTTAATGGACAGGCTTCAATCTACTCCAGCCTTCAACTTTTCAGCCATCCATACCATTGAAAATCTGATGATGGAAAGTCCAAATCTCATGCTGATGCCAACATTATCACCATGCCCCTGTATAAGACCTTATCCATTTAAATACATAGAAGAGGGATGGGCAGGATACAAGCTTCATATATAAATATTTGAAAATCAGGCACTGTTCACAAACCTGGAGCTTAATTGTACATATAGGGAATTTGCTCTCATACTTTCAAGCACCTGCTAACTATCCACCCTATTTCGCCTTTCCACTTTTCAATCTCTTCCTGCCTCATTCAGTTCATTTTTTGTGAACCTAATATTTCCATTACTACCTGCTTTCATGTTTTCGAATCATTAATTCCTTCACATCTAACATTTTTTCTATATCCATTACATATCTATTTAAGATTCCCTCTACCTCTTCTCTAGAGCTACACTCTATTCCCTCATCATCTATTAATACTATCTCTCTTTCCCCTACATTTCTCTTTTTAATGTAATTCCAAATTTTTTTACTCCCATCTCTTCCACTTTTATTAATATTCTCCAACAATTTACTATTTAACTTCATCCTCTCTCTATAATTATCCATTTTAGCCAACTTCTTCTTTTCTAAGTACTTTTCCCATTTAGCATTAATATCATTTTCACTTTCTTTATTCTTAATAGCACACTTATATTCTCTGCATGCTTCTTTCCTCTCTTTTACACTTTTACTAACTCTCATTTTTTTATTACTTTTATTCCTCCGCATATTCTCAACTAAAACCCTATTTGCCACTTTTTCTATTTCACTACACCAGTCCTTATATTCATCCCCAACCAACTGCTGCATGGTTTCTTCAACTTTTATTTTATACTCTTCCAACTTATTCTTATCATTCACTCTACATCCACATCTTTCACTATTGTTACTACCTTTATCTCTATCCTCCATCACATTACTAACCATTTCTATTACAATAAAGTTATGATCACTATTACACACTCTCTCTTCATTATCAACACCTTAATTTTCCGTATTTTGTTCATTCCCTGTTTCTCTACCAATTCATAATCTATTGTGTGAAATACATTATTCCTAGACCATGTGTATTGTCCCTCATACATATTTGATAAATTCCCAATGCTCAATTTTACTCTTTGACAAAATTCCTTCCAAAACTGACCATTCTTATTATTTACATCATCAATTTCTTCAATATGTCCATTCATATCCCCTATAATCATTATTCTCTTCCTCTTTTCTTTAAACCTCTGTATATCCTTAACTAGTCATTCATATATACTACTGTTCCACTCCATTACAGTTTGACTATCTCCAATGGCTATATACACTACAGGCACCATCCATTCTTGTCTACCCAACTTTATTTCAAACCACAAATGCTCTTGACATTTAACAATATTTAAATATTTTTTCGATATAACACCTATACCACCACCCCTTTTTTCTTTTTCTTTTCTGTTTACACCCTGCCATACCACCTTTTCCCAAATAGGTTCTTCTTCTCTTAGATGAGTTTCCACTACTGCTAATAACTCAAGCTCTTCATTTTCAATTGCTTTATTTAATTCCAACCACTTTTTCTGGTCTCCTACCACCTTGCATATTCAAAAACCCAATTTTAACAATTTCTTCTTTACTAACTACTCTTTTATAAATTCTTTTAATTCTTTCTTCTCCATTACGTTTATAACAAACTTTCTTACCATTAATCTTACAGAACCATTCCCTCTCCACATCTACACTTATATCTAAATCTACCATCTTTTGCTTATTTCTTATTTCCCATCCATTCTTCTTTTTGATGATATTACAATTTAAAAGCCCACCCCTCTTTAAAAGTTTCCCGAATTATATTCTTTAAATATCAGACTCCCTAAAACTTCACTTCCTTGCTTTCCTAAGTGTAAGCCATCTTTACTATATAACTCCCTCCTTCTAATAAACCAATCCCATACATCCACAAACACAACATTATTTCTCTCACACAATTTTTTCACTCTCTCATTTATAGAACATGGCCTATCTAACAAATGCCTCTTATTTTGGTAATACTCCAACTACCCCTACTTTTCCTTTAATCTCCCTCAAATTCCTAATCAATTCTACATACTCATCCATTACTCTCTCTGATGGCTCTAACAAATTGTTAGTCCCTACCATAACATACACATCTCTACTACCTTGCTTTCTTACTTTATTTCTCACATCCCTAATTTTTGCTCCAGGTAAACATACTCTAACATACTTGCTTCTATTTTTCCTTGCAATTATATCCCCACATTCTCTTATTAGTGAATCGCCTATCAATACCGCCTCATAGTCTACTTTCTCTACTCCATTTATAACCTTTTCTACCATCTTCTGGACTTTGTTATCCATTTCTTCCTTATCATTTCTACTCAATAATTCCTTTATCTCGTCACACTTCGTCTCTAACAATTTTAATTTTACTTCTACACCCTTCACTTCTTCCTCTATTTTACTTATTCTCTGACTAACCATCTCCATTGCATTACTACTTTCTCCACCCATATTTCCTGGAACTCCACTAAAACCATACTCTGTCCTACCTTTTTTAACTACATTTTGCTCCCTCTCCTCTGACTTGCTCTCTAGACTACCTACACTTAGAAACCACTTTCTTACCTCTTTAATCACATTTACACACTGACTACATAACCAGAAATCTGTTACATCCTTCCTATTCTTATTCAAACATTTCAAATGATACACCTCAGCACACACTGTACACTCTACAAGTGCTCGCCTAATTCCTTTTTGCCGATCGTATATACATTGTGCCATACAAATGCAATCCATATTCTTATTTTTCAAGTCACCTATTCTATATTTGACTTTATAATACCTTTCCTATTTTTCAAACACCCTTATATGGAAAAATAAAAATAAAAAAACTTTTTTACTTTTTCCCAAAGCTGATCAAACTATAACCATGTGTTTTCTAATGTTAGGCCTCCCAAGCGTTGCCTTTTTTTTTTTTCAAAATAAATGTCTTATTTCAAAATTTAAAAAAAATCTTCAGTAACAAATTTAACTAAAACAAATTAAATTTTCATACAACTTTTTTATAAATACCTCTCCTATTCTTCTAACACCCTTATACAGAAAAATAAAAAACTTTTTTACTTTTTCCCAAATCTGATCAACTATACATACCCACGTGTTTTCTAACATTAGACCTCCCCAAACATTGTCTTTTTTCTCAAAATAAATGTCTATTTTAAAATTAAAAAAAACCTTCAGTAACAAACTTAACTAAAACCAATTAAACTTACATACAACTTTTTTTATAAATATCCTAACACACATTCAACAAGAACAACTTTTTTAAAAAAAAAAAATCTTCTACACCTAAAATGTCGAACGAAAACCTTTCTAACAGTTAAACACAAAAATTTTCAATCTTTCAAATAACTCACTCTCTTGATCACAATTTATACTTTCATACACAATAATTACACAATAATTAATGTGCTGCTCTCAAAAAATCAATTTCACACTTAACTAACAACAAACTAAAAAAAAATTTAAAAATATAAAAATTTGACTTAGCTCTATGTCTTATTAACAGCGTGATACAACTTTCAATATTCTTTGCAATACTGCCTTCTGGTGGTGTTAAACTGTATCTGAGGTTTTTTCATACCTAATTTTTGGAACTATATAAATTCAAAAAGTGATAAAATAAAATATATATACATATATGAGTAAAGGAATACTTTTACTCACATAAATGCACATGAAAATAAAAAAAATGTACTATGAAATAAATAATTTTTTGTTTAGTTTTCACAAATAAAAGTCTGAGGCCATCTTGTCTTATTCCCAAAGAATCATTTGCAACCAACACCCACTTTCTTGTATAAATGCTATCCTATTTATCACATGAAAAAGCCATTTTAGGTGATTTATATTATGAATAAATGCATTTCTTTAATTTTTTATTATAATGTTAATCAGGTTGCTTTGTTTATTTTATTTTATAGTATTTTAATTTTATTCTCTTGGTTCATATGGTGTATCAGTTTCCAGAAATTGATTCAAATTTTCCAGAGCAGTCTTTTTTAAAAAAAATTATAACCCTTTCTGGGCCTTATTAGTTCTGTACAACATCACATGACCTTTGTCATTTACATTTCACATAATCTTTAGACACTGTGTTTTATTTTATTTACTCCTGGGTTATTAGCTATGAATTTGATTAATCAATAGATAGTAGATTGCCATGTCATTACATTAGCAACCTCAAATTAGTTTGTTTTATGGCCTTTTTTAGTAATTATATATGGACTTAATACATTCACACATCTTGAAGCCACCTAATGTAAAATTGATGCCCTAAAATATATAGTTGCTGACTTAGTGGAAATCCATATAATTATACAGTTGTTAATCCATCAAACATCACATGATCACCATTCTTTATGATTACACTGTTTTCACCAAGATAAATCTCCATAGAGTAGGGCCAGTCAGTGCAAGCCAGAGAGTAATCAATGGATGCAGGAAGATTTGTCCATAAAATCCATATTTAATGTTTACTCATCCAATATGCCCAGACTAATTTCTAGTTTGTAGCTTTTATCAGTGAGGAGTCTTGGATTTGAGAGCACTGCACCTAGATCTTAGGATTCAATGTAACCATCCAACAGCCACCTTTTACTTTTTTAGCTAACTATAAAGCTTTAGGTCCAGAATGGAAACACAATAATATTTTCAATTCAAGCTCATTAGCTTGTATAGTCATATAGATTTGAACTCAGTTCAGCATCCATATTTTTTTGATGACTTTGATTCTTTAATAATCACAGTCACCATAATCCTATTGGGCAGGATTGTTATTAAACAATCAAACATCACATGATCACCATTTTTTATGCTTACACTAGTTATTTTCACAGAGGCAAAACTCTACACACAACATTAGCTAAAACTTTAAAACTTAATACCCAACCACAGTATCATTTAACATAGCAACATTGTCAAATGCAAAAAAAAAGAAAGAAGATACTATATAGAAGAAACCATGTTTATTAAGTTTAAGTAGTTTGCATTAGTATTGTTATTATTAATGTTGAGGTTTTTTATTTAATTTAATTACTAGTTTAGCCTTAATGACTATATAATTATATATACATTGTGGTAAAATATATATAACCACCTCAAATTTTTTTGTCAATATGATTGATTCTTGTTAAAATTGCAATTGTAGCTGCATTTAAATCAGATTATACTTGTTAATGTTTGGGTAACAGTGAGCACATACGATCTGAAGAGATAGTCATTGGAAACAAGAGTGATCTGGTCAAAACAGTTTTGATATTTAACAACAAATAACCTCATACACAGACAAACATGAGATGTGGATCTATTATACATATATATTTTGTTTTAGGTAACCCTTCTCTTCATTCTAAGAAATGACTTTGATCATCAGAAATAGTTCACTAGAATAATAGATTGAAGCAAATAATAAGTCACGGGCACTTCATTGTTGCTACCTATCATTTTAAACGTATATGAGTTTTTAAAAAATTAAATCTAAAAGAACCATCAAAACCAAATGTCTTACCTTTGAAGAATTTTAATTAAAAAGAGTCTTCAAAATGAATCTGAAGTAAAACTACAAAGAATATAGCTATGTGGAATTTATTTTTCTGACATGCTTGAGAGAAAGAGGAAAAAAAGGGAAAGAAGAAAATATCTATGCACAGAAAGTTATTATTATTTTTTTGTCTGTTTTTAAAGAGTATTTAATTATAGATGAAAACACTAGTTTTTGTTTACCTTTCTTTTCTATGCTCTGACTTTCAAATATTGCATTAAACATATGGTGCTTGACCTAAATATTACAGACTATATTTCTCGAACTTGCATATTTCTTATATATATATAGTCTGTTATAATTTAACCACATTATAGAATTATGTTATATGTAAATAACAGACGCACCATAACTTTATAAGAAGTATATGTTTTGAAACGCCTGTGATAATAAACAAGTAATTAGGAAATTAATACATTATAGAGCTATTATTTGTCTGAAGGTTTGTAATGATGGTATGTTATAAGATGTGATATGTTGGACTATTTCCATCATTTATGAGTGAATGTTCAATGTATAGAAAATTTTAAACTTTATTTAAACTTTTCAAATACAAACAACTTGTTAGTAATAACATACAAATAGACAATACAGGTTAGTAATTACACCTTCATAGCATCGGGTCCATACCGAGTACTTAGTATTTGTCTGAAGGTTTGTAATGATGGTATTTAATGAGTGTAATTACTAACCTGTATTGTCTATTTGTGTGTTATTACTAACAAGTTGTTTGTATTTGAAAAGTTTAAATAAAGTTTAAAATTTTCTATACATTCAACATTCACGCATAAATGATGGAAATAGTCCAACATATCACATCTTATTATAGAGCTATGTTCTATAATATTATGAATGAGAGAATGCGATGACTCTCTAATAGCTCAATGATTCATTGAAAAATAAAGTTATAGTATTAGCAAATTCTAAATCATTCACTTTTACAATATAAAATTCATAGAACTAAGCTTAAAGGAAACTAAGTCTCAATATTATTAAGTATAAATAAACTTTTATTTTATTTATATTAAACAATTTTTTTTGCAAAATGTGAAAATTAAAATGTACACATTATTAAATGTCATCCTTTTTATAGTTAACAGACACAAATATAATTATATTACAGATATATAGAAATGATAATTATATGTGTGCTTGTTAAATTTTAACTCTGCAGAGATTGTGTCCCATCTAAGAGATATGAATAAATTATTTTCTGCATATTGTTACTTATATCACATTGAATGTCCAAAGTTATGATTAGCTGTCCGTTTATAGGTGACTAATATTAATCCATAATGTTGAACCATCACTTTGTTGATAACACATTTCATAAGGGTATGTGATAGTAAATTGTATCTGAGAGATATCACAGACTCCAAAAACAGGGGTTAGTGTAGTTGCGAAAAAAGTTTATGCTTAGTTAATAGTAATATTATTTGTGAAGCTGATACAAGTGTTTTGAAAAATCAGCTATTGAAGATTTTGATTAATTAATATGTCCTGTGTAGTTTCGTATAGTTAGAGTGTCTGACATATATGTAAGTCATGAATATATCTCAGGTTTTTGACTGTGATTTCTACAGAGTTAGGAGTATCAGATTTGATGGATATATGTGCTTCAACATTCATACTTTGAAATGAAGCAAGAGAAATCTGCTTAATATAAATAATATTTATATGTGGATAGTAATGTTGGGACTTGGCACAACCATTGAAAGCAGTTCTCCTGAGACCAGTACTGTGACCTTGTTTTATCCTAGTTCATAATTTGGTTTTTATATAACATCATACTATAATGAATAATGAAATGATATGGTGTTTGAGTACTAAATGCATTAGGTTGAGTTTCAGTCCATGAACTATATGCTTTCAAATTAGTATCTCTACCATTGTACTAATTCACATAGGATAGACAAGTAGACATTTTTTAAACATATATATTGGTATACCATTTTTTATTATCTAATTACCTGAATGTATATTCTATGAATACTGATGCTTCAGACGCTCTAATATATTACAATTGCTTTGCATTTCGATAATTTATAAATATTCAGTTTCCATCTTAAGTTAAAATGTTTCCTAGCACATTTACATCCTATTCCTGAATGTCCTTTATCTAATATTCTATAGTTTGTCTGTATTAATTTTAGATTAATTCTCAATTTCTTTAACTCTTTCTTGTTTTTATTGGAATATTAGTTATAAAAGTTTCTTTGGAAACTTCTTATATTAAATCATGAGATGCTCCTATTGAAATGAACCTTTTCCCACATTCTTCTGGTATTCTTCTATGTTAACCCTCAAGGAGGATTAGTGGATTCTAGCACTTCAATGTTCATTTGATGCCAAATTTATAACATTTTATATTTTATATTTTGTCTACAAGTTAATATTAACATATGTCAAAAATGAAATAATTTACAAAAGCAAATCCAAATAATAAAATCCAAATAATAAAAGTCTTAAATTATTTTTTCTTTACACTAGTGTTCTATTTTTAAATATTCTATGTTTTTAAATGCATAACGTAAGGTACTAATAGAGTGTGTATTTTATCTGTAGTATAAACAGCGAGGCAAAAAATAAATTAGGATTGATATTTTCATATTCTTCATAAAAGTGAAAAAAAATCCAACAACATAAAATAATATAGTATAATTAGAAAATAGATGTGAAAATAATGTATTTAACTACTCAATGCACAATGATTGAAAACAAATATATTTAATAAAAAAAAATTTAGTACAGATGGCCATTGCAAATCCATAAGAAATTAAATTACAAAACCGATTGCTATGGAATAAATATATATTATGACTTAAAAAGCCCAATAGTACACACCAAAAGTAAGTCATGAAATCTTTAAGAAAATGATTGGCAACCATTTATCCATAAGAAATTAAAATTCAAAAGTTACTCTTGTGTTAAGTAAATGATAAATGTGAATATCATAAAAATATATAAGGAAAACTGAATATGTATTTGAATAAGCTCTTAATCTATAGCAAAGTAATTGATGATAAATTCATGAGAAATTAAATTCTTCATATATAAAAATGAAAAATATGCATAAAAGTACAGATATTGCCATAAATATGCATATTTTCTTATATTTCAATGGTTATACTCCACCCAGTCGCCATAAATATATATATTTAGCTACATTTTTTTATGGCCTGCATATTTTTTATCTTCTATACATTTGTGACTATCAATGTATGAAGTACAATTTATCCAAACCACTTTGGACACTTTTTAGAAAAACTCTTTATTTGTACATACACATATATACACCTATGTTTCGACTGTTCTGCAGTCTTTTTCAGAGCCAGTTCACTTTAATCTCTTAAAAAAAAACTCTTTATTTGTACATATATACATACACCTACATTTTGACTGTCCTGCAGTCTTCTTCAGAGCCAGTTCACTTTAATCTCTTAAAAACAGTTGAAATGTAGGTGTATGTATATATGTACAAATAAAGAGTTTTGCTAAAAAGTGTTTGAAGTGATTTGGATAAATTGTATTTATAGAATATTACAGCAAAAAAAAAAAAAAAGTATGATTTTGGTAATTTATGAAGTATATGCATGGAAGTAAATAACAAGGCATACATATATATTTACAACACCAATTGTTGTTTTTGTAGAATTTTTTTTTTTTTTTCACATTTTTATATATAGGTGCAACTATTTTGGATTTTAATTTTTTATGGATTTATTGCTATTAGCTGCTTTCTCATAAATCATTACATGTGTTATTTTTTGTATTATAATGATTGTTAATTTTTACTTTTATGCAATTCATTTATGGTTTTGTAATTTATTTATTGTGGTGTTATATATTATCTCATCGCTAATTTAATTTCGTACACAATTCTTGTATTGATAATGCTTATTAAATGTATATATTTGATCATTAAATATATTATTTTCAGACTTGTTTTTTTAATACATTGTTATTTTTAAGTGTTTAATCTTTTAATGGAAAATATAAAATTTGTTAATTAATTTTTTTTTTTTGCTTCATTGATATGTGGATAGTGGCTCTATCCAATAAGTAGATTTCACTCTTTACTAATGTTCATTGTACTGTATATATAAAAGACATAATTATATCAATTGAAATTATAAGTATAACCTGAAAGACTGTTTCTTCAATATTTTAGCTGGGTTTTGAATCATTTGGCATTATTAAAATAAAGCTTTATTTTATATTTGCTTTGTGAATAACCTACAATAGCTGTCATATTTTTATATCCAGATTTTTGCCTTTACTTAATCTTTATGTCTGCATTTTCCTAATTCATAGCAGGTGTATTTTCAATTATACATGGAAATTCCTTTCTATCTGTTTCAAAGTATGTAAATTTTTCTTTATATAAGATATAAGTTTATACTCATGCAATGTAATGTTATATGGACTAGGTTATGTTAATGTCACACTTGCTAGAGGGAGTTACTAGAAAATCCTAGAAGTAAACAGAATATTAGGTATGAGTTAATATAGATAATAGTAAGGAAAGTAGTTTATTGTTTAAGGCTCGAATGGGATCTTTAGCAATAAGAGAATATACATGTAAATGGAAAAATATCGGTGATTTAATCTGTAAATTGTGTAAGGAAGGAACAAAAAATATTAGGCATTTGTTAATTGAATGTAAATGCTTGAAAACAAAAAGGGTACAAGTAATGAAGTTATGGAAGCATAAATAGAAAAAAGTGATTATACAGAAAGTGCATTATTGGTTTTTATGCTGGGTTTGGGAAAAGATAAGGGGATTTAGATATAAAGGCCATAGAATTGACAAATATTCTGTTGTGGAAATGGGATGAAGCAGAATATGGGAAATTTAGAGTGGGGAATGGAAGATAAAGTGGCTAACAGGTTTCTCTGGGTATAATTGCTGAGAGATTCTTGACTTCGTTTAAGGAGAAGCTACAGTACATCACATCACATCCTTATTTATGGTATATAGAACTATCCAATGATAATGGAAAGATACCCATATGGAGGGAAGTTAAATTTACTATTAAAAGCAATAGAATACCCATTTCCAATCACCATTCAAAGTCATTTTATTTTTAATAACTTATTTGCCATGGAGATAAGAAACTATATATTATCATGATGGGATGAACAACATATCATTTATATAAATATACTATTATATGTGTTAATTATATGCACTATTTAAAAATTAGAAGCATTATATAGATAGATAGATAGATGGATGGATGGATGGATGGATGGATGGATAGATAGATGTGGTTTAGATAAACTATAACTGAAAATAATTCACAAATGTAACACTATGAAATAGAATAATCAATCTAAATAAAATTGAAACAAACAACTAATTATATTTACAATTATTTAATTATCAACCTGGTTTTCATCTCTTATTGAGACCTTTTCAAGATACAAAGTTTTATACACCACATGACTTATTAATTACATTTACTCCATCTATTGGACATTATTTTACCTTCAGCAATATAAGTAACATTGCACATATAAATGCATAAACAAATAATTACTAGTATTACAACATCAAATATAATAATCAAGTGTGTGTGCTAAGTCTTTGCTTGTATTAGAAGTTTATTCTATGGTTTTTTCAATAAAATCTAAGATAATAATTTGTAAAACAATTTACTCTGAAAGTTGTTTATATAAATCAAAGATTTCCTTTAGAAAATGAGAAGATATTGGAGACACCTTATAATATAGATTTAAAAGTGGATGAGGAATGTAAATTGGAACAATGAAAATAGAAATGTAAAGATGTTAAAAAGAATAAGTGGTATTATTTATAGAAAACATTAGGAAGATAATTGGATTGGACATTTGCTATAGGTAGAGCAATTGTGAGGGCCATGTTGGAAAACACAATAAAGTGGGAGAAAAAGACAAATAAAAATGTTAATAGATGCTGTTAAAATAGAAAGCAGATGCCTTTTTGCAAAAGAACTCAAGTGATAGGATTACTTGGAGAAAGTCCTTTGGTTTGAAGTGCCAAGCCTATCACAATTTTCCTGTCCAGTTAGATTAATTAAATATTATCTATTTACTGTCCATATTAGTTTATTAGCTTGTTTAACTATTTAAAATATTCTAATATTGTAATGAGAAATTGTATTTCTCTGATAAACTCTAGTTCAAGTTCCATCTGGACTTAAGACTCGGATTCTGTAAATGATCTAATTATTACTCTTGTATGACGCCATTCGATTGATTACATAATTAATTAATTAATTTTTTTTTTTTTGATGAATTATTTGTACACAAACGACTCTAACTGTATGTAACTAGTAAAATATTAATGATTTAAGAAAGTAAACTTTATTAACGATTTGTGTGTGTGTGTGTGTGTATTCGTGCCTGCGCTTTGGTGCATTTGATATAGTATCTCTGAATCGATTCTTGCGCTCGAACTTTTTATGAATTCCCGAGTTAATAAAGCCATATGCCATTTTGTATGTGTGTGTGTTTATTTTTATGCACAAGAAATAACAATTTGACATTTTTGTTATGGCAAAAGAAAATAATAATAATGAAAGTAATTTAAAATATTTATTATTTTTTACTGATTTTTCATTGATGATTATTCCTTTCAGACTGTCTGACTAAATTCTATCTAATCTTGCCTTCCAGTCACTGAATTTTGGAATTTTTTTTTTTTTTAAATTTTAACAAAGATTCTGAAGCTAATTGAAATGTTATTGGAATAACTGAAGATGTTTACGTAAAAGACAAAATACCAAGTGATTGTTTTTATTAACGCATTAGCAATTACATTTCCTAGCTGCTAGTATTTATTTATTAACTTCAAAATTTTTTTTTACTGATGATTCTTTTGGGTCATTAGAAATGAAAATTTAAATTTTCGCTGTAATACATATTACAGATATGTGTGTGTAACTGGCAGATCAGTTCAAGGACCATGATTTGGGGTCCAGATCTTGAGGACTCCAAGAGCTCAAACAGAACTTCTGTGCAATAAAACCATTGCCTTATATGTGTTTATTTAAAATACAGGATAAAGTTGAGATAAATATCTAAACACTTCATATAAATTTTAATCATTTTTCTAGTTTACCATAAATTTTCTATTCTCTAATATTTCCATGTTTAAACTTTCGGTATTGTAATGGGATTTTTTTTTGCCCTATGGAGTTTAGGTAGTGGTTAAGTATGGGCCCATGGTATAAGCTTTTGGAATTGAATCTCTGTGCATTGTTTCTAATGCTTGAGCAGCATTTGGTTTCACTAGTGGCTGAATATTTATTTATTTTATTCTTTATTATTTTATATTTACTTTCAGAATTTATAGCAGTGGTAGAGGATCAGATTCTAGAATATATGGTCCTCAGATCCATTCCATTTCTAGCTTTTCTGGTACTCCAACTTTTTACTAACCCCTGAACAATAAAGCCATTTACTATTTGTCTATATGGTTTAGTGCAGTGAAAGAATATCAGATTTTTGGAGCATAAGATTCTTGAATTGTTACCAGTTCTGGCTCTTCTGGCATAAAACTTTTTATAAACTCCAGAGCAATAAAACCATTCCATTAATTATTTTTAGGGATAAATATACAGAGTATATCAAACATTCAGATTGACCAAATCATAGATCATGAACCAGTAAAGAAAAAGTTCATATTTTATCATTTACTGGACATAGACTGAGAATTCTGTTGTGTATATCTATTTTTTCAATGAAAAATCTTGTTTTTTTTTTTTTTTTAACAGTTAATTAATTGACTTATTTGACAAAAAACAGATATATAAATACATCATTCATCTATAAATTACAGTTTATCACTATGAAATAAATGAAATTATGGTGATATAAAATATATATTTAACACATATGAACTCTCATATATATACATGGATAAAAAAAAAAGATATTTGACATGCATAACATTGAAAAGTAAGAATACTAAAAAAATAATGAAACTATCATAGAATCTTCTTTGCTTCTTTATAACCACAGAAATTTCTGGGATAAGAAACTATAGCTGTCTCAGAAGTTCCAAGTTTAATCTTGTTCATGGTTTCACAGGTAACAGACACACGCCCATTCTTGATATAATCTTTGGTTAATGTAATCTCTAACTTTCAGTAGACATTCCATTTATAATTACTTGTTCTTATACTGAATGTTTCCATGACACTGGGTTCATTAATGGGAATATTATTAAGGGAGAACTGAAGGTTCACAGGATTATCCAACTGTTGCAAGTCACTGACAGCCATTAGTGTAGAGTTTACCCAGTACTGGGGCATCACACCTGAAAGTAAAACTTCTCCAACTCCATCTTCTGAATCACCACTTATAACATCCACAGAAATGGTGGCTGAGTTCCGGTAACCATTTGTGTCAATTACAATCAATAATATAATTTCCTTTATCTTCTTAAACTTTATTGAGCAGATATATCATTTTCCAATTACTCAAGTCTGAAATTTGAGGTCTCTTTCCTCTTGTACTTATTATTTTTGAACCATTAGCAAAATAACGGCATAAAATTTCCGGATCATCATCTTTTCTAAACAACATTTCTGATAATGCACCTTCATCCAAATCATATAGAAAGTCAAAAATTATTCCCATAGATGCAAAAACATGGGATGGATTAACCAAAGCTGAGGTTATTTTCATAGGTATTCCTTTGAATAATTTATATATAGGTATCATATAATATTAATAAAAGCAATTTATCTTTAACTGAAAGAAAATAAAAACAAATTTGCAACTATATTATAGTAATCCATTTGTTTTCTGGTTGATAAATAAATGAAAGATACAAATAAAGTAATATCAAAACATTTATTACATCAATTTGCAGTAATGATATATCTACAATGGTTAAAAGAGTTTGCTACCAAATACTGTTGGCAAATTTACAAATATGTAATTGGTGGCTTTAGCACCTAAAGGTTTGGAGAATGTGATAACTCATAATAAAGCAATCCCACACTTCCATTTATATTGCCTCACCTTGTGAAAGGTAGATTATTTACTTCTAGCAGTTTCATGCTCTGAGCATGTGTATGCCTGACTGCATTATAGAAAATAGTGGATGGCGTGCATTACTGTCAGAGTAATTCCATTGGTAATTATCACATAGTGACCTCATATGCCAATTTTTCAATTGAAGCTTTCTTTTTTCATCCAACTTCAATGTTTTATTGTGAACAACTGAATTTACTGACTTAATTATTTCACTGGTCTGGTTCACTGTATTCTCAAGAAAAAGCTCTTTAACTTAGTCAGGCACATTAGTGAAGGTAAACCTAAAACAATTCTTCAACTATTCATTTGATTAAAACATAATTTTATGATGTATAAATGTATTGCAAATCAGTTTTATATTTATTTTGGGGAGTTCAATTCAATGTTAATGAAATGCAAATTTACATATTTTTTGTTAAATTTTCTCACACAGCATAGTTAAAATTGTAATCAGGATTTGAAAGATTTGTTTCATAGATATATCTACGAAGCTATAACAGTGTTTATTTACCTCACTACGGAGCATAAGCTTCTCCAATAGACTCTTCAGGTTTGCTAATTGCCAGATGTTAAGGGTTTGAATATATTACCATTCTTGTTTATTTTTTAATCAAGAATATGGAAATATCCATTTATTGTCAGTTGATTATCTGAAAGATAAATTGTAAGTCTGATTAAAATCTGTTTTTCTACCCCCCCCCCCAAGTATTATAAATAGCAAATGGATTAATAACCTCAGCACCAATAGTCCCTTTGTATATATATGAATGTAATAATATTATATGTCTGCATTTCTTCGAAGCAATATACGTAATCTTATAACAATATATTAGTAAATATAGTAATCAAAAATTTTGAAAAGGACAAAATATAATTGTCACTTAGGTGCACTTTTGACTATCCTCTTAGTCTTTGTCAACTAATACTTTGAAAGTTTAACCTTCCCATAATTCTGTGATCTTAACGTTTGCTGCCTGCCTATTGATTAAGTCTTGCTTGTATTTATATATTAACATAGCTTCTCTTATTTTCCTTTAACCTTCCCATAATTCTGTGATCTTAACGTTTGCTGCCTGCCTATTGATTAAGTCTTGCTTGTATTTATATATTAACATAGCTTCTCTTATTTTCCTTTTATTGTTATTTCTTTCAGTTTTCAATATTTTTACATTATTATAATTGAAATTAAAACCATATATACATGATTTATTATGGTCATAAAAAACGGAAGCTGATAAGTTGTTATTAACTTTGCAATTTTGTTTCATATTTTGAACCCTTTTTAATAAGTGCTCTTTAGTTCTTTTTTCCAATGTACATCTCGATTCCCCTATACATCCACTGCCACACCTACATATCCATTTATAAATGATTCAATTTTTATTTATAAATGAGATTTTATCTTTAGAGTATAAGATTAATTAATTATAAGATTGCACACACACACACATATATATATATATCAACTGATTTATTTCTCAGTAGTTCATTAAGATATTTGGGCACGGAAGTAACAAGCTGGAATCACAATCTATAGTAGACCTTATGTTACAGACACCATCTATCACTGTATTAAAGGACAATATTAACTTTTAAGTGAAAATATGGTATTTTACAAAAACGAATTTTAAACTGTTTAAGTAATAATTGTTATATTTTGTTTTTCAAGTGTCCAACTTAACTCCATCCACAACATTGACTTGATTCTCTTTAGATAAATAAATACACGTGCTTCCGGATTGTGCGCTGGTGAAGAGATTATTAAGGGTATGTATAAAAAATATTTACTTTAATCAATATCTGAACACATCACTATAATATGTAATGTGAATACATTTTTTATTAAAATGGGACAAATTATCTTTAGCTGGCTCATAACACGACAAAAGACTATCTAATAGTTCTCATAGAAAAACAATAAAGATTACTTATCAAGTCTGTTAATTACTGTGATGAGGCTTTGAGCCAGTTCCCATTTTAATTTAAACTTCTAGCTTGGAATAGTTAGATATCTATTTGCAAACCCAACATTTGATTATTAGCTAGGTTGTTTATGGGGTGACACCTAAAATAAAAATGTCAAAATTATTAACAAAATATGTATATGGATTCGAACCTACACATGACAGTTAAATGCTTTGCTGATGGAATAAAAACTATTTTATAAAATAAATATGAACTTTCAATAATATTTTTAACTAAATTGACATTTTACACTGATATAGTCTTGTATGTATATACTCGAATACATAGACACACATGCACACTCACATATACAGATGGTATATTTATTTAAATTGAGATTTGTTCGTTTTGTTATTGTTGAATTAAAAGTTTATAATTTAATACTGTCATTATTATTAAAATCAAATGCAGCTTTATGTTTTCAAATTATAAATTGGTGGATTTTTAAAATTTTATTTTTATCATACAAGTTGTAAGTTAATCGATATTTTCCTTTTTTTTTTTTTTTAAAAAAAAAAAAATCCATTTTATCCTACATGGTATTTGATGTTTATCAAGTTCATCAAATTTCCTTTAATGTGGTCTGAATCTCGACATTTCATTTTTAAAATGGTTTAAGGCTTTTAAAATATTCTAAAGTGATTTCTGTATTGGAAAACATTTCATTAAGAATATATTAATGATTTTTCTTTTTTATCTTTATTGTTATCAATTCTTTTTAGAAATTTTGTTCTGTAAATTTTAAATTTATTTTGAAAATCGAATCCTTCTTTTGTCTTTTTTAATGGTCCTAACAATTTAATTACTTATACAACAAAAAAAAAAAATCTAGATGAAATAAAGTCGCTTGAAAATTACTTTTTGGAATTTCAACTTTAATAGAAAATTTTAAATTATGGAATTTTTTTGTTTTGTTTTTAACCTTTTTTTTTTTAATAAGTAACAATGGAAAAACTGAATTTAGATTCTTTAAAAATGAAAATATGAAAATAAAATGCTCCGTTTAAGCTATTAATGGGCTATATTTGAAATTTGAATGTCCAAAATTAAACAGATTGCAATGTGATGCAATGTTTATGCATAATATTTGCGAAACACACCACCCTTTTTATCAATTGTCAACAATTGCAGAATGAAGATCTCTATAAACTTAATCCAATTTCTATTTAGATATATTTAATATATTCCAAGATATAAGTTAATGCACTCGTAGGTGAATATATATATATATATATAATGTTATAACTGAATATTTATAAATTTTTAAAGTTATACTTTACATATATCTAATTACTGTGTTTATAAATATTCAATTATAAGATTATGTATATTGATTTGAAAAAATACAGACATCGAATTATAATATTATATATAATCACTAAAAACCAGTCCACCCTTAGACAATCCCTACATCAATAACAATCAATAATCTCAACCTATTGTCAAGGCAAATTCCTTTTAACTATAAAGATGGAATTCCACCTTTATTTATGGCCCAATTTATTTATATAGACACTAAAGATTGCAACTTGACCACACACACACACACACACACACACACACACACACACATATATATATATATACACATGAATGAAAAGCAGTCCACACCTAAACAATACCAAATAATCTCAGTCTGTTTGTTGACAAAGCAACATTTTTTATTGTAATAAAGGCAGATATCCATCATTATCCATGGCCTAATATGTTTATATAGATACTAAAGATTGAAATTTTTAGTTCAAAGAAATTTAAATCTGTTAAACATTCAAATATAACCTGTTTTTGAAAACAGACTAAGAAACAGCTAATTTTAACTTTCTAACTACACTAAAACCAGATAGTGCTTACATAATAAAACTAATATGTATAAGGGACTAGAACCGGGGCTTTCAAGCTCCTTACAACTCTCCACTCCATCTTATACAACCAGTATACCTGACCACATAGTGTGAAAAAGTTGAATGATTTCCAATATAAAACAGGCAAAACTCTCCATACAGTAGTGCCACTCAGTACAAACCAGGGGTATCAATATATGCTAGAAAGCTTGTGTATAAAATCCCTATCTAGTGCACAAGCCTTCTGGCATTCATTGATTAATTTTACTCTGGCTTGCACTGAGCGGCACTACTGTATGGAGAGTTTTACCTGTTTTAACAGTTTGAGCAAGCATAAGAAATGGTAATCATGTGATGTTTAGTGGTTTAATAATCTCCAATATATGTATTTCATGCTGAACCAGCTCTCCATCAGTTGGTCTCAATCACCATCTCCCACACATATATACAATCATCAATTTTTTGTTTAAATTTGAGTGTAAAATTATTTAACTTAAATTATTTTATTCATATGACTTGGCCTGCCAATGCTTATATATATATTTAAGCATTTCTTATTTCCTATCACACATCATTTTTTAATTGCATTTCAATTTTTAAATGGAATTTGCTTAAATTCTTTTTTTCATTAGTTAATTCTCATATCATATTTTATATCTTATTATTTGGTGGTTAATTTTCGAAATTAATTATCTTTTTAAAATTTCGGATTTGAAAGTCCTTTATCTGTTTTTATTACCTTACTTAAATTAATGACATTGTGATTTTAATAAAATCCCTTGATGTGTCAATGTGTAGGTTTGTTTTCTTTGATCTATTTGACCTAGGCTTACATTCCATCACACATCATTTTTTTAATGCATTTCAATTTTTAAATGAACTTTCTCACAGATCCGTTTCCTCATCGCTAATCCTTCCATCGCATTTTATGTCATATTACTTTGCTATTGAAAGTTTAATTCAATAAAGTGCTGGGACATTTTTATCAAAAATGAGTAGAATTTGATTGATTTATTAACTTATTCATTTTTGAATTTTTTTTACTTTTATATTATTATTATTGCTCCATAAATAAATGAACGTATAATCCGTTTCTTAGGAAGTCAATTGATATTGAAGCATTATATTGACAGATCGATCTCAACAATTCTATTTCGTTTTTATTTTTACTTGAGAGTTTGTCCAGAAATTTTTAGATTTTAATTCGTGTTATTTTCATTGACAGAACAGAAATGCATCACGTGTTATTCAAATAGCATGTTTCTTTCCAAGCAACAAACTATTAGTACTTTTTTGTTACTCGAACATGATGTTATCTTTCCATTAGAAAACTATTTTCTGATATTTATTTTTTTTATTTCCCGTTATATTTAAACACAAAGAATATTATTACGTTCTTTTTTGTCCATCTTCTAAAATAATTCATTAATATAAATAAAATAAAAAATAAAATAATGTCAAATGACCTCTACAAATCAATTCTTATTCATTGTTCCTCCTAAGAGAAACTGTTAAATAGATTACAGATCTCACTACATTATTTGACTACTAGTTTTTTTTATTATTAAGAAAAATATTTACAATATTAGGTAGCTATGTTTTGCTGATTACAATAGTTTTTTTTGTATAAGTTCAAAGCTTTGCAACCAATCTGTGTGGCATCATCGTATTATTTAGTGCAGTAGTCTGAGATGTTGTCTCATCTTTTGATGATTTGTGTCCATGTCTCCACAAAGAGACACACTGGCACAAGGAGATGATCTCTGTTCTTCATGTTTATTAGTATTTTTTATAAGTGTTCCAAGGATCACTATGTCTTTGACTGAAGATGTGTTGGCACTTGGATGATCCATAAAGCATGAAGTAAGCATGCTGCTAGCCTGATAGTTGCATACTTTCCTTCTTTCATTGCTCTGTCAATTGACAGGACATTCCCACAGCCAGGGGAAACACTAGTGATGATTTTGTTTCTAGTATATCCCAAGTATGAGCAAGCAAAGAAAATGTGGTCCAGAATCTCTTCATGTGTATTGTAAAGTTTACATATGGTACTTATTTGATGGAATCCTCTTTGCATCACAAAAAGTAACTGGTGGACAAAGAGAACAATTAAACTTAATTATAAAATCAACCAGCTTTGGTCCTATCCACTAGTATCTTGACTTCCTGAGCATTTGTTTCACTGACACTTTTAATCAGGTGGTTACTGGTCTTGATTAGGGAAAAGGAGCTTATACACCTCTCAATATGGTGGCTTTGTTTTCTTTATTTGTTCAGTAACTGAAATTAGAGTCGTTAATTGGTCTTCTACCGTGGTTTAGAATAACTTGTTACAAATTTATTGACAATAATTGAGTGATTAGGTGATTAAGTTATAGGGTTATTTTTTAAAAAATGTTTATTTTTATGTTCTAACTGATAATAGCTTATTACCAATTTACTGACCAATAAAGAATGATTTTCCAATTGGGATATGGGGTCACTTACTTTATTTAAATTTGCTCAGAAATTTTCCTCTATGTTTAGTTAAGCATAGCCATTTACCAGTTTAACAATCAATAATAAAATGATTAGCTAATTAGAATATGTGATTGTTTTAACATGAAAAACAAATTTTCTCGGAAATGTTATTTTACATAGGGTAAAAAAAGGTTTGAAAGTCTCATCTACTTGAAAAGAATTTCCAAAGTGCATTGTGAATCAAAGATCAGTTTTTAAACTTATTACATAGAATTACTCTGATGAGGGTCCTTTTTGATATTGGTAGTTGCACCAAAGTATCAACAACTATTGTTTGTTACCTTATGTATTTTAATCATTTTGCAGTTCAAAGATTTAACATTCTTCTAATAGTCAGCATCTTCTCCAACTTTTTGGACATATTGGATTCATTATGACTTAATTTTGTTTCAAACCATCTGGAAATCAAACAAGATATTGCAATCACTATTTTAACATAATTTTTATGTATTCATTATTTATAAACTTTCATTACCTTTTTCTTCCAGATTTTTTATACCTTGTATATGTAGCTTTCAATTTTCATAGAAGCCTTTGGGAATAGGTGAATGAGGACCAAACAGTTGTTAATTTTTAGAATGGAAGCTGGGGAACAAAGATTATTTTTGATATGTGTTTTATTTTTATTTAAAAAAGTGCTCATCGTTATTTGCTGATTGATACTGATATCAAATCAGTTTCTCAATAGCCAACATAAACCTAGTCCTACCACTCTTGAAATTCCACATTTCCTATAGTTGAAAGTTATCCTGTTATGTGTAGAAATTTAGAGAAAGGTGACTGGAGTCATTATATTGAACATTTGGGATGGAATATTAATATAAACACAGTCCTCTTTTTTTATGATAGTTTTTAACAAGTTATATAGAAGTTAAAGGATTTATCTTTTAAGAATCTAAAAAACAATTTATTCCAGGTTGAAACTAAATTTGGGTATTTCTAACAAACTTATTAAATCACTTGATGATGGTAGAAAAGAGAAGTGGAGAAGGATTGTGGAAAAATAAAGTGTTGCAAGATCTACTTGCAAGGTTGCGTCATTTTTTATACAATCTTAATAGTTATATTACTTCTGAAAGACAAAAACACAATTAGACTAAAAATTTAACCCCTTTTTACAATGTTTCTTTAATAAAAAATCGAATAATATCTGTAATTATTGGCCAATATGTGCTTCGTCTTGATTGTCTTAAGCTAAAAAATCCCAGAATCACAGATGGTATACAGTACTATCATTTTTTTTTAAAAAAAAAAGTCTAAAAGAGAAATCATTATTCATATGAAAACTATTTCAAAAATGTTGGCCTAAAAATGAAACTGTAATACTTTTAAAAGCAAACAATATCAGCATTGATTCAAAGAAATTGTCACTCGATATCACATTTTTGGTTCTCTACAAACTGCTCCCAAAAAATCATGTTAACAAGACTTTTCAATCAATTCTGAGCTAGCTACTTATAGATCAGACTGGGATTACACCAGGATCCATAAGCAGGCTGGGATTAGGCCTGGATCCATGACCAGACTGGGATTAGACCAGGATCCATAAGCAAGATGGGATTAGGCCTGGATCCATGACCAGACTGGGATTAGACCAGGATCCATAAGCAGGCTGGGATTAGGCCTGGATCCATGACCAGACTGGGATTAGACCAGGATCCATAAGCAGGCTGGGATTAGGCCTGGATCCATGACCAGACTGGGATTAGACTAGGATCTGTGTGAACAACTTTTAGTTTTGGTTATTCACTTTTTTAAAAACATTTTCAAAAAAAATTAAAAATTATTGATCTAACTTCAATTTATGATTTTTTTCAGAAAAATGTACTTTAAAAAAAATTTCTACCCCCCCCTACCCAAGCATTTGACACATCTAGTGAGTAATGACTTTTATTCACTATTATCTCTTGTGAGAGAGAGTCTTAACTCCAATTTTGCTTTGCAGTGGTATATGTCAAAGCTGTCTCATCTGCTGAAATAGTTTGTAAAGTGGTGGAGTGTCAGATTATGGAGTGTAAGGTACTCGGATCGATTCCAGTTAGGATACTTCTAGCACTCAAATTTCTTATGAACTTCGAACCATTAATGTAATTTGATTATTATTATATTTAAGCTATCTTACCATGCATATATAAGGCATTGCTCGGTTTCAAGGGAGATGAATTCTCTTGTGACTGATATTTGCAAAATAAAGGGCAATATACAGAAGTAAAAAAAATATATAACATGACAGTTAATTACTATTAATCTCTGAGACCAAACCCTAAAAATGTCAGATAACAGATGTATGTGCAATCTTCCATTACCAACTTTTCCTCTGGTAACATTTTTTAGCTCAGGATTTGTTTCATTGTTAAACATTTATCACAACACAGTGAATATTATTATTTTTATCATTTTATGTTTTCTCACAATCTTTACATTGTTTTCACCATATTTTTAAAGCAATTTTTATATTTCATATCCACTTAAACAAATAAAACAACATTAAGACTTTTAGAAGATACGAAGTAGATGGAAGAAACAAGTGTATTGATTTCAAAAGCAAAATATTTCTCAAATGAAATCAATGGTACTGTAGGTTGCAATACATACATTATTGCATAAAATTTCCCTAGTAATCTACATTGAAAAAACAATATTAACTTTTGCTTTTGAGTTCAGCAATTCTTTAACATATTTGCACTAGTTTTAAATTTATATTGCTGTTATCACTTAGAATCAAAATCTTACAAGGTTTACATTTTCTGACCACTAACTATATACCAAAGCTATGATATGTATTTTTTTTTATGTTTAGATGCTTTTTAAAAGAGTATAAAGAGAGAAATTGATCCCATTATATTATGAGCAACATAATTTATTAGAAAATGTAAAAAGCTTACAAACGTTGATCACAAGAAAAAATTGGTCAGTTACATTATGGATATCTTAAATATTATCACAATAATGCATGTGGTACTGAGGAAAGTGAAAAAACAAATAGATGATTGATTTGATAGCATCTAAATAGTGATAATAATGCATTGAAAAGGAGATTAGCTCTTTGACAGTTAGATATTTTTTTATTTTTCTTGCTGATGGCAATTTTGCGAATGTTCAACATTTGATTTTAACATTTGCACTATTATTTTATATTAGAATTCAAAGAAATTGAACTTAATTCACAAGAAACAACCTAAAAAAAAAATCATATTTAAACTTTGCAAACACAGGGGAAAAAATTATAAAGTGCAATACCTAAGAACAGTTACTTTTTTCTTATTGGCTAATTATTATAACGCTATTTAATAATAAAAAATCAAGTCAGATGTTACATGACTTAATTTAATAAAGCTCATATTTACAGATGTTGTATATAGAGCTCATAAAATAATCTCTTAACATATATAACTTCTTTAACGAGCGTTATAAGCGCATACTTATTGATAGATTAAAAATACTAGGACAAACCCAGCACTTTATCTAATTTATAACTATTGAGTAGAAAATCTGAAATTGTCAGACATTCATATGTCTTCCAATCCAACTATCTAACTCAAATAACCTTATGGTGTATCTGAACTTAGTTCAGTCCCATACGACTATTTGAATTAGATAGCTGGATTGGAAGACATATGGATATCTGACAATTTCAGATTTTCTACTCAATAGTTATACATTAGTTAAAGTGCTGGGCTTGTCCTAGTATTTTTAATCACTATTTAATATATGATATTTTTTTTACAGTACATGCTTTTTCATACCTGCACTCCAATATGTAATATATAGGGGATTTGAACTAGACTTTTACATGACCCTCAACTATCCACACTATCTCATATTGCTGACACACTTGATCACACATATATTGCTGACACACTTGATCACACATATGAGCGTGTCAGCAGTATAAGATAGCATGGATAGTTGAGGGTCATGTGAAAGTCTGAGTTTCAATCCCCTTATATTTAACACTGTTGAAAAAAGTAAATTAATGAAATCTTTGTTGATTCAATTTCATGTGTAAAATGCTAACAAAATAATGTTATCATTATAAAACTATGAAATTGTGTTTTGACATTTTAGATTATACTTATAGTTAATAAAATATCACAAAGTTCTGTGTGGATATGTTTAGGAAACCATTAATGATCATGGTTGTCCTTTTATTATTATGATTAATTTCTTTAACTTGCATTTCATAAAGAAAACATATTTGCATAAAATTAAAAGGTAATCACTTATACTTTTGTTTTTAAATAATTATTGAACAAATGTTTTAATGAATGAAATGGGATCTGACCATGACTTTAGCGTATAAGATGGTGAAAAATCATGTTGTTATACAAATATTATCAAAGTAATCATAAATATTCAAATGAATTTCACAAAATGTACAATTTTTTTGCTAATTGCTAGCAACAACAGAATATGAGTTTATGATTATTTCTACAACTGCTTTCTCCATTTAGCAATCTTGTAGGCAGGGTTTAAATCCTTTATATTTTCTTTTGGGAACAGACATCTGTAGATTTCTGACCTCTTCAGATTTTTCTGAACTAGTAAATCAATTGTTACCACCATAAAAAAAATGCAAAACTTTCAAAATAGTTCTACTGGTAATTGTAGAAGAGTAAAGGGAATCAGAAGGCCTAATACTGCCATCTGTAAACAAAAACAATTAAGTAAATTAATGGAAGAGTTAATTAACCAATTAGAATCTTTGCTCTCTAAACTAAATTGAATGTTGTCAAACATTTTCAGTTGCTATAAATAAATGTTTTGACTAACATCTGATAATGCTCAAAAGTTATGTAATCATGTACTTTTTCTTATATAATGTTAGCATTACCATTATAATTTGAAGAGAGAGAATTTTTTGTATAAATAAATTTTAGAGTATATAATTGAGAATTTTATGTCCATCATTGTATTATTATCAAATTTAATATTTAAAGTTTACCATCAATTCTTTTGTCTGACTCAGAGAGAGTCATGCTGAATACTATCTTTATTGCATTCAGGTGAAACTAGTCATTTTTTTTATTTTGAATATGAATTTTATTTAATGTGATGAATCAAGTTATTTGTGATTGATTATAATAATAAAACAATATGATGACCATATATATGGCATGGGAATTCATAAGAAGTTTTGGATTGTGGTTCAAGAATTTCAATTTCTGAAATCTGCTTTTTCATTGCCTTAAGCTAGGCAGAATTAAACACATTGAGCATATTTTAAAAATATATTTATTTTAGAAAAAGTATGTATAATTACATATTACAGATTCATACCATTTGCTAAGACATCATTCACAAAGATTTTTGAATAATTTTCATTAGTAATGGAGTATTTACAGCATGTTATTTATAGGGTAGGAAAAGCTAATAAAATCGGACTTATTTTAAAAATAAGTAATAATTTTAATTCAAACATAAGATTAATGCTGTTTGCAATGTTAGTGATTTCAGTACTTCATTTATATGAAATTCTGTCACTAAGTCATATAACTTGCTTCATAATTTTCAGCATAAATTCCAAAAACTGATATCACTTAGAAAATAATTTACAAATTTAAAAACAATTTATTTAATAGTAGTCTTATAAATGACATATTAATGTTGCAAAAAGTAATGAAAGTGTAAATAGATATTTCTGAATTGCAGACAAAGATAGTATACAGAATTCCTAAACAGAATAGCAAAAATAAAGAAGTGTTTTATATACCTCATTTTAATTCAGACGGTTTGAATAGGTCAGTGTTAATTAGATTGCCTTTCTTTTATAATAAATATTTTAATAACATTGATATTTTTAATTTATCAAATAATATTTTAAAAAAAGAATTCAAAAATTATTGAATTGAGTCACTATTAAATGTAACTTTATGGGGTGTATGTGTGTGTATGCTTCATATTGGTGGGCTATATGGAATAAACATTGAACTAAATTGAGTTGAATTTATTCCTAAGATAAACATATGCAGGGTTAGGCATAACCAGTAACATGTAGATGTTTAGAACCTAATGTGCTGAAGAAATTTGTAGATAAAATAATAATAAAAAGAAGAAAAGAGCAATGAATAATATATAAATATTTGAGTATTACTGGAAAAATATAAAATATTGGATGTATGGTAAGAAGCAGGAAACATATACATTTGGAATTTATTCACCACTTAAGAAGTATGATTTCTTCAATAAATTTCTCCTTGTTAAAATTATGATATAAATATTTTGCTTTGTAAGAATAAAGTATATGAATGTATTGTAATATCTTCTGTGAGTTATCAATGTACTATTTGTTAATAATTTACACAATCATGACATTCTCCAGTATCAGTGGTAGAGTCAAACTGTGATACATGGACCATTAGTTCTTGTCTTCACAATAGATATCATTTGGGTTGTTCCCTCAGACTAATATATATATATTTGTACTAAAAATAGATGATACATTGAGAGTTTATTTATCAGTCAAGGTTCTCACTATAATTAGGAGTGCAACTCAGATGCCACTTGGCAGAAAAGGTTTTACTATGTAGATGGTAAGTGACCAGAAAGCAGATGTAGTGTGAGACATATTACATTAACTGATAGTTAATTATCAAATTTATAGTTGTAATAGATATTAAATAATATGAAATATATTAAAAATGTTTTATACATTCATATCACAATGATATATATTATTCCATCTTGTAGGCTGAAACTTAAAGGATACTGAAAGAAATCCAGGTGGTGTAAATGATGATTAATTTGGTCATTATCATTAATGGTGTTTGTCAGTTAGATAAACATTTTTATTGTATGCTGATAATTGAGGAATATGTTTTATTTTAAAAAGATAACTTAGTAACTATAATTTTCTGCAGAATAAAGATCTTTTTAACATTCTCTTGAAGTGGATTGTGAAGGAAAAAGCAGTAAATATCAGACTTGCTAATTTCTGAATGGTAAAACATTGAATTGTTTTCATTCTCTTTTTATTGAATTGTTTCTATTTTCTCTTTATCATCTAACTTAGAATACATAGATATCCATTTACTGATATGATACCCATTTACTGACAGGCTGATTATTTTAGTTGGCTATGTTAAGCTACCTAAAATAGAAAAAAAAATCAACTTCACTTGATCATATTGGAGCCAAGTTGTCTTCTTGGTAGGACTTGTTCTGTCTGATATTGCAAGATCCTTCAATGCTTACATTAATCAAAAGTTTTTTAGTGTAAATCTTTTAGGTATTTAAAATTATTAACATAATCAATAGATCATTGTATTGCACCTCTAACTATAATTTTTATTACTTATTGAGAGTATAGTTGGCAGATTAAATTTGTAAAATAAAGATAACTATGATTCAGCACTTTTCGGATAATAACCGTGACCAACCATCTATGAGGCCGCATTATACTACAACTATATTTATTTAATTTAGAAGTGCAGTTTTTAAGTTAGAATATGATAAATGTATTAAATTGTTGTTTACTTTAATTTTGATTAATTAATTATTAATACGCAAAATATAGTTTTATATTTTGTTTAGACGAAAATAATGATTTTAAATAACCATTAGTTTGATTAGCTGAATATCCAGCAGGCTTTGAGTCTGTTTCGACGTCAATAGAAAAAATAAATTAAATGATACTATATTATATTGATTAGTTTGTATGTTTATATATATATATTTTCATTTAAAATTGTCAAAATGATAAATGGATAAATTTTGTTTTTTATTTCACTAATGAAGTCATTGTAGAGGAAATTTAATGAAAATTATTTAAGTAAAGATTTAAGTTTTATTTGCCAAGCAAGAAACTATAGATTTTTGACGTTTGATGGTTAAGTGATGGTTTTCAGAATAAATAATGAAGTACGACGTTTACATGTATAAAAAAATATTAGAAATGACCACCCCTGTACTCTAAAATGCTTTAATGTTTTTATTTAAAAAAATCTCTGCTTACGTTGTCAGTAAATTCCTACTATATATAAACATAAACGTGTATTGGGACAATTTTTTTGAAAAAAACAGAAAATGCATAATTATCTATATATATGAGGCTTATTTTACATTTATGCAGTATAGAAGATAAAACAGTTGTTAATATATTACATGAATACTATTTGATTGTTAAAGCTTTCTATCATGTATACTTTAAGCTAGATGAAATTAAAAATTAAAAATTGGCAAGCAAGGGCTTTGAACACGCCATCATCGAATTTTCGGTGATATGTATGGCAGAAAAGTTGGTGAGTGGAGAGGATTGAAACCTATCCATTACGGTTTGAAGATTTTCAATCTTAATATAAACCGAGCATGGATTGTATATATATGTGGGAGATAATTATCTGGATCAACTGATGAGTGCTGGTTTAGCTCGAAATACGTGTATCGGAGATTGTTGATTTTTTTCATGTGTGTGGTCATGTGTATCGGTTGTTTAAGATACAGTGGATGACTATAGGTAGCTTGAATGTCTGGGTTCAAATCCCATCTAATTATTATTAATATTATATTTTTGGAAGCTTCTGTTATTCTTACGAATAGCACACATAGTATATTGCACAAGACGATTTCCTGATTTTTTTTTAATTTTTTTTTATTTTAGAATTTTGTTTTTGATCTATCAATAATTGTTAGTTTCAGTTTTATTTAATAGTCTCTCTTTCTATAATAGCAATATATCATGTTTACTTTTAACTTTGGTTTTAATTTTACTGTTATACTTAGATGGCACTTAACTGACTGTTTGTAAATAAGTAATGAAACCGTTTTGTCTATTTATTTCACTTTGAATGATGCATGGTTTCTTTTAAAGTCAGACATCTTTTTTACGATCACTATTTTAATAAGATGTATAACACTTTAAAAGGTCTCTTAGAGAAGGAAACCTATTAACATTAGTTTAATTAGAACAACCACTGACAAAACACTGTTTACAAAGTTGTGTCTTTTTCTTAAAATACCATCAATCTTAAGAAAAGACTTTTCCCCATTTGTCAGTTCTAATTGCTTTCTTTTAACGAATGTCAATTAATGTTTTTTTCTTTATTAGTTAGTATTTATTTTATTTATAGGTTTTTAGTAAACTATTTATTAAAATAAAATCGCTTTAAACAAAATGGTAGTAGTTATTGTGTAACAGCCCATTTTTTTGAGATGGCTCTTTTTTGTTGCCAATTACTATTGTATCGGTCAAAATCGTGTATTCATTCAACAAGACCTAGAATCCAAGCAAAAGTACATCCATCTAGCATGTGCAAGATACATAAGTCAGGAACAATACTAAATATTAACCTATTTACCTGTGCTCCAGGGTCCATGATTATATGAGCAACGCTTTTGAGGATACAAGTTTTCCATTGGCTCTTGTCCCAGCAACGAGAACATGGTGAGCATAAGGACTTGGAAATCAATAATATATTCAAGTGATTAGCTAATAATTTCTACGAAATATAACAATTAAAGAACGGCACAGTCTATTGCTTAATATTTATTAATAATCAGAGTCGTAATAATATTCAAGGCAACATTAAACAAAAGATAGTTTAATTAATAATATTAAATAAAATCTCATTCACTTATGGAATAATATAACTCAATCAAATAATTAATATTAGAGATTCGGGCCATGAATGAAAAATACGAGAATACAGATAAATAATAGATTATAAATTTATTAAATGATTAGACACGGTAATTTAATGATTATAAATAAAACAAAATATGTGCGTAGAATGTTTATACAATTATTATTACAAATTCGATAATGACTTAATTTGCAATTATGCGCTTTTGTTGATTGATTAAATAGGTTATTTAGGAACTATCTAATTAAATAAAATATTTGGTTTAGTGTATAAAAGTTGGTTGATATATATATAATAAGATTGATTTGTGCCGTTAATATGCCAAGGTTATAGAATAAATTGATTAGACAATCAATAATAAATTGTCTTAATCATTACTCAAAACATTACAAATTCACACTAATTGATTTGATCATAACATTATATATATATATAAGTAAGAGTTGATAATGTGTGATTTAAGAGCGTGCGAGATCACATTTCAACAAGATTTGGAAGATAGTTCAAATGAGCGGGAATAAGAGGGTTCAGCCTAAAATAAGATGCAATTATGTAATATGACCTAGAAAATTAAATAGAATGGGTGGCGAAAAGCATACAATTACGGCTTACAGATAGCATTGCAAGTATATAAATAAATTAACAATAATGAAGTCGGTATTATATTATAATTTACAATCCTAAATATGAAGGACGTCACTTAAGACACTCTGGATGGCTTTGTCATATTTGCACAAGAATGAGACTATGCCTGCATGATGGCCAATGACATAGCTCTGAAGAATAGTGGCACAAGAGGGAGAATATGTCTGCACGATGGCCAAGAATATATCTCTGAAGAATAGTGCATGAGCTAGCATGTTGGGACGGTTTATCCAATATGTAAAAGAACTTAAAATTTCTTGATAATTTATAAAAGAAAAATAAATGTTTACCATAATTAATTTTCCATAAAATATTTAAATTTAGTAAAGATCCATTTAAATTCGTGTATCTATATATATATATGCTATCACCTATTGCTAGATAGTGGTGCTAATTACATATAAATTGGGTTCAAACCCGTGTTAGTAGTTATATAATTAGCAACAGGTGATCAAAAATATGTAGAATCATATTTATATGACTAGAGACAATCTATATATATATCAATTGACTTATTTATAATGCATTTTTCATCGTCATCATCTTCAGTAGCCACTCAAAAACGAGTGTAACCATTTCAAAAATATACATACTATACTAGAGATGAATTGTATACTGATTATACAGTGTACAGTGTGTTCCAGTGAAATGGTCACTAATGACTTATTCTCTCTATAAAGTGCTTGTAATCTCATATCTAATTTAACACGTGTTCTGTAGTGTAATAATTTAGTGATTCACTATAAAAATGTTAAGGTGTTAACTAATGTGTCTGGATCATGACTTGTAAAATGACATGTTATAGAGCATTTCATGTCTTAACTCACAATTGCACAACATGCTAAAGTAAATTTTGTTTTAAATTGGGTGAAACTCCTACTTAAATCTTTGAAACATTTCTAACTGTGTAAGGTAGTGAAGCCATGAGACATAGAAATCTTTTCAAATGGTTTTCCAGATTTTGTAATGGCTCAGAGAGCTATGGAAATGATCTTTGAGGGCACAAAGAGTAGTCACATTCCACATCATAATTTATGATCTTAGGAATGCTAGTGCCTTAAAATGCTTATGGTATATAGCAAAATTATATTACCAGCAGAAGCAGTTTAGAGAGAGCCCCATTCACCTTTTTGATAGGACACATTAATTATACAAACTAGTTATATATACAGAGAATATGTTGATCCACTATTCTATTTATTTGATATCCTCTGATGCTGCTTTTTAGCTTCTTTTGCATCTTTAAAATCATGAATAAATGGCTAGCCATGTGATGGATATGTTGGCAGAAAGGGTAAAAAGCTATACATAAAAGATGTGTGATTATTTATTTACTGTGCATCAGAAAGAATACTATCATTATTATAAATTTGTATTATCATTAGAAAGATATTTTTAAACTATGCACAGTTCCCTTGTTTATTTTTAAAGATTGCTGCTTTACTTATTTTATAAAATTTGAATGTCAGGTAGGACCCTTTTTGAAGCATAATATTGTATAAAAGTGAGAAATACATTTTAAAAATTTACTTTAATCTTGGTATATATTTTAATTCTGTTTTTTAAAGTATAATAATATACTTTAAGAATTTACAAAGTTTGATTTAGATATAAAATTGATATGCAAGTCAATTGTATTAAGAGACACCTAGTTGTATTTATTTCAGTAATTCTTTTTTTAGTCTGTAAAGGAAACTTGTAGCAATTCTATCTAAAATTAGCTTTTATTAAATACTTTAATTCTGGTATTGTACTCATAGATCTGGATTCCAAGAGATTATAAAATACATAGAAAGAGACACGTGAGATATGTAGTTGAAATATGGAAGTGTATTGATATGGTGCACAGAAGAGAGGTTAGATATTGTAGAATCTGTTTCAAACTTGGACAGACTTTCATCCTGCAATGGATTTATAAGATTGAAAATGACGATAATGACTTATATGTATTTGATTCATGATTTATGTTGCTATATAGTCCAGAGATCATAGAGGCTGTTTTAAATTTGGAAAGAGTTTCATCCTGGAATGGATTTACAGTGTTGAAAATGATGATGATGACATACATATTGGTTTACTGTTTATGTCGCTACATTTGTATCATCGAACCCAAATTATGTTTCTCTTTTCACATGATTGCAATGACCATAGGTGATTGTGAATTGATGAGATTTCAGTAATATCTATGAACATTAAATTTTAAAATGTTTGCTGTTGGAATGAGGAGTTTGTTTGGGCTTCCCAAGGAATTCATTTTTTATATCACAATTTTGCCATTGATTGATAGTATTTTTGATTCAGAATCAAGAAGTGGGATCTTTTATTTGATGTATGTCTTTGGTGATAAAACTATATCTTCAGTTCATGGTAAATGAAGTAAAAGAGGTTTTGACATCTGGTGGAGGAATATATAAATGAGGAAGCTATACTATATTCTGAAGTTGAGTATCCCATTAGTATTTGTCACAGTTATATTTATTAGTATATACAGCAGTTTTCAAAACAACCTTCTTTGGATTCTGATAGATTTATTCTAATTTCTTAATGCTGACATATTTTACTTGTAGTATGTACTTGTTTAGCTCACAATAACTACAATATGGTTTTATAATGTAATACTACAATCACTATTTGATACTACTCTTAATAAAAATATTTTTATGATATATTTATGGTTTCAAATTTGATTTTTTTGATTATAAATATTACCTACAATGATATTAGTTTTAACAAGGCTGTAAACCTTAGCAATGAGTGTCTGAAAAAATCGTCACTAGGGACCTCTGTAGGTCTTTAAAACACATGCTTACGCTATGAAGAAAAGAGAGAATCCTTCTTTACTTCGACCTACTTTTATATATAAATAGGTGAAGCAGAAGTGTTTTGATCTAAGAGTGTGAAGCTATTAAATACTTCACTAATTAAGTCCACAATTCTTATAATACATTAATACTCGCGAAATCTTACGATTTACTACGAGTTAATGAAAAGATCTTATAGTAAGAAATATATTTCGATAATTTAAAGTTGTAATTATAAATTTTATTAAACGCTCACAGCCTTGTTAAAACTATTACTGAAATAATAGTGAGCGTTTAATAAAATTTATAACTACAATGATATTATAATATTTGTATAAAAAATTAAAAAATATAACCATAAAGTCACAAAATTGGAGACATAAATTATTTTAGTTTAGAATAGTGTGATTGCTTTCTTATAATGAGTTATTATAATGAAAAAAAAAATAGCATTATTTATTATAAGAAGTTTCTTGCAAAAAAATGGAGCTGGGATCAGTTAATTGCTTTTTTTTTTTTTTAGAAAAAACAATGATTGGTTATTATAGTAAATAAATTAGATTCTTATTTTAAGCATTATTTATGATGAGTATTATAATATTTGTATTAAAAAGTAGGAAAATAAAATAATCATATATTGCAAATACTGCAAAAATATAATTACTTACAATTAGACTACAAGTGGTATGAGATTCCACTGTCTCCAAATGTCATAAGATTCAAAGTTATTTGATTTTTGAACAATACCAGAAAGATATTGAGATGGACCTGCTCAATTAAAAAATTCTATGAAGCTAAGACATAGTAAAATTGTTTGTAGCATCACATATTGGTTGTAGCTGTTGATGGTTAGAGAAAAAATCATTTGAATCATTGTGTTTTATTGCATAGAGCAGAGGACTGAATATGCATACATTTCAATATTTTCAATTGCTTATTGATGCACTTCACATTTCCAAATTTACTATAGTGTGACCATTGTATAATGTAGAATATTCAAACTATTCCCTCTCTCTCACTACTATGTTTTTCCAAAAATAAGACAACCAGAAAATAACTAACATGATTTTTTAGAATGTTTATAATATAAGCCCTACTTCAAATTTAAGCCCTTGTTAAGATCATCAGCTCCACAAATAGTTTATGACCATATTGAATTATAAAGTAATGAAGATATAATATTACATTATTGCTCTAATTAAATGATAATATAAATTATATGATTCTTTTGTGTTTTTCCATCGACAATTGTTGACAAACATAATTCTACCCGTAAGAGAAATAATTTATTTACAGCATTTATAATTTCATTTATATTTTTTTAAGTACTTATTTTATTTGATACTTAGATTTAGAATGCTTGATTTCGTTTTAGAGTTTCATCATGGTAGCTTTTAAATATTCAAGATAAAAGCAGAAATAGTTTGATTTTTTTAAACATTTTTTTTCTTCTAAAAGATTTTATCAAAATAACAGAAGTGTGAAGGAATTTCTTTAATCAAAGTTTAGCTCAAGTTAAGTCATCAATTTTTCTCTTAAAGAAAAGTTTTTAAACTAAATACTCAAGCAGGGAATAGTATTACAAGTAATTTGGAAAGTGTTTACTATGTGCTCACTTGATAACAGATGGATGTAGTTGTGTCATATTTGAATCTTCATAATTTAGAGTGCTGTATGTAATAATGGAATTATATATCGTGTGACTTGAGAACTCCCTATACAGTCATCATTACATCTGATTGGCTGTCATACAAGCATTCTAAAAGTGCATGCGAGAGGTTTTCAGCTTTTCAATTTAATTAATGTGCACATATAAAATACAGAAACATTTCCTGAATTCTTGTGCTTGCATTTTTTTGTTGCTTTTATGTGGACAAACCATTCTAAATTGTAATCATTTTTGTTACCACTCCTGGGTTGTAAGTCTTCAATTAGCACTTGATTTAATGGTAAATTTAAACAGAATAATATTCTGATTACCAGATAAGATGATTACAAAAAGGTAGAGCTATTTTGGTGAATACAAGAAAGGATTTGTTGTAGGGATCCTGGGGTAAGAGTCTTACACCTTTCTGTAAAGAGAAGTACTTGAATAAATTTAGATTTTTGTATATGAGCAAATAAAAAGTATCCCCTGAAAATAAGCTATAGGATGTCTTTCGGAGCAAAAATTAATATAAGATCAAGTCTTATTCTCAGAGAAACATGGTATACATTTACACATCACTTGTCAAATGAGTCACAAGCCGTAGACACCTGAATCTCCATGCCTATTTACCAATCAAATATTTTTTCATTAATCTACTCTCTCATGAAGTAGGAAGTTGTTTTTATCCATCTTTTAACATTTTGTAGATGTTTCATCGGTAAGAAATAAATAATCAAATGCCCATGAATTTATAAATTTATTTGCCGGAAGAAACAGAATTGGACTGCATTTTGTGGTCCAGAGTTTACCATTTTACCATTTTACCAATTCAACTGAGAGTAGGGTGAGTAATTATCATGCTGCAGAAATATTTTTTTAAATGGTTATTTATCCACATCACATCTCTAATTACTTTATGTCACAACCATTCATTATATCTTGGAAATAATCGACCAATGTTAATATTCATTGCAATAATACTGTGGTTCTGATTAAAAGTTAAAAATTTTCACTGTTATAAAATAAATATTTTATCTGATTAACATGGGGAAAAATATTTTTCTAACCTGAAGAAATATTGTACAAATAGTAGCGAAAATTTTTCCCCACAGTAGAGCCTCCTCGTACAATCTCCCTTAATCATTAGACACCATAAGATTGTGCATCATAACACCTATTTAGTGCTTGCTCATCCATTATCCCCAGACTAATTTACAATCTATGGTTTTTATCATTGAGGAGCTTTGGATCTGGGAGCAGGGCACCTGGATCTTTTAATCAATTCACTCCTTCAGCTTATCTTCACCTTTTTGCCTAACTATAAAGACATCAGCCCAAAATAAAAACAATAATGATTTCAACCCAAGATAATTTGCCTCTAATCTATTTTAGTATTTATATATTTTAATGCCTTTGCTTTATAATAACCATACTCACATTTAGGCTTTTGCTAGGATTTGAAGAGCATTTGATTCAATGACTCAGGTGCATTGCTTCCAAAGTGAGGAAATTCATGGGCTGAAAGCTGGTTTGGGATACTGGATGAGGAAACCTGTAATGCACAACCTTATAATATATATTGATTACTAGAACTTGCACTAGGTGGCATTATTTTGGGGAAAAATTGATATTGTTTCTACAGCCTTTGTAAGTATATAGAAAGGGTGATCATGTTATGTATTAAATATGGGACCAATCTCAATTTTATCAATTGAGTAGGATACCACAGCATTTAACTTGATTCTTAGGTACTCGGTTGTAATTTGACCCGTTGAGTAATTAACTACACAAGTATTTTATTTAACTTTGTGGATGTTTTCATAATTGAAACTATTATTGTGAGAACATTTTTCTGATGTGTTGGAATTGTAAATAATAATTAAAGTAAATTTAGGCATGGTTTCTATAGGAAATATAGATTCTGTTTAATTCAGTAGATAAGGAATGTCCACTCTGCAGGAAAGATTATACAGTTATAACTCCTTTACATATTTATAGTTTAACACTGCTTTTGACCAGGCCAGTCATATTCATAGTATGAAGATAGGTATGTAGAAGAGAGAACTTATAGGGTAATCAGTATGCCAGTTGGTGACTTTGCATATATCATTTGTGTGATAATGCAACACAAGTTTTTTATTTAGCGCATGGGTGTATTTGCAATAAACCATACCTCTTTGTATTTCTCATCTCAAAAAATATTCTAAAATATGCAATGTTGATTGCTTTTATTTGGGAGAATGAAAATGGTATTATAATTTCATGGAGATATAGACAAATTGGAATTTTTTAGAAAGGCTGTTTCCTGGAAGATGAATTTAAAAAATAACATTACAGAATATCAAATAATAAAATTATGGGAACATTATATTGATCCTGTAATATGATTATCTGTGGTTGGTGGATGAAGCTTTATCATCTTATCATTTTCTTGAGTCATATGACTATAATCATTTAGAAATGATTGCTACTGAGATAATAAAGAATAATGATGTTTATCACTATCATTTCAACCATTATTCATCCATGATAATTCAGTTTCCTTGATTTCTAGCTGTTCTTCTCTATATCACACTAAGAATCTTCCTTATTTTATTAATCTCATATGTTATCACTTTCTAGATCTTCAATAGTCTCTTGGGAATTTAGTTTTAGATTTCAACTACAACTATTATCGTCTCTTCTAGCAATACGTTCAATCTAGCCCCATATCAATCTCTTAATTCTTTCAAAAATATTAATTATATCTGCTTGTTCATTCATTCATGTATTTCGTTATTTCTAATATACATCTCTCCATACTTCCATGAGCAGTATAAAGTCTCTTATTGTTCTTTTGTTAAGCAATACGTTCAATCTAGCCCCATATCAATCTCTTAATTCTTTCAATAATATTAATTATATCTGCTTGTTCATTCATTCATGTATTTCGTTATTCCTAATATACATCTGTCGATACTTCCATGAGCGGTATAAAGTCTCTTATTGTTCTTTTGTTAAGTAGACAAGTCTCACATTCTCTTCTAAGAACCGGTAAAACATATTTAGTGGTTTTTATAGTCACACTTTATTATACAAATAGCAAAAGATATAATTAAACTTTAAACAATTTGTTTTGTATTTTATATTTTATTTATTGTAATTTAACCTTTACTTTATCTTTAAGAATTTTATTTTTCTATATTTACTTCAATTTACATAGTTTAATTGATTTGGCAGTTAAATCGTTTTGAGCAATCTAATCTACATTGCTAATGCAATATCACTAAAAAGAAAAAATAATAATAATTTCAGTCATTTTTCTTATTTTATAGTCAACAAATTAAATGCATTTTAATTACTCAAATTTTATTTCTTATCTTATAGTGAGGAATTATGAATTTATTGAAGAATTTTGATGATTGCTGCTTGACTTCATATGTTAATAAAACTTAATGAAATTTTTTATGTGTGAAATGATTATTCTTAAAAAAATTAATTTTGATTTGCAAAAAAAATAATATATATCATCTTATATAAAGTTTTATTATAAATAAATATATATTGTTTTGTAAATATATTGTTTGGCATAAATGATATGTATAATAAATATATATGTTGTCTGTCGAAATTAGTTAGACTCGCTACAAGAACTGTGTTCAGGTCAAGCGTTGTTAGCTGAGAGGTCATCGCAGTTGCCTTGCAAGCAAGTAGTTGGTTGCAGACGGTTGTGGGTTCGCCTCCCGGCCGATGCTATAACATATGAAAAAAAGAACTGTGTTCAGTTGAATGACTGTCCGAAGATTTGTTATTGGTAGTATTTGTATATTAGACTATTTCTGTCATCTGGTTGAATTGTTAAAGCTTTTTTAGCATTTGAATCCAACAGTTTAATTGGTATCATTCTTATCTTCAGGTATTGCTTAACTGATGAATAACAGTTAGTACTGGAATTGAACCAGTGACCTTTAGATTCATGAATACAAAATTTAGGGTACTTACTAACAAATTTATCTAGTTAGATAGTGTGCCACCTTAAATTTGGTATTTGCAAATCTAAGACAGCTGGTTCAGTTTGTGAATATTTATCACTGGTTTGGCCAGCAATAGCTGAAAAAGGGAGTAGAATATCATTTAAAAAATTATGATCTATATTATGTGTTATTATTAGCAATGAAAGTATATATAAAATTATACACAAAATGGAAGTAGTCTAACATATAATTGCAAGTATTCAGTCAAGTTTAGAAATAATGCAGAGTAAAATTATATTTAAAAGAATCTTAATTAACTAATATATATATATGTGTGTGTGTGTGTGTGTTGAAATGAATATTTTCATGTGCAAAATATGTTTTATAAATTACGTTTTCGATTTAATAAAATAAAATAAAATATACTGTCTGTATTTATATATTGGACTAATTCCATCATTGAGTATTAAGTATTGAATGTATTTAAATTTTCCAATTGCATTCAACTGTTAGTAATAGGACAGAGGTTAGTATATGCGCAACGTTTAGAATGTTTATTCTTCTCTCTTCTTTGGGTGTTGCTGTCTGATCAGGGATACTATTAGCATGGGAATTGAACCTGGATTTCTGAATATTGAATTTGGTACTGATCAGGCCTGCAACATCTGAAGAAGAGGGGAGAATAATACTACTCAAAATGTTGTGATATACCAATCTGCGTGCTATTATTCCTTAGTTGAATGTATTTTCTAATGACATTCAATACCTAATGTTAGATAATAGAAATAGTCCAGTATATAAGTTCAATGAAAATACCATCATCACAAATCTTCAGGAAAATACTAAATATATTGACATTTTGATAACATTTGTCCTCAACTGGGTGAAAAAAAAACAGTAATAATCACAAGATGGTAACAAAGATAATTATATCAAAAGGTTGTTGGATAGTTAGACTTAAATTTGGCAGTATTGTTTACATTCATTTGTTAAAAAAACTCTTCTAAATAGTTTGGTAATTTCATTGTTTAATCACATGTGTTAATGCAATTGTCTTTTTAAATAGGTCTATAGCCTCTTTGGTCAGGATTATTGCATGTGGATATGGATTTGTCTATTTGAGAAACCTATCCAATGACTAGTGAACAAAATATGGAGAGCAAGTTCTGAAAATGTTGAGGATTTTTTCACTGCATTAATGTGCTTATCTCTTTTAGCACCTACATATCAATTGCTTCTCTCTATATATGTTGCTGGGAATATGCCACATGGGATCTCACAGACTCCTTGAACTTTCAGAGAGACTAGCAGAAGCATTAGCTTTTGGGGTGTGTGCTTTGAGTACTGCCCCATTTATAGTGATAATGGTGGGTTAATGATTCTTTAATAAGACGTAAAATATATGTCTGATCTCTTTTCTTAATGCAAATGTATTTGAGACTAAAAATACCTTTGCAAAAAGTGACTTAGTTATGGAGAAGATTTGGGCCAGATGATGATGATGATGAGATGATGCCTTTAGATGTCAGCATGTGTAGATTTTTTATATTTAAGGGGAGACCCAAAAATAACCAGAATTGTTCTCTGATTTGTGTGCCTGTTATAGTATACATACGTGTTGCAGGAATCCTTTTGCATCAATCTGCCGAATGACATTGCCATGTGAAATTGTGGGACTATGTAATACTTTTCTTATAAAGTGCATTTTACTTTTTTGGCAATATTTTATAATGGCTGAAAAGGTTGAACAATGTGAAATTCTGGTTTCATTTACAAAAAATCACAATGAAAACAGCTGATTATAAACAAGCTGATCTCATAAAAAACACAAGCTTATGAGTGGTTTAATTGAAATGTTAAATTCATTGTGTTCCTAAAAAGCTTGGCAAGTGAAATTCAAATTCAAAACAATGTTGATTTTTTTGACACAAATAGCATTTTTCTCTCAAGTTTAATTTATAATAATCAAACATATTTATTGTGATGCAGTAAAACAAATATTTCATTTTGTGGCAAAGAAAAGAGTGCACGCTTCACCTCAAAAAACTCTGATCTCTCAAAGCCTTGAGTGAGAGACATTTTAAAATTAAATTTAATATGATCCAGTTTATCTATAGCCATATTCACTTGATTTCACTTTATGCAACTTTTTTTGTGTGGAACTTAGAAGTGGTGGGTGTAAAATGACAGAGGCATTATAAGGCATCACTTTACAAGTTAGACTAGTGTATTGCATCAAATAGATAGTAATTTGAAAGAGATGAAATTTATAACACTTACGAATATATAAACAATTTTTTATTATAAAATTTCAGTTAATTTCCTCCCCCTTTCCTCCTTTGTATAGCAAATGATAAGGTGTCTTTGTTTTAGAAACGAGAGCATAAAAAAGGAGTTTTTCATCCTTTTTATTTTCACAGTGAATATAATTTGGAGATGTTCATTATTAAGTCATTCAGTTTTTCTCCTATGTGACAAACAACAAATCTGTCTTTAACATACATGAACCAAACAGATGGCTTGCATAATGCTGAGTTTAAAGCTTGTGTTTCAAATTCTTTCATAATAAATTGGCAAAAACATTAGAGCTGGGAGATCACATTGCGATTCTGATTACTTGCAGAATTGACCATTGCAAGTAATGAAAGTATTATAGGATGTTTAGTTAATGTGGCAATATTATGTAAATTGCAACATTTTGAAACTGCATCCAATGCCTAATTAATTTGCATGTTTTTAATAAGCAATGAAACAACATTAAAGCTTAAAAGGATGTCATTTGATGTGACTTTTAGATTATTAATAATTAAACACACACATATATATTAAAATTAAAAGAATAAGAGATGTAAATCTAAAAAGTATAAAATTAATGATATGTCTAGATTTATGACTATGTATAACTCATTAAACTCTAAGTTGTATAAGTACATATGTCTGGGAAAATAAGTCTTATATGTTCTAAAATGGTGTAGAATTTTCAAGGTGACATATCTGTAGGTGGCATAACTACCCATTCAATTAGAGGTGTTAAATGGGCATTAATTTTTTTTGTACCAAAATGGTGCAGGAATTTCTAAAATGATAAACTTATTGGTGGCTTTACTTAGCAACCCAATTATTGATTATTAACTGGATATCTAGTTATTTTTACCCAGTAGATAAAAGGTAGTGAAACTGAAAAAGCCTCATAAACTAGAAATTAATAAATCTGACAATCTTCTTTTTAACTGTTTTTAATGGATATTGAGTTTTTTTTTCCGCAGTGATTATATGAATGCTGTTTGAATTGATAGATAAATGAATTTGTGTTTTGTGGACCTCATACAGAGTTGTATAAAATGTTGCATATGTTGAATTCACTATGAAATCTGTCTTAAATATTTTTATTTTATCAAATTTCAGAAAGATCAATGAAATGTCTAATAATTTAGATTGTTCTATGGCAGTTTTAAACATTTTTGACATTTTATTCCAATTTTAAATTCAGAAAGTTTGTTTTCTTGCAGTTTTTAGTGCTTGGGTTGTAGGAAGTGTCAACAATACATGAAGATGGGGGTTATGCTGTAATGTTGTTAATGAACTTTCATATAAGATATGGACTAATAGGCTTTGCATAGGTAGAAAACCTGTTATATATGAACTTGTCTGAATCATTACGTAAAATAGTGGTTGATTCTGGTTTGTATTATAGTTGGAAGTCAGGATATAAAAGAAGTCAATATTATATGATGACTTATCAAGTAAACAAAGCTGTCTCTCTCTAGTGTCATCTAGTATAAGTTTGAGTAATCAATGATTACAAGACACTAGAATAGAAGACTGCTTTGCCTTATATTGTTACAAACTGATGATTTTGGTGATTTGTTATTATTATTAGCAATTACAGATGCATATCTTAGCTTATTCACTAAAATTAAATCAATAATTGCATTAGAATTAGTAACTACAACTCATGTTGCATTTCAACATCTGCTAATCCATTTATAAATTTATTTTCAATTTTATTTATTGTGGAGTAATTGAAGAATCATCTTAAACTATGTGTAGATATAAATAAATCACCTGAGAATGATTCTACATGCAGAATTGAATGTAATAATGTCAATAAACCAGTTGAATAATTTGAACAGTTCTTTGAGGTGATTCTATTATTAGGGTGTTGATTGAAGGATTTCTTACAGAACTGAATATGGTAGATGTCAATAAGTTAGTTCACTAAATTGTAAAGTTTTCTGAGAAAAATTCTATTATTAAGGCATTGATTGAAATGTTGATTACATGCAGAGTTTTAGGTAATAGATAGCAATAAAACAATTCATTAAAGAGAACAGTTCTTTGAGAGTGATTTTGTTATTTGGAGGTTCATTGTAAGATTTCATGCAGAATTTTATGAGATACAAAACAATGAATCAGTTCTCTAAAAGTGATCCTCTTATGATGGAATTGATTGAAAGGGTACATGCCAAATTTTATGAGATAGATATCAGTAAATAAATTCCCTAAACTAAACAGTTCTCTGATAATAATTTTATTATTATTAGGGGATTGATTGAAAGATTAGGTATAGAATTTTATACAATGGATATCAAATCAGTGAACCATTTATTGAGAGTGGTTCTACTATTAAGAAAATTTATTATAAAGTTACAAACAGAATTTTTATGTTGGATAAATAATAAGTAAATATGGAACTTCATGAGAGGTATAAGGTTTAAAAACAGAAGTTCATTGATTGAAGTGAGTACTTAAAAATGATTGGTAAATTAGGATTGCTAAGGAGACAGAATTATTTTCTGACAAAGGTCACTTTAGAATTTTTGCATATTTTTTTTTGTATTCAGAATAATATGTGGGACCTGAAAAATGATATATAACTTCATGTAGTGAATGAATGGCAGTTTCCTATATCAGGGGTGGCCAAGACATCAAACAGAAGGTTTCTTGAAGTCCACCATGAACATGGTATGAACATTGACAAATTATAATGATAAATTCAGAGCTGATTTGAATATAAAATATAATAAAAAATAAAAAAGTAGAAATTCAAAATTATTCTCATTTAAAAATAATTAAATTTAAAATAACACTAGGTGTTATTGTTGATCTCAAAAATAAACCCAGGTTAGAAGAAGCTGAAAAGAATTAAATTATTTTTGTGTAATGCTACAGCTAAAATTCTTAGAAATATCTAATTGCTATTTCCCAAGGAGAGATGAAAATAACTTGTCCTGGAGAAACAAGGATTTTAATGAACTGATTTTAAAATAAAGAAGTTGTGAACTTTTTAAAACACTTCATATAATAATTTAATAATTGCAATTTTATCTTTACCTTGTTCAAAATACCTATTGACTGAGTGAATTAAATGTCTAAATTTTTGATTGGTCAATTACAGAATCAGCAGTAAAAATATATTTAAATCTTTTAAAATTATTATTGTTTCAGTTTAGGTTCTAAAAACAAATTAATAATTTTTGTCAGATTATTAAAGTAAACAAAAGTTTTTTCAAAAATAAATTTCTATTTATAATTGATAAAAATAATCTCTAGCAGACAACAGAAAACATATTTTTTGTAACTATTACAAAATTCGGGCTATGTCATTGATTTCTTTCTCAATTTATTTTCATCTAAAGTAAATATTTTTTTACTAAAATGTAAACTATTCTTCTAAAATAATTATATTTTCACACATATTTTATGAAAATAATAATAAATTATATAAAAAAACACTCTAAAATCAAAACAAAGAACTTAGAACTGTCAAAATTGTTGACAAGTGCTCCCTTTTGTAGAGAACGTAAAACAGCCAATTATCACATTGGAAGGCAGGCCTTATCTCATTGTTATAATTTTAAATTTAAATATTATTGATTTTTTAGTTGTAAAATAATTATAAAGACAGCAGTATATAGGTTTTTCATCATAAAATGACTGTAAAATCAGAAAAATAATGTAAAATTAGCAGTTTGTGAGTGAGTTAAAGTCACATATAAGTATCCTCATGGAGAACAGTCCATTAATAAATATTTTATAAAGCAACATGAACAAATTGTAATACTAGAGGGAGCTGAGATAATTTAATAATAGTTATATAAAATGTCTTTAACAGTTCATATCATATTGGAAAAAAATTATCAGTTTGTATCTTTTTAAGTACATTCTAAAAAAACCAGGACTTTGAACAGTTATTTTTTTCCATTCTGTTTTTTGTTCCAGCAAAATAATGTTTTGTTTTGGTTTCCAGTTCGAAGCTCTGAAAAAAATGTAGTCACTTTCAGGTACACTTTCACCAAAAAAGTCACCCCTAACCTATATGATAATTATTATATTTTGAATAAATAGAAGGAATAATTTGTTCTCATTTTAAATAATGATATAAGAATGCATATGGTTGTTTTGAATGATATATTCTTCTTTCTTATGGATTTCAATTTATATGAAGATATTTAGCATAATACATTTTAAAGAGTTATTTGTAATCTTAATAATGGAAAGTTGTAGATGCTGATGATATTTTAGACTAAAACTATTGGAATATTTTAAGAGTATATGGAATCAAAAAGCTCAAAGTTTCAGGAATAATTCTCACATGAGTAATGTAATTAAAAAGAAACTTGGCTTAAGTGAATATAATTGATAAATGATCAATCAGCTGTTAATATTCTCACTTGTTACACGTTTTTCTAAGAAATTTGCATATATATATAATAAAACAAGTCATAAATTTTGTAACTTGCTTTTAAGCTTGCATTTAAATGATCACTAAATGGAGCTTATCAATAGCTGTAATCAAGATATATTTTATAAGTGCTGAAAGATAAAGAATTCATAATGTCTTTCGGAAAGTCCCTATCTCCAGACCAATTGGTTTAGAGCTTGTGGCTCACCTCAGTGGAATGCTGGGACTCTAAAAACTAGATCTAAAATACTAACTCAAAAGTCAGCACTTATAAAATATGTTTCTATCAATTTGAAAGCCTGAACTGTTCAGACACGTAAATGTCTTCAAATCCACCTTTACAAACCAGATAGCTATAAGGATCTGAATTCAGCTCAGTTTCATCATATAGTAATAACCTCTGCAATATAGCATCACAAAATGGACTGTTCTCCATGAGGATACTTATATGTGACTTTAACTCGCTCACAAACTGCTAATTTTACATTATTTTTCTGATTTTACAGTCATTTTATGATGAAAAACCTATATACTGCTGTCTTTATAATTATTTTACAGACTGCACATTATTTATTTATTTTAAAAATACAGAAATCAAATTTAATTATTTTATTGTGTTGTTGATGGGATAGTAGAAAGATATAAAAGGTACCCTTTCTTTCTATTATATCGAGTGACATCTTGGGTAAAAGGCTATAATTTTCTAATTTTATATAATTTGTTTATGCAATTGTCAAGCAGATTAAACACTTCTTTATGTAATGATTATTGTTATTATAATATATTAGGATACATTATCTTATAAGAGAAGTGTATGTCTCCTAGAGTCTGCCAGGATGACAGTCATTAACTTCAACACAATACAACAGCATACTTTCCCAAAATTAACAAGAAGAACCCTGAGATCATTATTTATTATGTTTTTAATCATTAATCAATTTATTTGTATCATAATTATTGTAGTGGCTAAAGATATTCATTATTATTTATCTACCATGAGAAAAATACATTACATTTTACTCTACAGGAGTAGAGTAGATCAGATCATCTCAATAAATAATTATTTAGTGATAGATATTTGCTATATCAGATATTAAAGAAAAGTCAAAAAGACTCTATTCGATACTCTATTACATGTTACTATAAGTGCAAAATATTTATTGCTCAGGGAATATATTTTGATGGAGGGAAATGTATGTTTTTGAATGTGCTGCATAGGGATGAGTGAAGTTTTTTTTTCTACCTAGTTTATTTACTTGTTTATAATTATGCATATTATTATTGCTTTGAAATTTTCTTTTATCTTAATAGATGTCTCTGTAGTAAAAATGAAAAATAACTAACCAATTGCTGAGCTTAGCATGAATAGATTATTCATTTTTGTCATAGTAATCATCATCAGTATTGTAACAGTCAGAATCGTCTATCTCGCTAACACACTGCAGAATTCAAACCCCAGACATGAAACTGAACATTCTAGGAGGGGTTGCCTTCTAGATATACTAAGTTCGAATCTAAAGTCCAAATTTCACAGCGCCATCTACATGATAACGCATCTGATGCCACTACTAGTATAACCTTTGACTGGTGCCTGGTGGTCAGGGAGAAACAAAAGACTCTATACTAAAAGAAGCTTGGATGGCTAATTAACATTTATGGATTTACAAAAAGAAATGCAGAAAATATATATATATATATAGACCGAGACAGTGATAGGAATCAATAAAATAAGATATCAAATTTAATTTTAAATAATTTCACAAAATTTATTTATATAAATTATATATATAATGCCACTGTCTTCTTATATGAGACAGGGACGCGTATTAAATAATTGTTGGCATTATATTCCAATAAATGACAATAGGTTTTAAAGCAAAGTGATATATTCTATTCCTCGGGTTAATAGCATTACAATACTGTGCTTGATGAGATAGGAACATGTGCGAGGTGCTTTGAACAATTATACAAGTCTAAGAAAATATTTGAAAATTAAGTGTTCTAAAATATTTATTGATTTCGAGAATAGCACGGACAAAAGCTTACTAAGCAACAAAATGAGAATGTGATCAAAGCATTTATTCGATAATAATAATAATGTTACATTGGGAGGTCAGTATTGCTGATAATGAATTTATTAAAGTTGGAGGGTGTGACATGTTTAAGTCACGGATGCTTTGTAAAATAAATATAAAATAAAACAATAATGGAATATTTGGAATGATTACAGAGGGCATCTCACCGCTAACCTGTAGGAAAGTATTTTATGAACAGCCGAAACTTAGCGACTGGGTGATGATTGCATTTAATTCCCAGGTGTGTCATTTATGGACACACTCTGCCTGGAAACTGCAATAAGCGAAGAGAACGGACTTGGCCGTGTAAAGAATCCTTGGAAAAGTAAAACAAAGCGGTCTATCCCGCCCAAATTTAAACTTTTTGGTATCGAATTGTGTGTGTAGCAATATTAAAAATGTATAAATATATGTAGAATTCAGCATAAACATGCACACATTTCGATCTCAAATTAAAGGCAATAAATGGGGTTAAAATAATATAATTTAGATTTCTTTTAGTTATATAATTTTGTATAATTTTAATCATTTATTTTGGATTATAAAGTTCGTATTTATTGCTTTGTTTAAATTTCATTTAATAATAATTCCAAAAAAATCTGATGTAATATTTAATTAAAAGTGAAAATAATCTTATGTTCCCTTTTTGTCTGTGAAATTTAAAAGCATCGGTCAGTGATAGATAATAGATTAATTAAAGGAAAATTCCCAAAATGTAATTAGTAAATGTAAAATGTAAACAATAGAATGGCAGCTTTCTTTATAATTAAAACCAACAAAATGCATTGATTATCCTCAGGGCAGATTAAGTAGAGCCTAAAAATACCTTAACAAAAATGTGAGAGATCAAGATAAGAAAGGAGGCCATTTTAGACTTGCTGGAGACATTCACTTAAACTTTAGCTTTGCTCTCGATCACTGAGATTCTCCAAAATATAAAAATAAATTGTTCCTGCCAAGGTATGACCGAGTAAAAGCACCTAGATTATTCTCCATTGGGAGATGGCCCATCATGTGCCGAACTTTCCATTGCCCATCATAAATTCACCATGAAGATCTGCTGCCTGAAATAAATGCGAAAGCTGCTGCTGCTGTTAAAGTAAATGAAATATCTAAATACAAGAAAGAATTGCCACTGGTGAACTATTTGCCACTAAACCAATGGACTCGGCAAAACTTCTTATAAAACAGGTACCTGTCTGTGTTCAAACTCTAGAGTACTCTAATAACATGCTATAGATCTTCTTCATCATACTTATCTAAATTGTAAAATGTAAAAACTACCATTTGTATAACTAAAGTTGAATAATTAACTTAATGTGTAAATTTCTCTAATAATCTAGCTTACCTCATTCTATCTTTCTTGGGTGCGTATTTCTAAAATCTACATTTTATCTATATTTATTATTTAATTATTGCATGCTCATAATTGTCTGAATTTTCAAAGTCTAAATCTATGATCGCTTGAAACAGTGAATGCGTGTCAAATTTTCATTAATATTTACTTTCATAAATCACTTAACTTTCATATAAATCGACACGCATTCAATGCATCATTTATAGTAATGCAGGGTCTACTACTTCACAAATGGCTGACATATTAGTTGTAATAATTCCCAGTTTCTATATGTTTTGTATTTCTTAAATCTTAATGAATAATTCTAGAAAATTACATTTCTTTGAGAGTCGCCAATGTTCTTTTAGTAAATGTTGATAATGTAGGGCCTAGTTAGAAATCTATTTAAATCTTATCATAATCGTTAATACATTATATATGTGTTACGTTTTAGAGACGCGATGACCCATTCCGCCGTGAAATTCCCGGATTCTTCAGGGTTGAAATTAACCCCAGTCGTCCTACACAAGCGGACATAATGGGTGCTCCCATAGGACTTGACGATGTCATGCAGCCAGCCAGCAAACTGTGACACGGACCGCTTGTCCCTGGTTATGCTTATGTGACACCTTATTTTGTCGGGCCGATGGCAGAGACCAGCCTGACATTCTTATAAACTCATTCATGGCATTGCAGATTCGATATACTGCCATTCCATATCGCCTTTCTAAAGCGTACCACGTGTTCCTTTCTTAATTTTATTATTCTATATATCACTCTGCCTCTGTATTATCTTCATAATTCACTCTCAAATAAATGTTTACCCTTAGTTATAAATAAATATTTTAATTAAATAAATATATGTCTGCCGCTACTCTTATAACCCTTACTTTAGACTCTTGCATTGCAAAGGTATAAATCCCTCCAGGCATGCATTAGAAATACTTACTCGAGAATTTTAAGTAGCTAGATTATGCCTTCAAATAAATGAATTCCTTTTGTAAATAAATAAATAAATGTATTCTTCAAAATATAATCATGTCGCAAATCCCGCTACAGAAGCTTTTAATCCATAAATTATTATTAGTAAATGATCTTATTAAAATGTGTTAATAAATAATTTTAAACTATATGTCTGCAGTTACGTTTTATTTATTCGATACCCATTCTATATAATATTTCCTCGATTATGTAAATATGAATGTTTAATTAATATTAGTTTGATTATTGGCTAACTCGAAAATAAAATCATGAATCTCTTGCATATCCCTGACCACCCTGCCTAAAGAAATATTTACTAATGTCGCATCAGATGTGTTGTTTCGTGGATTGTATTGTGGAACCAATAAACTATGTTCGAACTCAGTACCACGGGTGACTTCGCTACCTCGATGGTGCTGCTGTTCTGTGTGGTGGTCGAATTCTGCATTATGTTTATGAGTCACACGTTTTCTGACTGTTACATTGTGTGATAACTTCCGATGGTCTACCGCAGCATATGACCATTCTGGAGAGAAATAGCCTTCTCGCACTCTACTCATTCATGTCAAGATTTACAAATTACTACAATAATTTAGGTTAGAAACATTAGACCTCAGAATGATTTCTCTTAGAAACATTAGAATGGAGAACAAAAGAAAACCCTCCTTTTTATAGTAGAAATTAACAATAGAACTGCCCTGGAGCATTACAAAAATATATCGGACTTATCAGCTATAATTAAATCTATCCGAATGTCTAAATGAATTCAACATTAATTAATTTCTTTTGTTAATTTCCCTGTCGACATTCGAATTACAAACTAGATTTAATTAAAAATTACTTTTATTAATTAAAGAAAACCTTAAGTGGACATCTGCTGTTTTTAGATAAACTTATATAATATTAACTAATTAAACTATTGTCCCTCATTTATTTTAACAGAAATATTTGGAATGACTTTTATTAAATCAAACGAAAATTATTTTACTTTTACATTGCAATATTTGAATCTATTTACTAAACGAATATTTACTAAATGAATTTTATTTTAAATCAAAAATATATTACGACGGTAATATATATTTGTAAATAGATTCAAACAAAATAACTTTAACAATTTATAAATTTGATATATTTTAAAATGCATATCATAGTGTGTGCGCAATTACGACTTATATTAACCTACTTCTTAATAAATCAAAATCATGTGAACATATACATAATCCATAATATTTTATTTTATTTGGGAATGAGTTATATATATAATACAAGCATTGTGCTCGTGGTTTAAAATTAGGCGGGATTTTCGGTATATAAGCGTATTGCAGACACACTACGATAGATTGGGGTTCAAACTAAGGTATGAGGGTAGGAAATCAGTGAGAAAAGGTGAAACGAAGATCTGCAAAGCAGACCTTACTGTTTCAGTATCATCATCATGAAATATTTCATTTTATTGTTTTAGTTTTTTTTATAAGTTAGTATATATTTAGTTTTTTATAAGTTAGTATATATATATATCTATATATAGTGTAATAATGCTCAAGGCACTTTTTAAATTATAATTGCAATTTGTAATGTTATAAGTGACTATTTATTAGTCTGCATTCAGATCAGGTTATATTTAAGTGTTTAAGGAGGTTTATTTAAACTTTCTCCAATCAATAAATTCAATCTCTTTAGTCAAGTTGCAATCTTTAGTGTCCTTATAAATTTATGACCTTATTGCCTTTTTACCTCTGAGTTTACGATCAAGAAACACCATGGTCTTTCTTCTTAGTTGCCTGATAAGGCAGAATGAATGTTTGTGTAAATGATATTTTCCCAATACATATATATATATATATAATGATGACAGACAAAAATAAATCATGGCCCTTATTCCCAGGAGGCTGTAAAGTCACCAACCAAGGTAGCAGTTGGTGGCCAAAGGCAGAGGGTATTAAGAACCCCCTGATTGCGGACCCAGGCTGCCATTTGATGACGACTTTTTATTTAGGTACTTACAACTGCAGATCACTTTCAAGTGAAGGAAGATTGCAAGAATTAGAAGAACTGTCTTATATTAAATGGGACATTATTGGACTTCGTGAAGTTAGAAGAAAAGGTGAAGAAACAATTGATTTAAAAAGTGCACATGTACTCTATTATAAAGGCACAACTATTGGAAATACGAGTGGAGTAGGATTCATTATAAATAAAAAGTGGAAGAACAACATTGTGGAGATTGATGGTGTATTGGACAGAGTGGCAGGATTAGTTATACAACTTAATAGCAGATACCAAATGCAGATAATTCAGCTTTACGCCCCAACAAGTTCTCATAGTGATGAATTAGTAGAAGATTTTTATATGGATGTACAAAAGGCTTTTGATCAGAGTAAAGAACATTTTAAAATTGTTATGGGAGTATTTAATGCTAGAATTAGTAAATAAATGAAAGATGAAATTGTTGTAGGTAATTTTGGTCATGGTATTAGAAATGAGAGAGGACATAGATTTGTGGAGTTTGCAGAAAAAGAAAAACTTTATATTATGAATTCTTTTTTTTTGAGAAAAATGTTAAAAGGAAATGGACATGGAAGCATCCAAATGAAGGTACAGCAGAATTGGATTATATTTTGACTAACAGAAAATACATATTTCAAGATTGTAATGTTCTTAATAAATTTAACACAGGAAGTGATCATCGATTAGTAAGATGTAAGATACGTGTTAAAGCAAAACTAGAGAGACAAAAATTATTAAGAAAAACAATATTTACAATTAATATTCCTAATCTTCAGAAACACTCTAATGAATTTAAATTAGAACTTACAAATTGCTTTCAAGTGTTAGTAGATTTTGAACATGATTCAAATTTGAATGAAATTAATATGAAAATAACTGATACACTTTTAAAAACTGCAACAAAGATAGCTGGTAGAAAAAAGCCGCGATTGACCAATAAAATTTCTACTGAGACTAGAGAATTTATGAAGAAAAGAAGGAATATGAAGATATACAAAAATGGTGCATTAAAAAGGATTGAATATCTCAAATTTTGTAAAAGGATGCGGAAAAGAGTTGAAAATGATATAAGAAAGTATAATTGTGAACTAGCAAGGAAAGCTGTAGAAGAGAATAAAAGTCTAGAGAGTATACAACAACATTTTGGTATTGGTATAAAACTTGTATCTGCAATAAGAAAAAAAAAGATAGAACTATTATTAAAAAGAGAGATGATATCATGAAACATGTAGAGAATGTCTATCAAGAATTATATAGTAATAAAGACCAAGTACCTCCTATATCTATTACATCTTCCAAATTGCAAAAAATGAAGAAGTGAGCCATGCAATTAAATGTATGAAGAAAGGAAAGGCTTTGGGTAATAATGAAATTATAATTAATATATTAAAAGAAGCAGGTGAAGAAATAGAAAAAATGTTGGCAAATTTATGTACCAAATGTCTAAATAATAAAGATGTACCAGATGATTGGAAGAATGCAGTAATAATATTAATATTTAAAAAAGGTGATAAAGAAGATATTAGAAATTACAGACCTATCAGCCTTTTATCAGTTTTATGCACATTGGATTTTCACCAACCAAGAGAACAAGCTGGATTTAAAAGTGGTTTTAGTACAGTGGATCATATCCAGGTACTGAGAGAAGTTATAGAAAGGACAAATGAATATGAGTTGTCATTATGTTTTGGATTTGTAGATTATGAAAAGGCATTTGCTTCTATAAACATTTCTTCAGTGATTAAAGCATTGGATCATCAAGGTATAGATCCAGGATATTGTTATATTGCAAAGAATATTTATAAAAATGCAACAGCAACAATTAGATTACATAATGATACTGGGAAAGTCAACATTGAGAAGGGTGTAAGACTAGGTGACTCCATATCTCCAAAATGTTTTGCAGCAGTGCTACAAGAAGTATTTTGTGGATTAAAATGGGAAACTAAAGAAGTGAAAGTAAATGGAGATTATTTAACTCATTTAGATTTTTGCAGATGATGTAGTTGTTTTTGCAAATAATGCTTCATAGCTGCAGGAAATGTTGCAGGAATTATCAGATGAAAGTAGGAAAGTAGGATTAAAGATAAATGTTAAAAAGACTAAAGTAATGTTTAATCGATTTGCTAAAAATATGAAAATAAAGATTGATTATGATGAATTAGGAGAAATTAACAGTTATAAATACATTGGTCAGATTATTAATACAGATGGAAACATAATGGATGCAATTAATCATAGAATTAAACTTGGTTGGAGTGCTTTTGGTAGAAATAACTTGATACTAAAAGGAAATATGTCTATGTGTTTGTAAGGGAAGGTTTTTAACAAATGTGTTTTTCCAGTTCTTACTTATAGATCTGAGACTTGACCCTTAATAGAAGAGTAATACAGAGACTTCAGACCACTCAAAGAAGTATGGAGAGAAGCATGCTGGGACTAACAAGAAGAGATCGAAAATGCAATGTATGGGTAAGAGAACAAACAGGTGTTACTGATCTCAGTGGAAAAATTAAAAGATTGAAGTGGAGTTGGGCTGGACATATTGCTAGAAGAGATGATAATAGGTGGACAATTGAAGTCTTAACCTGGATTCCAAGAGATTGTAAAAGACCCAGAAAGAAACCACATGTGAGATAAATGGATGAAATGAGAAAGTATGTAGGGGTGATGTGGATAAGAGAAGGTAAAGATCGGAGAAGAAGGATTGAACTTGGAGAGACCTTCATCTTGCAGTAGATTGATAATGGTTGATGATGATGATATATATTTATATATTGATGAAGTAAAATTAAATCATTTAATTACATGTATTATTATAAATTTAAATTAAAGAGAAACAATTTCATCTTTTTAACATATACTCCTTATTGATTCTCTAATAACTCAGTGATGTTGTGTTGAGTACAGAAGAAATTTTCAAACTCAAACTCATGATAGAAACTTTATAATGATAAGAGTGACCATCTTATTTTTAACCTAAATTTTGATTTATATAAGTCAATCTGAAGCATTTTGATTTGAGAGAGTGAAGATGTTACTCTATTCACTTTTCGATCCAGTACTTTCTTACATACATTAACTTTCACAAAATCTTTCGATTTACTATGTGTTAATATTATGAATTAATAGAAATTATGTGGTGCATAGATCATATGAAATTAAAGAGAAAGGATTTCATCTATTTACCATATGCCGTTTGTGATTTTATAATAACTTAATGCTGTCATGTTGAATACAGAGGAGGCTCTCAAACCCAAACACAAGACAGAGACTTTATAAAAAATAAGAGTGGCTGTGCTATATTTAACCTTAATTCTGATTTATATAGGCCAATCTGAAGCATCTTGGTTTGAGAGATTGAAGGTGTTACTCTGTTTATTTTTACTTCATTACTTTCTTACATGCATTAACATTCATGAAATCTCTCAGTTTACTCTGTGTTAATATTATGAATTAATAGAAATTATATAACATTCAGATTTATTTATTAAATGCATAGATCATATGAAATAAAAGAGAAAGGATTTCACCTTTTTAACATATGCACCTCACTGTTGTGTTGGGAACAGAGGAGATAAAAATAAGAACAGTTGTCTTACCTTTAACATAAATTTTCACTCTCTCAAACCAATAAAAGCTTCAGCTTTTCCTATATAAATCAGAATTTAGGTTAAAGATAAAATGGCTGCTCTTCTCTTTATAAAGTCTCTATCTTTTGTTTGGGTGTGAGAGTCTTCTCTGAACTCAACATGACTGTGTTAAGTTATTATAAAATCAGTAATGTGCATATGTTAAAAAAGAGAAATCCTTTCTCTTTAATTTTGTATGATCTATGTATATTTAATTTGAACTATTTCTTTTTTTTTAATTTTTATTATTGGTATCCATCTTTGTATGACTTTTTAAAAAAATCAGCTTACTTGACAATCATATAATTTCTCTACAAGAGACTAACCTCTTAATATAAAATTTCATAACTACTAACAGTGAGTTGTCTGTTGAGAATTTTTGATTGACAGCTTTCATTTTATAAATGATTGCAAGATTAGTAGATATTGGAATTTTACCTGAAGAAGTTTTAGCATTATACTTATAATTTATTTAAAAATTTTGGTTAATATTATATAAAGAACATTAATCATTTAACTGTAATAAGTAATTACCATTACAATTATTTTTTGTTTGAATTGTACAAAAAGAAGAGAGAGGTAGGGAGTCAGAAAGCAGTATGATAAGTTAAGCAAATTGAACTAAGTTATTAATGAACAGAATATTGAAATGTAAATACACTTGGTGTTGATTTAATTGATTAGAGGTGGAAATGCAAATTATATAATTAAAAATTTAAATAACGGTTAAATGATAATTAAAACCGTATTGTTTCTGATTAAACGTTTTTCGTATTAATTTTGAAGATGTTTTAAATAAAATATGTATTTTATCCTCAGTTAATATTTATATAGCCATAACATAGTCTGATGTAAGTAATAGAATTAATTTTAATTTTTACATGTCATTATTTTTTCTTATTTTAAATTTATCCAAGCAAACAGATAAACTGCCATCCCATTTCTTTATACAAGCATAAAAGATTATTACTGCTGCATGTATAAATGAGGCAGATTTTTTTTTGTTTTTGAAACCTAGTTCTCTCCGATAAAAGCAAAAATCTAGAAGTTGATCGGCGAATATGGATATTATAGTATGGTATCATCTGGAGCCTATTGATTATGCAATCTTACAGTAGATGTCTATAATAGGCTGAAGTCATTTGCTATTTGAAATTTATTTTTTTCCTCACCACTTAGCCATCAATAGATGCCAGATTATAGAGCTTGTTAAATCCTTATCCAATATCTCCAGACTAGTTTCTAGCCTATGGCTTTTATTGGATAAGGATTTAATAATCACTATCATCTGACATCTATTGATTACTAAATCTTACACTAAAGGGCAAAAATGTGGTGAGAAAAAAATAATGTGACACTGAACAGATTATGTAATTAGAGGTAATGTGAAATTTTGGGAGCTTGTAAGCATTTGAGAAAATCATGTAATTGATCATAAACATTCATTTTTGTTGTTATTGATTAATATTATAACTGCCTAATGAGAAGGAAACTTATAAAATAATATAGTTTGTGGTCAAATGTGAGATTGGGATAGTAGAAAAAAAGATATACAAATTTATTTTAATTTAAATAATGTTAACTGGGTTTGAGGGCTTGTTACTTTAGTCTGCTAATATTTAAAGAAACATATTTTTAATAATATATAGTGCAATATACTATTTACTATTATAAAAGAATTATCATTATATATATAATAAAAAGTACTTAAATAACTAATTACCTGAGAAGTGATTGAAATATGAGTATTAGAAATGACAGACTAATTTGAACCCATCCATTCTATTACTTTGGCCAATTGCACTGGGCATTCTATACATGTTTATTTGTTATGGTTTTAGCCTATACTACTTTAGTAACTAGCTAATCTTAAGTGATTTATTTGCAGTAATTAGACAAGTAATAAATATTAGCTGATTTTCTGTTTACCTGATACTGACTTTAATTAATATCTAACCACTAATTTCAGAAGCCATAATGTAAACAATTAGCAAGGTCAATGAAATCTATATTATGATTCCATCAAGGAAGGCCAATTTGCTACAAACTGATCGCAGGAATCTTTTACATAGCCATTTAATGTCTATCTATATAATAATCAATTGACGACACCTTATTACTTTCATAATGCTTTATTATCCACCCTTTCCTTCAGTCGACAGTTTTGATTGCCCCAGCAATCTTTTTCAGAACCCTTATATATCCTAATCTCACTGTTACAATCAAATTTTCTAATGTCTATCTATTGATTTTACAAACACATTATGCCATTGGAAATTGGAAGAAATGTGGAAGGAGTTTTTAAATCTAGTTTTTAATGTTACAGGACAGCAGTTCTGTCTTAAACAGACATTCATAGGTTAATGGTTGATTGTGAAAGGATTGCAATAAGATGAAAGATGCACTGAGAAAAACAGAGAAATGGATATATATATATATATTGGTTTTATCTGTGTGTAATTAGCAACATCTGTTTAAATCTTAGGACTTGATTCAGTTGATGTAGGCTAGAGAGTTTATGAATTTGTCTCAGGATATGATTAATAACTACAGCAGTAACTCCAAGATATGATTATTCTAATACAAAAGAATAACATTCACTTTCATTTTTCAATGATTGCCGCATCGATTATTTTAATGCTCAAGATTCTATTCATATATGGCACAGCTTAACAAAAAAAAAAAATCAGAGAGGTCATGAAAAATTTTTGAGACCAGACTGCATTAATAAATATGATGATACATTACCCCCCACCCCCTTGATAAAAATTTCTTAAAAGGTTATTAATCCAACTGTTCATTTTTTTATGAAATTATTTTTTTTGTGCTTTCTCCATTGTCTTATACATTAAAAAAAGATTGGTTATTCATTTGAACTTTTTCCATGTGTTTTTAATATCTTTCATTTTTTTTACAGTAATATTATTTATCTAGATGATACATAGATAAACTCAGAAAATAAATCATTTATGTTATTTATGTGTATTGAAATATTTGATTTAATATATATGTACTTTGATTGTGAAACATTTTTCACATCTGTGACATGAAATGGTTTTAATGCTCTTTCAGTAAAATTAATCAAAGTCATAGCTCTCATAGGTTGATTATGTAAACACTTTATTCAAATTAGAAAATTTGTATATTCCATTTGCTCCATAACTGTACAGTCAGCCCTAGGAAAATGTTACAGGTTTTGACACCAAGCTGTCTGCATCAGTCTCTGGCTTAATGTGTTACATGAAAGCTTTGGTTTGCTATTCACCACATTTTAATGTCAATATAGAATTTTGAAATCACAATTATGGTATGAAATGTATGTTACCGTATGATTTATATTAACCCATGATGGAAACACATGATAATTTAAAATTTGGGTTTTAAATTGAGCAAAACTGTTGCAGAATCATTAAAATGATTCAAACTGTGTACAGTAGTGAAGTGAGAACCAAGAACATTGTTAAACATGAGTCATGATGGCAGATAAAACATTGGAAATGATTGATGCAAATATGACTCACACATTTACTGTTGCATTTTTTGTCATAAATCATGATCTAAATATGCTGGGACCATAATTTTATTTTGGTGAATAACTAAATTATATGATTATATTGATTCCATTATGATACTGCAGGCACCTATGAAAGACAACTAGACATCTTTTCATTAGGACACACCAGTTATGGGCAAACTCACTTTTTCAGCTAAATACTCTTTCACTCTCATTATAGAAGTATGGAATAAAATGTTTTTATAATCTATAAATTCAAAGCATAATGACAATTCATATTTATTGGTTCTTTCTATAACCTCTTTCAATACTTGAATGTGACCCACTATTCTAAAACCACTTTTAAATCCAGCTTACTCTTTTGGTTGGTTAAAATCCATTTACTGTAGATGTGTTGTATATATCTTGGTGTGACCACCCACTTCTTATGCTTGTGTATAACTGTTGTTAAAACAGGCAAAACTCACTATATGTATAGCCACATGCAGCAAGTTATAGTAGTTAAGTAGTGATAAAAGGTGGCTGCTGGAGGGTTGCATGAGATCATAAGATCTAGTTGCAGTTGCTCTCAGATCCAAGGCTCCTTACTGACGAAGGCCACAAGCCAGAAACTAGTCTGGGGATATTAAATGAGTAGGCACTAGATGGGGATTTTATGCACAAGTCTTCTGGCATCCATTGATTACTCTAGCTTGCTGTGTGTGGCAATACGTATAGTGAGTTTTGCCTGTTTTATATATCTTGGTAAAGATTTTGTATAGAATGGATAGAAAACTGATAGATCTACAGTTACGAATATCTTCTTTATCGTTTTTTTAAATATCAATGTTACTATTGCACACTTATAAGCATCTAGTGCATCTTTATTATTTAGATATTGGTTATATAATTTTGCGAACAATTTTATTTCTTCAACTGCTTTATTATTATTTGAGATATCAATCAGAATTCAATTAATTTTCAGTGCTTTGCTCTTTTTCATTGATTTAATTACATGTCTCATGCCTTCATTTAAAAAAATGGAATAATTCGAATGTAATGTCTATAGGGTTTTTTTTTGTTTTCTCAATTATTTTAATGGTATATAATTTTTTATAGCACTTCTTCACACATTTTATGAATTTTTCTCTCTTTTTAGTAAAATTTGTATCTTTTCTTTTTATTCAATAAACACATTTTTTTATGTTTTGCACTAAATATTATCCATTCAATTAGTTCTCTAGTAATTAATAATTGTTTGCTAATGAGTAAAGATCCTATTTTAATCTGGATTTGTGACAAGTGTCGATGCAGTATCTGCGAACCAAACATATATGATTATAATATGATTTGATTCCATTATATATAAGGAAGTTGTTATGTTTCAATGCACACAATGTTCATCATCTACTTTATATTTTGCATAATTTTTTCCCATAGTTTCTCAGGTGAAATGAATATGGTCAGTTAATTTTTCCCCTTGACATTTCTATTTTGTTGCCATTACATAAAACTATTATTTTGTCTAATTTATTGAGAGAGAATGTACTTGTATCAGTGTCATCATTGAAACTATTAAGAATCTGAAGTAGTGGGATTGGCATATTTCTAGAAGATCTGAACGGGATCAAGAGATTTTCAAAATCCTGAAAATGTGAGATGGGAGTTTTAAATAAGATAAGTTTGCTATTGCGTTGTGGAGTAAAACTAAGGATTGGAATAGCTGGTTTAAATTTGGGGAAATCTTCATCCTAATGGTTGAACATAATGATGATGTTTATTTATTATATATATTATTATTTGTTAGCAGTATTTATTTAATATTATGTATTTCGTGTTATTATCGATGATTATTTATATATTAAAATCAAAACAATGAGATTACTAGAAGCACTTTTAAATGTGCGCTAAATTCTTTTAAAATGTTCCTCACTTGTATTGCTACTAATTGTGGATAATTAAAAAAAATATTTTGAATATTATTATATATAAATATTTAGATTATTTATGTATTTTTGGAGAATGTCTGTTTCATTTAGTGTAATGGCGAAATGCAGATTCTGAAGCCCTTAATCCACGAATCGCAATTCCGCTCCCCTTCCGATTATCTCTGAGCAATAGTTCATTCGATTATTTTATTAAGAAACATCTTAATATATATTTGCGTTCAGCATTTTGTAACATCGCCATACTTACAATACTAGAATAATTGTCCTAGCTTTTTTAGATTAAATTTTAATATTGATATTTTAAAATCAATTATCACCTTTTTTTTTACTTAATCATTATATTTTGCAAAGATTATAAATTCATTTTTAAAAAAAAATGTTGTTGATGTTTGATTACTTTTGAATAATAATAATAATAATAATAAAAACTAACCAAAGTATTTTCCATTTTTCTTAATTAGATATGTGAAGTGATACAGTTAATTTGCATATTTTATTAAATGTTCAAATGCTATTCAAAATGAAAAGAATTTCTTTTAGTTTTTTTTTCTTTCAATATAATTTTCATTTCTTTACTTAATATTCTAATATCAAATGCAAGTTTGATGTTTTTAAAATAGAATTAGTTTACTTTGTTGCCTTGAAAGAGATTAAATGAATATTGTCCGTACTTTAATCAGGTGACTTGAAATCTTTCTGAATAAGAATGCGAAGCAATACTGCACTGTAATTGCTATTTTTTTTTCTGTTTGTTTACTCTTTTACCGTGGCATTTAAAATGTATATTTTGCGAAATGAAAAATAAAAAAAACGTTTCGAATGTCGATTTATGTTTCTCGTTTTTATTTTTATTGTTTAATTGATTTTACATTCCAGTATTGTTAACATATGTGTATTATTATGCTTTTGAAATGTATATCATCGTTGCAGATTTTAACAGTGCGTGCATATGTTTTTAATTTATCAGTATCTCTAGCACCATTTGCTATCGAGTATGGCCAATCCAACTTCAGAAGAAACATAAAAGATATCAAATAATAATAATAATTTATTTATTTTATTAAACACACAATACATATATATAATAAAAATTCATACAACACTACAATACTAACCAAAACAACAAAATTTTATTAATTTTTTTCCACAACTATGTTTCATCTATTAACGAATATACCTTTTCAAGTGAAATTTAACTAAACATATAACATATATATATACAAAACAAAATAGCCTTCTCATCATTCATTTCAAAAACCATCTTCCTTTAACATCAAAGGATATCGTCATGAGATTGATGAACTCAGATTTAAAAAAAAAACAAAACATATCACCAAAGTTTTTTTACTCTTCTTTTCAATTTACTATTTTTTTGAAAAGAAGAGTAAAAGTTTTGATGATAAATTTTTTTGAATCTGAGGCCAATAATCTCATGAAGACATTCTTTGATGTTAAAGGAAGTTGGTATTTGAAGTGAATGATGGGAAGGCTATTTTGTTTTGTATATTTATGTTTAGATGAATTTCACTTGCAAAGATCTATTTGTTAATTGATGAAACCATGGTTGTGAAAGAATTTTAGTAAAATTTTCAGATGTTTTAATTAGTACTGTAATGTTATCTGAATGTTTATTTTATTTATAATTTCTAGTATAATATTAGGCAGTATTTAATATATATATGAGAGAATGTGAAAGGAGTTATTCATAAGTTATTATATTATTTACAATAATAATAATAATAATAATAATAATAATAATAATAATAATAATAATGACGATGATGATGATGATGATCATAATAGTATTAATAGTAGTGGTGGTAGTAATATACATTAAGCATAAGAAAAAAATCATACAGAGAAAAATTTACAAAGATTGATACGAAGAATAAATAATAAATATAAAGAATAAATATAAAAATTAATTACACATATACAAAAATAATATTTATACATTAATCAATTACAATATAACCATTAAAACATTCATCATCATCATCATCATAAATATGATTACAGATATTACAATAACCAAAGTCTCAAACATTATTAGAATGTATGAAAAGATATATGCTCAACATCTATTGTAGTCAGAAACAAAAGAATTAAACAGTCTGAGACCATTGTTGCAAAATTGCCTGCTACTACTTTCTAAGTAAAAATCTAGCAACATCAATTGAAAATTCTTATCTAAATGGCTATTTACAATTGATATTTTATGACATAGTAATGAATGATAATGATATGTGTCAATAATAATTCTATAATTATATCATTTAAGAACAGACCGCACACAAGAATTAACATAGATGTTATGCTTAGAAGTCAATTTGAGCCTACCAAAAATAATATGTATCATATAATTTTTTAATGTTCATAATGAAGATAGTGAATAATCAATATAACCATTCCAAGTGCAAATATTATAAGACAATATACTTTGATACAAGCAAAATAAATATTCATCAAAGTAAATCTAGGCAATAATTTCACTAGATAATAAAATAAGTACTTAATTTTGTGTAATTGAAAACATAAATAGGCAATATGACTTTACTAAGATAATCCTGAATCAATAAAGATATCTAAATAACATTAGTTATCAATAAAAATTGTAATATCACATATAAAAAATAGTATTGGAATGAACTTTATATTGACTACAAATACTGATGCTAAGTAAATGTGGACAATATTGATAAGAAAATATATACTTCTTGTTATATTATTATTGACAGTTAAACAATTTATGAATAACCAATTATTTATTAATGTCAAATCATTTGATCAAAAATACTATATGAAGCAGCATCATAAGATAGAGCATCATCATAAGAAAAAATCATAAATCATTGAATTGTAAGGTAACATAAAAATGTTATTTATATATATTAAAAATAATAATCAAAAATGGAAATAAGTTTAATCCATTATGCTGCTTTTACATATATTTAAACAAATCATTTGATATCATATAAAAAATATCTTTATATAACAGCAAAAATATATAATATAGGACTAAGTACATATTTCTGTGGAACTCCATGATTAAAAAATCTAAAATCATTAATAACATCATGTATTTTAGTAGCCTGTTTTCTTTCTTTGAGATAACTTATCAACCAGGAAGGAAAATGATCTCGAAAACCATATGAAAATAACCTATATATAATAACTGTGTGATATAATAGAGCCAAATGCTTTGGATATATCCAAACAAACAGCTGCTGTCTTAAATCCTTATCCAATGACAATGTTAAATTATATATATATGATTATAAAGAGCATCCAAAGTTCTCTTTCCAGCAGTAAACCAAAATGGTGTACAGAAATCACTTTATATATATATATTCAAGAATCACATCATCTTATCCTTAACTATCATCTCAAATAACTTAGCAATAACAGAAATGATTGAAATAGGTCTATAATTGCTCATAGTTAATGGATCACTTTTTTAAGAAGTGGGTGTAATAATACCAACTTTTAAACAGACGAGAAGTACAGCAATAGATAAAGAAAGAGTAAATAAGTAAACTGAAATAGGTATAAAATCTGACTTATTATCTTTAAGAATTGTTGATGTTAATTTATCTAAGTCCTGTAGAGTATATATTTTTTGAAATTCACTAATTGAGTGTAATAACTGAATATCAGAAACTCAGAGCAAAAGAAACAATCCAAAAAAAAATTAGAAGTCAGATTGTTAATAATAATGATAACAACAATAACAGAAACAACTGCAGCAGCAGCAACAACAACAAACAACTACAATACTTATTATTAGTGAAAGTTTATTGGCCAATAGTTCATAAGAATTTTGAGCCAGAGAAATGACAGAATGATCATGCTTATGCTATAAATAAAAAAGACTCCTTCTTCCCCCTTTGCATACAATTTTCATGATACATATAATATGCCACCATCCACATTTATTCATTCATTGCTATGATTATGGTATCAAAATATATTGAAAGCATGCTAAGTATAATAAAAGGACCATTGAGTATGAATTGCTATTATGCTTGAATTTGTAAACTATGTAAAGTCATTTGATAAGTCTTTTCACAGTGATACAAAACTTTGGTTTATCTAAATTTAGACTCCATATACTATCTATTTTGAAGAGATTTGCAAAAATGCAACAGCCATTAAAATGAACAATGGGAATGATATATCACAAGAAGCTCCACGTCCCCAAAACTTTTGCTGCATTTATATAAGATGTTTTTTCATGGATTATTATGAAAGCTTAAGACAATAAAAGTGCATGGATTTTATTTATGTCATTTAGATTTTGCAGACTATGTAGTTGTTTTTGAAAATAATGCTTTTAAAGCTTTAGGTCATATTGTAAGAGTTATCAAAGATGGAAGTAAAAAAGTAGATTTAAAAATAAATGGAAAAAAAGATTAATTCAATTGATTTTCACAGTTGAAGAAAATAAAGAAAATCATTAATTAGAAGAAATGTATGAATATAAATATCTTGTTTAGAATATTAATACAGGTAAAAACATAAGATGAAATTAATCAAACAAACTAGAGGTGCTTTTGATTTATTAGGAATTATGTAATCATCATCATCAATGGTATTCCATCCCATAGACAGATCCAGAGAATAGTTACATCACCAACTCATCCCTTTTGCCACTCTGTTCTTTTCATTGCCCAGTTACTCAGTTCCATGTAAATGTGCCCATGTCTTATATCATCCAACAATGTCAATTTTTTCTGTCTATTTTTTTTTGTTTCCACTCAGCATTTCATCCAAAACATCTTTCATTAAACTATACTTTCTTTTTAATATATGTCCAATCCATTTTCTCTTTTCAATTTTCTCATTAAATATTTTTTTTCATTTATACTTTTCAAAGCTTCTTCATTTGTTATTTTATTCATTCAACTGATTTTTTCCATCATTCTCCGTGACCATATCTCAAGGGTTTCCAATCTGTTTCTAATTTTATTGGTATCTATTCCTGCGTATGGATTTGTGACCTGGACACTTAATTGAGAACACTATAAAGAGTTGAGACTACTTAGTGAAGTATGGAGAGATGACTATAGATATTGATTGCTTTTTTTTTAATTAAAAAATAAAGCTATTTAATGACGTCAAAAGCTATACCGTAATAATACTATGTTGTACTACTTGTTTTACTTCAACAGAATCTTAGAAATAATTAATGTTTAAAATAATATATTTAATAATATTTGCTGGGCAGCAAATAATAACACGTGATCATTGCTTATGGCATATTAATTTAAAAAGTTATGTCATTAATTTTAGTGAGCCTCAAATCGTTATGATTCAGTTAAAATCATATTAATTAAATTTTCCATCATTATTAACAAAATTTTAGAGTGAATTTAATATTATTATTATTTTAAAATTGTTTAAGCTATCATTTGGTAAAGTTTTTATTTAAGCTCAACATTTACAAAATAAAAACACAAGGGGACACAAAGTCATTGGTAAATATAAGAATTCTATTGTATATTGAAGATGATAAGTATGAGAAGAGATAATTAAACGGATCGTCAAAAAAAAAAATCTATCTCCTGTTTTGATGTGATCACCATTTACATAACTCTCAGAGGTAATCAATTTTATCTTTTGACAAATTGATACAAAAAAAAAAAAAGCATAGTTGGTAATTTCATTTCTTTTCTTTTTTTAATTTTTGTTTGTTATTTCTTTATTTTCTTACGATCTTCTGAGATTTTTGCTTGCAGATATAAGATGAACTTTTCCTAACATTTATATTTTATTTCAGTTAAAAAAAAAGAAATCACCTTAAAAATGTTTTAAACTATTTGATAAGCTCCCCAGTGAACTTTAATTACAAAGAAAAAAATGTGGATGATTTATTAGATGATACCTAAAGGCATTTCAAAATAATAGAAAGTTACTTTTATCAGTAACTTTGTATTACAACATATATGTGATATTTTATTGATTAACTTTGTATTATAAAGTTACTATATGATGGATGATTAAGTATTTATTTATACAGTGCTATGTTGATAAATTGTAAATGTGCGTATATGATGGATAGTATTTCCATTATTCTCTTTGAAAATAGCAATCATCTAGAATCACTCACAGGCCGCCACATACTGATGTACAGATTATGCAGAGCACAAAAGTGCTTTACTACTGAGGTGCCAAGACACCAAGATAATTAATAAAATTTATGTGTAAATAAAATTGTTTACATTTTTGAATCATTTCATTGTTAAAAGTATATTCTGAGTGTAAATATTTTTTATTTAAATATACGACAAAAAAATTCTTTACTTAACCTTACTTGTGACAATTCCCCGGACTTCAAATTTCTAAGGATGAGCTTGAAAAGTACTACATATATAGTCTTATCATTGTGGTAAACTGAACAGACCAATGCCATTTTGTTGTGATGATTAATAAAACTTATATGTAAATGTTTAGATTTCTGAATCACTTAATTCATAGAAACACATTCTGATTGTAAATATTTATTATTTAAACATAAGAGAACTGTTTCTCTAGCCTTGAAATCTATTTCCTATATATTCTATCATTACACAAAACTCTTTTCATTACTATAATTAATTAAATTTATAAGTATATAAAAATATTTAGATTTTTCAATCGTGAAATTTTAAACTGGATTCCAAGAGATTGTAAAAGACTCAGAAAGAGACCACGTGTGAGATGGATGGATGAAATAAGAAAGTGTGCAGGGTTATGTGGAGAAGAGAAGCTGAAGATCGGCGAAGATGGATTAAACTTGGAGAGACCTTCATCCTGCAGTGGATTGATAATGGGTGATAATGATGATGATCCTAATTTGTATAAAAAGTAACATCATTATTAATAATTTACTTAAAAGTAAACCTCATAATTTCACTAATTCTGCATATGATTAAATTATCTTTATCAATAATATTTTACAAATTTTAAATGTGTTGTTTATTTGGGAGTACTGCTAAAATGACCATCTCGGGAATTTCAGGTCTGGGTTCAATGCTGCATTGTGCTAACATTTTTTTAGTGATGTTATCTTTCCCTTTTTGTTATTATTATCCCATATTATCTTTTTTTACATTTTACAACAAGGGCTCTGAAATCGCTAAGTCTGCAAATTAGAATATAAAAAAAACCTACAAATTATTACATAAAAAAGTTTCACCGCAACGCATCAGCGTATTATTAATTAAATATTTTTTGTATTTGTAATAATGATATTATTTGTGTTTTTAGATGATGTATTATTTTTTTTACACATTTTACTAAACAGATTTTTCTTGGATGCATTCTTTAGCTAAAAACTCACAATTGATCCAGAATTCACACAGTGATTCAAATCTAAGAAAAATAGAATGCGTAAATTATAATTTTTAAAAAGATATTATTGTGTGCTAAATTATTGAATGAAAACAAATGAAAGTATTTTTACTGTAATAAATAGTCTATTTATATATTTATAAAGTGGAGGTTTATTCCCTTCTTAATAGAAAATGTAAACAAGTTTTGTGTCAGGCAGATTCCGATTTAAAAATTATGAAAGGATTTGGAAAACAACAAACTTTCTTTTTATCAAGATGGTATTGATGGGATGTAAGAGTTATATTAGCTGCATTATTTAAAATTGATCTAGTTTGATCGTCCTAATAAAATATAAACAATGTAAAAAAGAAAATTTAAAATATCAGACTATGAATATAATAAATTATAGTTTTTGAAAATGGAATAACACTGGATAAAAAATTAAATAGTGCAATGTTTTCATTATTATTATTTTAATTTTATATGCAAACTGATTTATTTAAATTTTAATGACATGGTAAGTCTAATTAATATGTTTTATTTTATCATGTGATTTATTCTCCATGTTTATTTTATAGAAATAAATGAATAAAACAATGTAAGGTATTTACTGAAGACATTAAATGATTAAAGCTATATTTTCAAGTCTTTTAATTTACAAATTTTATTTCATAGAATGAGGTGGTGGCACTAAAATTTACCTTGCACAAAGATGCTTTTCATTCATGCGGCTGACCTAATCATTCATATGATCATTCCTTAGTTTTAGACATTGCTTTCCAGAGCAATTAAATTCATTTTACTCTAGAGTCATCTACTGTGCACTTGTGGAATCTATGGATATCAAATGGAATATTGCTTTATTCCATCTCCAGACAAGTTCCTGTTTTGCCTTCATCAATGAGGACTAGAATTCAAAATTGGATATAATGCACTTATGTATCTAACAGTCACATTTTAATCCTTTATAATATTTTAGCTAATAAAAATGGAATTAGAATAACAAAAAGGTTTTGAAACCAGGCTGGCTTGTATGCATTGCTGTATTAATCTTGCACAAGTCAGTTTCTGTATATCTTAGGCTACAATGTTTACCTCTAGATAAACATGAAACAAGACAATGGAATTATGCTCATTAACTTTTCTGAGAAGCTGGATGAGCAAATTTATTGGGAGTATGAAGATATAATGTTTAATATGTCAAGTTGAAAAAAGGTGTCAATAGTCATGATACAACTGAGGGTCAAATTGAGCACCTTACAAATTGGAAATTAAAATTATTTCATGGAATTATGGATATATATTTAAAATGTAGATCTTTTACAAAAAAACATAAAATTGAGGTAATACTACTAAGAAAGATTCCTGCTTTCTCTGATACTGCTCACCTCTATGACAAATAACAAACACTTTCTAACTATATGTTGACTTGCATTTGGATCCTCTCGCTAAACATGAAATAATTCAATAAAATCTTAAGTTGAATGTATTGTTTTACTAGGAATAAAGAGAAATGGTTTCTAGGCTACTAAGTTAAATATGATTAAATGGTATTTTGTCATTGTACATTGTTTAGTCATGGTACGTCAGAATAAGTATATATTTCACATAATTATGATTTTGCTAACTAGAAACTGAATTGAACATTGGATGTGTATTTAAAAGAGCTTTTTTTATATTTATAAAATGGACACCTAAACTTGAGATAATAATACTAAGAAAGATGCATGATTTCTCTGATTGTTATCTATTCCATATAACATAAGTCACATTGAATAAATGTACTCAGTCTAAATATGAGTTAAGCTGTTTTTATTTAAAGTCATCTAAAAGAGCTAAAGGTCTTCTCAGAAAAGAACTCTACAAACTATCTCTCATTAGTTAATAAGATAATTTTTCTGTAACCAATATCTTCATTTTTTGTTAGAGCCTTTATTTTAATCTTTAATGATTAATAAAGAGAGTTGAAGATACAATGCTGTAGAGTCATGATCTCCATACTTGTGCACACGATTTTTTTACAATTTAGGTATACTAATTTGAATAGTATAAATTATTAAAAGGTTGCTGGTATATGCATGAGTGCATTCCAGATTTGAATCTTAGTCTCCACTGACAAAAACAAAAGCCAGAAAGCAATTTGGGACTGGGGATTTTATTCATTGATTACTCAAAGTTAATATAAACGTATTACAATAGATTTTTTATAATTATTGACATGTTTAGTGTAAAAAATGTCCATGGATTTTATTTTTATTATTTTCTATTCTGCCATTTATTTTTATGTTTTTTTTTAATTTTTAAAGCTACTAGAAATGATGAAATCCACACATCAAGGTTTCAACTCAATAAACACTCGTTTGTTTTTTGACACTTTACATATCCTTGCAATGGTTTTTGTTGTGATAGATATATATACACGTTCATTCAGAAACGAAAAATATACAATTCAAAAATGTTTCAACTTCTCAATTCAGCCTTTAAATCTTGTAATATATAATTTTATATTTTAGTTTTTTTAAAAAAATTTCTTATCTCATATTGCTTATATTTCTGAAATCAGTACAAAGAGAATACAAAAGAAAACTCCTAAGCGAATTTTACTTGCATTACATTACGACAAAAGATTCATTATTTTTTTTAATTTTAAGAATTTGAAATTCTTATATTACATTTTTGTTTTGTTGTCACCATAATGATGCTTTCTTATGTACTTTTTTATTAATATTATTTTATATAATTAAAGCATTCTTTTTAATTTTTTTACAATATACTTGTATATTGTGATATGCATCACTCCAGCAAGTGCTTAAAACGAACTAATAGAATATCAAGAGTCTGTTGTCAAGGTTACACTCAAACAATGGAATTTCCATTTACTATCTGAGTTGCCTTGACAACTGTTTGCTGATATTCCATAGGTTTGTTTAAGCATTGGGTGTTCTAATGCAATTTACATATGATAACCAATTAGCCATATACATTTATGGTTTAATCTATGTTGTAATTACATATCTTTTGCAATAATGGAAATATAGAAATATCTTTAACCTCCTGGGATTTTCACCTAAAGCCAAAAATTCCAACAAGGTAAAATCTCAGAAATATAAAATGTTGATAAATCAAGATTTACACAATATCAATATTTGTAATTAAGTTTTCTAAATAAAATATTTGCATTAAAAGATTGATTCCAAATAGAAATAATTGTTGTACATAAAAAACAAATTATTTATCTATTGATATTTTACAGTGTTGGAATTTTAGATTGTCAAAATTTTGGTCTGTTCAGATTTTCATTTTTTAGGTTTTAGTTATTGATTTTCATTATTGGGATTTTGAACATGCTGTCAAGATTTTGGGAAGCACCAATGTTATGGAGATATATCATTGCATGCACATTAAAATCAATTCCTTTTTTTATATATAAATATTTACAGCAATGTAACTTTATGTGTGGAGTTCAAAAACCAAATTTTATATAATCCTTTAATTTGTATATATGATAAAGTAACGATGCTTTTTATTCTTATAATAAGCTTGAGTAAATTCTGATATCCAAATCAGTTTGTAATTTTGGACTGATTTAACTGGACTAACATTTAGAATTTCTGCTTGCTCAAATTTACTATAGATAGAGCTAGAATAGAGAGTTGCTCTGGATGAATTATATATTGTTTGAGCTGGAGATGATAAGGAACATTTTATTAACCTTCCTAGCCAGGAAAAATAATAGGTCACAATTAATAGTAATTGAAGATACTGAAATATTATAGTTCCTGATTTGAAGTCAGATCTATTTAATGGTTTAAACACATTGACATGGGTTAAAACTTTAGACTGTTTTGAATTTCAGATCTTTAGTTTCAATAGTAAAATGAAATTAAATGTGATTTGTAGATGCACAATTAATAAGATGCTAATCTTATGATATTGACAAAAGTTTGTTGATAGGTGGATAGAGACAATGCTCTTCATATGTAAGTGTCAATCATGAATAATGATTGCATCTTGCCTAATTAAGACACTGCTTATTTACAGAATACTATGTTGGTTCATTAATGGCTTACAATATTTATTACAAATAGTTCATTTCTTCCTTCTCAGCACACTCTTTTTTCTTATTGTATCATCTTATTTTTTCTACATTACTATTTGCAGTCTCATTGATTGATAAAATATCAAATCATTGTGAGGTTTTTTGCTAAAAGTTGTCTTTCTGTAGTAACTTTGGTAATATTAATGTTTCCATCTTTTTATTATCTACACAACAATTGGTATACCAATCTTCATTTTTTTTTTGTATCCAAATTGGTGTGAGTATATACAAAACCCTAAGTCTTAGAAAAACACACTTAGGAAGATAGAAATTCTCAGTCGTAATCTTGAATAAGATAGTGCAATCATGGATGAATTGATTGAAAACTGGATTTAACCACTTTAACAAAACATGGATAATTTTAGAAGTGTAGATTATTAAATGAGATTAGACTTTTGGTTTTGGATTCTTTTCTTGGAATTTTTAGATCTGTAGATTAATTGAAATTATATTTTGTTAATATAATGGAGTGACAATAATATTCTATCCTTATTCACTATTGTATTAAATGCTATCCAAAAAAAAATCTTAAAATGGCAGCAGGCACTTACTTTATTTTAGAATGCTCTCACTAAAGACAGCTTCTTAGATGTTACTAATATATATATATATATATATATATATATATATATATATATATAAGAATATATATATATATATATATATATATATATTATGTTACTTTTTAAACACATTTTTAGGAGTAATGTTAAATACATTTTTTTTCACCCCTCCCTCAAGTTTGATATAATACAATAATATATTTTTTTAATGAAAAACTGAAAGTAATAAAATGAAACTGGCTGATTTAGTAATGACAGATAAAAATAACTAGTGGTTTGATATTAAAAAAATATGAGGAACCTGAAATAGGTAGCTTTACTAGTGCTGGTTGTATAGATTCTGAAGTCAGTATGGATTTAAAAATATCAAAACTACAGGTGAGGTCATATCTGCTAATAATGATGCTACTACTTTGTTTCTATAGAAAAAAAAGTTATTGAAGGAAAGGGATATCTTCCAGAATATTATTTTAATTAATTGTAAGACATTTCAACCACATCAGAAAGTCAAAATCTGACAATTTGTTCTCTAGTTTTTTTTTTTAAAATAAAAATATAGTGCAGTATATTTTATTATTATTACTATTTAATAACTAAAACACACAGGCTTATTATATACCTGGGTTTATATATGTAATATATAGGGTATATGAGCACAGACTTTCACACGACCCACCACTCTTCACACTATTTCATAACACTGATACACTTGAACACATATATGTTGAAAAGATAAATAATCACCAATACATGTACTTCATGCTAAACCAGCAATCATCAGTTGGTCCAGATTACCATATCTACACATATATACTATAAGCGCTCAGATATATATTAAGATACCCAATCCTCTTTAATGGACAGCCTTCAATCTACTCCACATTCCAACTCTTCAACTGTCCATCCAATTGAAAATCTGATGATGCAATGCTCTAAGGCCACCCTTAAATGGATTATGTCCTGTGTATGAGGGGTCAGATTGATTTTAGGTCAACATGGGTGTGACAAGAATCTTGGCCTTTGGGTGGCCTTTGAGCGTTCCATTATCAGATTTTCAATTGGATGGATGGTTGAAGATTTGGAATGTGGAGTAGATTGAAGCCTGTCCATTAAAGTAGGAGGATTGGGTATCTTAATATATATCTGAGTGCTTATAGCATATATGGGTAGAGATGGTAATCTGGACCACCTGATGATTGCTGATTTAGCATGAAATATGTATATTGGTGATTATTTATCTTTTCAACATATATGTGTTCAAGTGTATCAGTGTTATAAGATAGTGTGGAGAGTGGTGGGTCATGTGAAAGTCTGTGCTCATATACTCTATATATTATTTCTATTATTATTTCATTTTTGAATGATTGTGAATTGAACACATATTTGCTTTGTTAATTTAGGGTTAATAATTTTTTTTTCTTTTAAATGTTTAAAATATAGTGTTGATTTTTTTATAAGCATACTATATACATAAAATTATTTATATATGTGTGTATATGTGTTTGAAAGTACTTTACACCTATAGGACAATATAGTTATCAATATTTATTGTATTGAAAATAAAGCTTATAAATAAAACATTAGTTATTTCACACTGTACATAATAGATGCTAAGGAGGCTTGCAGCAACATGTAGATATTGTGGTTCCTTTGTAATATTAAAATGGATCTCAACATTAATTTATCAATGCTTACGCTTTAGCATTAGATCCAGATAGTTAAGAGAAAAAGAAAGTCTTCATTATTTAAGTTGAGTGATGCAATTTTGTTTGAGTCATAGATGAAGTTGAACTATTGGAATCGAATGAATAGTATTTTTTTGTATTCAAGAGTCTAATTGCATATGGTGTTATTATTATTTTGTTAATTGTGATCAAATGTGGGAAATCCTTGAAGATTATTTTAGAGGTAGTTAAAAGTATCTTATACATTTTGTGGTATAGTGAAATAATAGAGCATTAGATTTTTTGAGCATAATATCTCAGAACAATTTCCAGTTCTAGTACTTCTGGCACCTTAACGTCTTATGAGCCTCTGCATAATAAATTTCTTTGATGATTTTTTTTGAGTCATATAAAATTGGCATTTTTTCCCCCAGTTAACAATCTGATATTCACCTTACTAGTGACTTGATTATTTTTGGTACTTGTGAGTTTTCCTGTAACCCAAGGTGTCATCCCACATTTTTGACAAATCTACAGTTTCGGGGGCCACCAAAAAATGTTTCCAAAAACATGCCTGCTAGGAAACATTATATTTAATATTTACATTTTATTTTTTATTCTTGTTATTACGGAAACATTAAATTACAATATTTACAGTTATTTTCTTTCCTTTTGGATTAATTTTTTTTTTATCTTTGTAACTATCTCGTTTTATTGTTGTAACTAAATGAATGCATTATTTTTTTTTAAAAAAAATATTGCCAATTATCATGTGGGCTGTAGACTTGTATATGATGAATAAAAGTTTAATATATATATATAAACATTTTGGGAAAGAACATGGAGTTATCTTTACTAACATTACTCACATTCTAATATACAAAGATAATCTTGGCATGTATTTGCCCCAATTCTTTATACCAAGAAGTTCAAAAGTTTGAATATCAGAAAGCAAATGACATAGTTTGAGATCCATGGACTTTGAATTCCAGAGTTTCCCTCACCCCCAATGTATTAAATTACACTCACAATTTTTTTAAAAATTTTATCCAAAAGAATTGTATTTTCAAATGGATTTTATAATGAATTTTTCATGTGTATTGGGGAAAGACTGGCCTATTTTAATATTCTAAGCTAATCATTTTCTCAGATCTTTTTTAGTCATCCAATTGATGGTAGACACAATATAGCCAAAGTCGCACTACAATAATAGTAGTCTTAATTATTCATCATAAACCACGATAATATATCTTTAATATATAACATGTCTGTTCAAACTTAAGTAATCCAGGAACCACTATTTAAAAAAAATCTGAATGTTACATTCAAATAAGAGTTGTTGTTGTTGTTGTTTTTTTTTTTTTTACCAGTAGTTAGATTTTGCAGTTATTTGGAAAATATAAAGAAGAAAAATTATGGTGTTTTAAAAGCTTTTATTGAAACAGTAGACAATATATAATTATTGTTTATAATATTGCCAAATTTACTATTCCTTTATTTTGCTGTAATATCTTGCATAACTGCAATTTATGCACTTTACATTGAATATTTTTTAGCAAAAAAACCTTTTATTGCACACACATTCTTGCATTTTGACTGACCTGCAGTCTTCCTCATAGACATTTTTTATTTTAATTTAAAGGTTTTTTGCTGAAAAATGTTCAAAGTAGAGTGGGTAAATTGTAATTGTTTACAATATATCATTTTAATAAGAACTTTGTGGTAGTTTAGCTTTGATTATAGAAACTAGTTATAATCAATTTTCTATGCTTACAATTGGCTATTGCAATATGAAAATGTCTAAAGAGGCCACACAAATATTTGTCACCGATTGCATGCTACTGTGAGCCATGTTTTGGACAGCTCTGGTATATATTAAACCACATCCCCAGAGTTTTGAAGAGATTTTCTGCTTATTTGGTTTACCATGTGTGCTGGAGATGTTATTAATAGGTTTAAAAACAATCAAAAAGCCAAATCAGACTTTGACAGTTAGCAATAATAATAATAATTGCTGATATATATATATTGTAATCCTCTTTTTTTTTTCAATGAAATTGTTTTGAATAGTACTTAGTGATAGCTACTTTAAATCATTTGACATTTGGAGGCCTATGAAAAAATACTATTTATGTTAGTACCAGCTCTGTCACAGTGTGCAATGAGGGCACCAGTTCGTCATAATAATTAATAAAATTTATACATAGATGTAAATGTTTAGATTTTCAAATCATCCCATTGTTACAAACCCATTCTGATTGTACTTATTTTTTACTTAATATAAGAAGATTATGTTTTACCTAGTCTTGTGCTAATTGCTTTTAATATACTATATATACTTGATCATTGTGTTAAATGGAACCGATTGCCACCCTGTTGCCATGATAATTAATACAGTTTATATATAAATAAAAATGTTTAGATTTCTGAATCACTTTAATTTAAATATCCTAATTTGTATAAAAAATGAAACATTGCAAAAAATTATTTATTTAAAATAAACATATTTAAAAATATTGTCTTATAATAATCACAGTAATTCTGTACCATGTTGGGCAACTTTAGTTTAATAGGTAATTACATTTATCAATTATATTTTATAAGTATCATTGTAGTGTGTTTGGTATAGCATAATGGTAAATGCTGGATTGTGAAGTATGGGTTTCTTTGCATGGATTCTGCTGTTGTGTCACAATTTTTTTTAAAAAAAGTGATATATATTTTATAATACTTAAATTATTTTTTTAATATCAATATAATTTTTTTATATGTTTTACTAATCTGCATTTTATGGGATTTAGACTGTTGTAGAAGTTATAACTTGTTTTTGATTCATAACATTATATAGGATCTAAATTCAAAGAAAACATAATAAAAAACAATTTTTTTACAAAGATACTATTGCATGGATTTTTTCTTTATGTAAAAGTAATGTAAATCCTTAACCCTTTAAAATATATAACATGTATATAATAATGTATAGTAGGCACAATAGGACTAAGTTATTATAATGAAATAAAGAGTTTATGAAAAATTAAGTCATGAATAGTGCAAATAATCTATTCTTGAGGTATAAATAAGTTATGCATGGGAGATTCCAAATGACATTAAAAGTAATAAAATCAAAATATTTTAACCCTCTAATTAAGAATGTTTCTCAGACTCAACCTTAGATAAAGCTAATCATTATTTATCATGTAGAAAATTCCTAGAATTTTTTTGTGGTGCTGAAGTCAGGAGAGTATATAGATATAAGTAAAAAGGTAAAGGTGTAAATAATTAATTTTTTTTAAAGTTCTACAGTTTGTGTCTTTTGTTTCAATAAATACTTTATTATTTCTAATGTATACAGTGATATCAAAACAAACATAATAGATTTACAATGTTGTTCTGTCTATCTTGTTGAGTCCATGTTGTTGTGCTATAAATGCAAGATGGCGTGAATACTAAAACCATCACACATTTGCTAGCTGATTGCTTTCCCCCTTTTTTACATTCTTCCTTCTTTTTATTGTTAGTTTGGCATCTTCATATGATTTCGATGATGACAGGAGTTGATATCTCTTCTGGATTTTTATCATCGTTTTTAAAAAAAACTTGTATTATAGGAGGTTGTGGGTATTCCATGATTAATTTGCAATGTATAGCCCAGATGGCATAGTTCAAAAATATTGATAGACATATTATTGGAAATGTTTTTGTATTGATACTGTCCTTCAGTGATGAGATCAGTTTGAAATCTATCTTGGTGTTGGAGAATATGATTTCTTGGATCACTCTGAATCCAGTACAATGTGAGACGAAGTGGTCCGATGTCTCATTGCCATTCATGCATATGTTGCAAGTTGGGTCAATGTTTTTGTATCCTCATTTATAAAAGAGGAAGTGATTTGTACGTAGTACGTTAGTGTTGTACTTGATGAGGCAATCTAGGTAATTGGCCTCTAGACTCCATCTCTTAAAATTGGTTACCAGTTTCTGATTATTATAGTAAAGGGTGTTGATTATGGGATGTAGAATTGGGTGGAGGAAATTGTATACAATTCATTTTGTTTTAATTTACATATTTTATGGGATTGGAGTTGCTGGAATTTAACTTGCCTAAAGGCACTTCTTACTCATGCAGTGATCTAGATTAAGGCTGTAAACATTTTGATAATGTAAAATAACCTTAGGGATTATTTTTCTTCAGAAGGCAAACCAATAATTAATCCATCTAACTGCCTATTTGTTGTTAGTAAAAACATAGCTAGCAACTGCTTGCTACTATGTTACAAAATCTGATAATATGAATTGGTTATATTCATGTGTTTGGGATGGCTGTAAAATGAAAATCCATATGTCATATGGTGTTATGCTGATCCTAGCGAGAGATTTTATACTTTTCATTTCAACAAAAAATTTTATTAGTAATAAATAGTGATTACATTTTGATAATGGATAAGTTAATGAATAACTTGTACAATAATATAAAAAGTTCTGATTAACATATGGCTAGAATATGTTAGTTAGTAGTTGTTATACACTTATGTGGTTAGGTATAATGAAGGGTTTGTGTAGAATATGAGAAACTGAGAACTTGATGAATGTTATTAGCTTTTTTTTTTTTTTTTTTAATAACACGACTATTTTCTTTTTAATATTGTCTATTCTAGAATTCTGGGTAGGTGGGAGTTGACAATCAGGAAAAGGATAGAGCGGTTAGAGACCAGGTGTCGTCAAAGACTTTACTGGAGGCAAGGAGCTGATCACGTTTCTTGATTTTTTTGAGAGTCTGGTAAAACAATGGTATGATTTGTGGCGGGGGTAATTCCATGAGAGTTTTGCATCTCACTATCCATATGGAATAAAGGACAAAGATAGAGAGCCTTATTATTGAAAAAGTTCCACTATTAATGGCATTTTCAAGTGAGAAAATCATTTCAGATCTTATGTAAGAATTGATTATGATTATATCTTTCAGTATTTTAAGTCTTGGACAGCGGTGTATAATATGGTCTGTGGTTTCATCTTCACGAGCACATAAACCACATATAGGGTCAATGCTAGTAAAACCTTTTCGGTGATAAAGAAACCAATTTGTGGGAAGCGCATCAAGATTAATTTTAATGATGAAGTCCAGGAATTTGGGTTCAAGGCTCCATCTTTTGAAGTGTGTAATGAGTCTTTGGTTGGTTATTTTTAGGCTGGTTTTAATGGGTTGTTGATTATAGTTGATTAGATTGTATGCTTCCCACAAAGTGATTTTTTGGTTAAGGTTAGAGGACATCGTCGGGTTATAAAGTTGTAGATGATCTATTAGCAATGATATCCATGAACTGGAAAAGGGCGGGGGACGATCAGTTGGTGTAATTTTTTTCATAATGTTGGAGTATCCATAGGAGAGGATCAGATTATGTAGAATATTGTGAGTTTTTTGTAAAATGATTGCCTGTATTGAGTGGAATGACAGTCCATTGAACCTGCGTGGTCGTTGGATACCTCGCAAGCTAATGGCAACAGTCCTTCCTCTCCAGAGAAGTTTGGTGCATAATCGGTTAATTTTATTTTGAAACTGTTTAGTGATTTTAATGAATGGAAGATAATATGAGATTTTTGGCATTATGATCATGTTGAGGAGGCTAACCTTTCCATATAATGAAAGGTATACTCTAGAGAGTGAAGTGGTGATGGCTTCAGTTGATTGGAGGATTGCATCTTGAATCATTCTTGCCATTGCAGTTGGAGGTTTGAAGATTGGGAAGCCAAGGTATCTTTGTGGTTTAGCAGAAAAGGAAGAGTTGATTTGTTTACCAGACATTATCTTCCAGATGGAAGATTTGTTAAAATTTATTTGTAGGCCAAGTTTCACTGTATTTCTGTTTAAGATGTTCATGAGATGGGGAAGGTATTTAATGGTGGGAAGCACAACCATGATGTCATCTATGTATGCGAATACATTGAAATCTTTATTGAGAGAAGGAAGGAATATTCCAGGGAGGTTTTTTTCTATATCCACCAGAAGAAGGTTGATGTATGCTGTGAAGAAAAGGGCACTGAGCGGAGATCCTTGAGGGATCGACTTGTATGGCTTGAAACCTGGAGTGATCTTGCCATCAAGAGAGAGAAAAATCTCTCTGTTGTTGAGCAGATTGCTGATAATCTGAACAATTGCAGCTGGAATGTCGTATTCCATCAGAATATCCAGAAGGGTGTTGATCTGTACTGAATCGAATGCTGCTGCAACATCCAGTTGGATGGCAATAGGTTTGGATTTACGATGTACTCTGATATGATTGAACAGTGCAGTTATATTGGACATAGCATGCGAGGTTGATGATCCCTTTTTTCCGTATTGGTTTGGCGAGATATTGCTAAGAATTTGAGGTTGGATTTGGTCCTTAATGACTGACTCTATAATCTTGATAAGCAGTGGGGTCATGGATATTGGTCGGATACTGTTAATGTCGTTTAGTGGTTTTGCTTTTTTAATAAAAGGCACAAGTGCCACAGGGTAAAGATCTGCTATGTTTCTGTAGCCGGAAGCTAGGTGATCTATCATTTTTTTAATAATTGGAACAGTGAATTGACTGAGGTGTTTGAGAAGGAAATTTGGGATGCCGTGAAGGCCAGGATGAATGCTGTCAGGGAGTGATGATATCTTCTTTTTAATTTGGATTTCTGTGATGCCGATTTTATACTTTTATGGATAATAAGTCAATATTTGACATTTCCATATTGTTAAGCACCCAAATGCAACTGCAAAACCTTATCTTGCTCTGACAGTTTAGTGTCAGTATGTGGTTTATAGCATTGCATGCATGAAAAATATTGAAACAATATCGTCTTGTCAACCGTTGTTAGCCGAGAGGTCATCGCAACTGCCTTGCAAGCAAGTAGTTGGTTGCAGACGGTTGTGGGTTCGCGACCCGGCCGATGCTATGACATATGGGGGGAAAAAAACACAATATCGTCTTCGAAATATATTGGCGAGCTTGTATATGATATATTTTATAACGATGAAATGAGAATATATATGTTCAATTTTGAATGTATTATTTTTTGGTAAATGAAGCGCCTTTTGTTATAAAAAGTTTATGGATATAAATCTCATGTATTTATGATGTCTGCTGAAGACAGATCCACTAATTATGGAAACAATTTATTGTCAGCATTAACCCTCTCATGACTGAAGTATTTAGCATTTACTCTCCACCCCTTAGAGCAATTTGATCATTAGGACAGTTAATTGCATTACTATGATCCTTTGCTGTCATTGTTTGTCGTTTTTTACTATTACTAGAAAGGGGTGCGGTAGGGGAGGTGAAGATTTTGAGTGCTGACATTAAAATTGGAAAGAATCGTATTATTTTTTATTATAGCAAAGCTAGGAATAAATTTTTAATGATGCAGCTCCGAGTCTAAAGGGCATTTTGAGCCGTATTGAACAGTTTTCTATCTTTTGTAATATTTTTCGGCGATTTTTAAAATTCATTATAATTAAATAATAAAACTCAACTTAGGGAAAATATTGAAGTTTAACAAAGTATTTGTTGTCTGTTCCAATAAATTTTCTTCAAGCAATTTTCTAATTATATCATTAAATAATGAATATATTATAAAAGGATTCCACATGAATAGTCATCTATAATATGAGAGACAAATGAAAAAAAGTTATACGTAACATACATCATTAATTTTGTAATTCATATCTATGCTAAAAATATATTTGTAAAACATATTGTTTATATATATAAGAGTAATGTTAAATATCATAATTGTTCTTTTTCTAAATATGTATTCATTTTATCTCCTCTTTTTTATTATTTTATCAATAATATTGTATTTTTCAGTCATGTTTTCCAATTATATCTACATTTCTGTTCTACTTTTTTCAGTTTATCTTTTCCACTCTTCTTCAAATATAATTTTTTCTACTCACAGTCTACTTATTTTTATTTTTACTTCCTATTTAGTTGTACTTTAATTTAATAAGTCTTTTTTTTTTTTGTACATAGAGAATACTATTCCGATAAAACTCATAAATTAGAAAACTTCTGCTTTCTGAATATGCTGTCCCAAAAATACATAAACTGCTATTACATGATCACATGGTGTTATCCTCTGGATATAAGGTCCTTGGATTGATTCCAGTTGTGGCATTTCTGTCTGTTGAACTTCTTATAAACTCCTGAGAAGTAAAGCATTAGATTAGCACTAGATTGTTATTTTTTTACATGCATTTATAAATTCCATTATGAAGAAACTAAATTAACATAAGATACTCATTTCTGATGAAGTTCAATTGTTAAAAATCAGATGTAAATGATTTTATTCATGTGCTATATAAATATTTTCAGTACCTAATGATTGTCAATGTTGGATAACATCATATCCTGACATTTGCAGTTCTGCACTAAAATTTTATTTTCAAAAGAAATAAGATCCAGAATATATATATATATATAAACGAAAACTAAATCACTTTTCCTCAGCTATGAATTAAAAGCACTCCAAAAGTTTAACAAAGGATTATTATTATAATCAAAGTGTTAAAAGATAGTTTCTGTCTCCAGCCTTTTTATAAATTATTATTAATTTAATGAATATTAAGTGCCACATTCCATCTGACTAATATATTAATTTCACTCTGAATTACCAATATGCAAAGGTATGCTTATAAACATCAAGAATAGGTGGATTTATTATAATTTAGTTCCTTTCTTAAACATTTAGAGTGCTTTTAATCCATATCCTGAAGGAAGGTTGTTTACTCAATTTGTTTACATATATACATTAAGGGATCTTGAGGCGCCATTTTGAATTTTTTTAAAAACTGACCTGAGTCACAATTGTCACAATAACTTCAGTTTTAATAAAGTTAGAGCAAAATACTTTGCATTGCTAGAAACTAGAAAAACTGTGGAAAACAATAAGCCTAAGATAAATAGTGATAACTATATAAAAAATAAGGAAAAAAAAAATTTCACATCCAAAAAATTATTATTTTATTGTTTGTTCATAATTTGTAATTTATCATTAACTAAAGTTCAAATTACATCTTCAGCAATAATTTCTTTGTATTCCTCACACAAATTTTCTGTTCTATGAAAATATAACATTTCTTACCTGAGATAATCCATATCTTCAGAACCTAACAATCTAGGAATATAAGAATTCTTCATTTTTTTCTTGCACCCCCTAAGTTGAGAAAATCATTAGGCGTCTGGAAGGAAAAACATTCTCCCTAATAAAAGATTAAAAAAAAAAAAATTAAAATTCTATGAAAATGTGAAAATAATGAAGGAAGTGGAAATATTATTACTTACTATTATAAATACAATAACACAGTAAAATGTCATATAATTTGAAATGGGAAAACTCAAAAGCCTGATAAACAAGAATGCACTAAAATTTTGAGCTCATAATTTTCTATTATTTGCTGAAAACTATTTTGATTTTAGACTTTGGATAAACCAATCTTGTTCATAATATTATCATACTGAATAACCATTGCCAATACAGAAAACAATTTACAAATTTAGAATATGGAAAAAATTCTCATTTCAAGAGGCAGTCAAAGATTACTAGAAAGATTCTAAGACACATATTTATATAAAAAAATGTTTATATTCTACCTTTTTCAAGATATGTCTTTCAGAGAAGCATACCTTTTTATATTTTGATTTTAGACTTTGGATCAACCAACCTTGTTCATAACATCATTATACTGAATAACTATTGCCAATACAGAAAACAATTTAAAATTTAGGATATGAAAAAATTTCTCATTTCAAGAGGCAGCCAAAGATTACTAAAAAAGATTCTAAGACACATATTTATATTAAAAAAATATTTATATTCTACCTCTTTCAGGATATTTCTTCCAGAGAAGCATATCCTATTCATATTATATATTATAAATATGTAAAATATTAAATATTTCATATTATTCAATATTATTTATTATTAATAAAAGATAACTCATTCTAGATCTTGTTTACCATTTGGCAAAAGTAATCAGTAATGAAGCTGTTACAAAATTCTAATAAAGAAGGCAATTCACAATCTGTTACATTTATAATAATTTATATAATTTTTTATCAAAAAACATATGGAAAAAGTCTAAAATAGAATACTCACCAGTTGTGGGAAATTTCAAACCTGGAATCTTGGTAAAATTCTCTACATATATTGCTTCATAAATTACATTTGAAGGCACATTACTGCTACATAAAGGGCTGCTAACATATGGAGGCATAATACTAGACGAAGGGCCTGGTCTGCTGCTATCGGATAGGTACATTTTTGGCTTTTCTTTGTCTTTTGGCTGATAATGAGGTTTCTTCCGATGATGAAGTGAAATATTCTCGATTGCTGTATGAAATAGTTTCATTGGAGTTGAAGGGCCTTGAATTCAACACTCGTAGAATCCATTTGTGAATCCACTTTTCCTGTCTAGTTTTCTTCCGTGCTTTTTCCTCGTACAATCTAAAAAACTGAGAAAAAAAAAAATTGACCTTACTCTGAAAAAAATTCATAAAAAATTCATTTTTTGTCCAACAAAAATATGGCAACTATGTACACAAAGGGAAGAAAATAGTGCACAGAACTATGGTAAACACACATGCATAGTCTTCTTAGTTTTTTCATAATTTCAAAATGAAAACCGAATTTCTATGAACAATCTACGACATACGCATAAAGTATACTTATGACTCAAGCAGTTAAAGTTTATTTATATATATAAAATGCAAAACTGCCTAACACTATATTAGTAATAAATAAAATACAAAACCATAAAACTATACAATACTAGATAAAAATCTAAATTTTACCAAAAAATCTTGAATCTGAGGCTACCAATTTTATGAAGACATCTTTTGATATAAAGGGAAGTTGGTTTTTGAAATGAATTATGGGAGGGTTTGTTTGTTTTGTAGATGAAATCATAGTCATGCAAGGATTTTGATAAAGTTTAGATTTTTATCTAGTATTTTATTGTTTTATGGTTTTGTAATATATATATATATACATATATATATATTATACTTAATGTTTTCACGGTTATATGATGTAGATAAATTATAACTTTTTGGGATATACCATGTATTATTTTCCATTGAGCACCGATATTTCGACGGAATCGCAACCGCCATTTTCAAGGTTAACTTTTGAAAGAAAAACCGTTAGATCTTAACAAATAACGTGACTGTGTGCGAGATGAGAAATGAGATTCCAGTTCAGCATTCACAATATGAGGCTTAACTTTTGAAAGAAAAACCGTTAGATCTTAACAAATAACGTGACTGTGTGCGAGATGAGAAATGAGATTCCAGTTCAGCATTCACAATATGAGGCTTATCAAAATGTTTATTTTCCTCAGTATTTTTACCTGTTAATTTTAAGTTAATATTGGATAAAAAGAGAGGTTTCCACATAGCTGGAATATGTTGTGCTTCATCAGTTCTATTTAAACCAGTAGGTCTCGTTAATATTTCAATTGACTCTCTCATGGTTCTTAAATCATATCTTTCCAAATTAGCAAGTATTTTTGTATTGTCAAAATTAGGGTTGTGACCAGTTTCTAAATAATGGGAAGTAAAAACTGATGTGCTAATTTTTTGTTGAAAAGCATTTTAATGTCAGAATTAAGGAAACCTCTCTTTTTATCCAATATTAACTTAAAATTAACAGGTAAAAATACTGAGGAAAATAAACATTTTGATAAGCCTCATATTGTGAATGCTGAACTGGAATCTCATTTCTCATCTCGCACACAGTCACGTTATTTGTTAAGATCTAACGGTTTTTCTTTCAAAAGTTAACCTTGAAAATGGCGGTTGCTATTCCATCGAAATATCAGTGTTCAATGGAAAATAATACATGGTATATCCCAAAAAGTTATAATATATATATATATATATATAAAGATTTTAAAGAAATTATTTTATTCACATAAATGATAATAAGGTAAAAAGAATGCACTAAGAAATAAAATGTAATATTTTTTTTCCAGTATTCACAAATAAAAACTTGGGAAAGTAAAGAAGTCAGATGCTCAAAGAATTATTTAAATACCCTTGCCACTAATACTTACTGCCTTAAATAAATCACTTTCTATCTGTTCATAAGATTTAAAATGATTGTGATACCCCATGCTTTTATTTTGAAAGTTGAAAAACAAATATTTGTTTTTTTCATTGCATTTTTACTTTTTAGGGCAGTTATGTGAATCAAATATTTTTTAAATTTAAACTTTTTATTTTCTACATTTCAATTTTAAATAATTCCAGAAAGGGAAGTTTGGATACAACTTCATTGGATGACATTACAGTAAAATATATTGAAACTCATATAAAATTAAAAAAGCCCATGAATTTCTTGCTAAAATTGTTCACAAAGTCAATAAAAATGTATTGTTACTGTGAATGTAAATGTATGCACAGTTTCATCTAGATTGGAAATCATGAAGTGGATGAAAATTGAATTCCATGATTTGATATAAACAAATAGATAAGTTAAATGAAAGTATATAAAAAATGATAAAACTTTTTAATATCTGATCAGTTTTATACTAGCATGTTTTTCCAAACACCATAGTTTATGTTATGTTTTTTAATTAATCAACTAACAGGTTGACATTTTTCATTGTTTGACCTAGTCGCAGATTTTAACAATGTTCAACCTTTGATTTTAGTATAAAATCTTTAATTTGTTTTCAAACTCAATAAGTTGGACTTGATTTCTTATAAATGAAAAACTTTCAAAAAAATTATATTTGAATTTTGCTAATGTTGAAAAAAAAAAAGAGATTATATAATAAGAAAAAAAAATGACATTTTTGTCACTCATTGGTGAATGTAAGTTACGACTCCAGAAAATTAATGGAATCATTGATTGAAATTTATTTTTAAAACATGAATGAGTAAATGTTAATTTCTGATAAATTTATAAAATTCTGTCTTAAAATATTGAAATTGTTTTATCAATTTTAGAATATCTCAAAAGTTTAGTAATAGCATTTTGTAATTAGTACTATAGCAGGTGGTCATGGAAGGCTGTAAATTGTTTTTGTTAACATCACAATCAAATTTATTAACTTCTATTTTTCAAAATAAAACACATATGAATAAAATAAAAGAGCATGTATGTATTCCTTTGATTTCAAATAATTATGCAATTATTATGTAGAAATAATGAGAAATATTTAATAAACTATTTAAAAAATATGTTTTTGTTATTCCAAAAATTTCTATCAAAGTAATTTTGCAAATGGCTTTCCCAGTTGTAGGACAAAATTCCATTAAATATATGAAGGCAGAACCAAAAACACTTTGGTCATGTCAACTATAGGAAATATTGACCTCTTCAGATTTTAAAAAAATTAATTAATCAGTATTTGTTAGTTTGATAGTCATAGATGATCAGTTTAAAGTGGAAGAAATAGATCAATATCTCTGAACCTAACACAAAAGTCATGTTAATTGTCAGACCTCATAATCTTTCAGTTAATTTTGTAAAGATCACTAAACATCACATGATCACCATTTCTTATGCTTGCTCATTTCTGGCATCCATTGATTACTCTGGCTTGCACTGAGTGGCACTACTGTATGGAGTTTTTGCCTGTTTTAATTTTGTAAAGCAATATGTCCTAATAAATTACATTTGTTTTTATTCATTTAACACTGTTTAATTGTTATTTTAATTAATAATCTTTTTAAAACATTAAAGACAGAACACTAATGAATTGTTCAGTAATAAAATAACTTCTGAAGAAGATAATTAGAATTTAGATGCCAGATATCTCAAGAAAGCCATTCAGCTGAATATCAGTGAATGCTCATTTTTTCAGATGGAGAAAAATCTTAAGGATCATGTAGCACAAGTTGCCAAGAAAACATTTACATGTAATGATATCAACAAATAGACATTTTATTGAAGAAGTGGTGAATATTTCAGCATATACTAGACATTAATTCATAAAAGGATAAATGATATGGCTCCAGTAAAATGCAAGGTTTACTGTCACCAAGAAAACATTCAGATTATAGCACAAACAAACAATAACCATGACCAAAATCCCATGACTGACTATGTATCTATTCAATTAACAACCAACACTATAAAAAGGAGAAAAATCAGTAAAGATAATCAAAGGTAACTTCCAAAAAATAACATTAAGAAAGCAGAGAAAGTGACTTGGAACATTAATAGATAAGTTCATCATTGTGATGAATAAGAAGAAAGGCAAAACACATTGCCATCACAACCATTGAATAATAGAATTTGAAGAAAAAGTTTCTTTGGATAAAATGATAGTTTGTCCCAGGATTGATATATTGTTAGAATGAATGTTATCGTTTTTACTACCTAATTACTTAAGCCACTAATGTATCCATATGGGATTGCATTAGCAAACTACTATTGTTCAGCTTTCCAACCCTCATTTCTTTCTAATAAACAAAATTCTTGGCACGATCTTTTAAATATTTAAAATAAAAGAGCAAAATAATATTATTAAAAATAAGTGTTAAAGATAATATTGGAATATATGTGAGAATCGGCATGTTTCAAATTATAAATTAAATTAATCAATTTATCATTTCTTTAAATTATTAACTTATCTATCTATAAAAACCGTATATATATATATATATATGATAAATGCTTCGCACGTGCGTACATCTCGGCCGATTAAAACACAACACACATATTACAATAGAACTAGGGTTTAAACTAGGTATGATGATAGGTAAGACACGAAGAAAGGTGAAACTAAGACTTGCAGAGCAAATCTTTCCGTTTCAGTAGAGAAGATATAAACTAGTGAGGAAAGTTGTTTAAGATTGTTTTAGAGTTAAACAAGAACGTAGAGAGCTAATTTCATTAGGAGCAGCTTTATTTGTTAGGGAAAGGCTGACTGATTTGGTAAAAATAGACCCATTATCTAAAATAAACAACAGAAATAATGGGCCGAACCCAAAAATGTACTAAAATGTTAAATAAATTAATCTTTTACTAATTTTCTTTTAGATAGTATCTCCAGTTTTTGTTAAAATTTCTATTGTTATAGTGAAGAATAAATTATAATGTAGAAGTTTATTTGATTAGTAATCACAGGTATGAGCACTGTTTAAGTGTAATTTATTTTAAACAAAATGGAAATCTGAAAGAATTTTTTATATGTACATCTGCGAACACAATTTTTTCCAAGGTTAAAAAAAAATTGTTTTAAATGAATGTATTGAGCATTCTGGAAATAGATTGAATCAGTGAAATAAACTTTTCATTAGTTTATTCATGGGAAATTTTCATTATTTGAGTAATTATAATTCATGATCAAAATAGGTAATTGTATAAAAATGATATTCGTCATTGGAATCAGACTGTTTGCTCATGTTTATAATATTGATCATTGTTTGTAGGCGTAATATATATAATGTAGTATTGCAGAGTAAGCTGCAAATTCATAAAATACCGGAATGTATAATACGTCAGAAAATAACTTAATTTATAAATTATATAGGCTCAATAGTAAAAGGGTTAAATGAGTTTCAGTCGTGGCTATATGCGTTCTCAATAAATATTTTATGTCTTATAATTACAAAAAATAAAACAAATTTTTCATCAATTAATTATCGGTTATAATTGCACGAAAAGAAATAAAAGGGATTTGAAGCAAACTGGATTGTTTAATTTATTGATTAAACAAGAGTATTGCCAAGTTTGAAAATGTCATTTATATATAGCGCAATTTGTTTCAAAACGAATTCAGATTTGCAAATAAATAAATATCATCATCATCATCATCATCAACCATTATCAATCCACTGCAGGATGAAGGTCTCTCCAAGTTTAATCCATCTACTCCGATCTTTAGCTTCTCTTCTCCACAACACCCCTGCACATTTTCTTATTTCATCCATCCATCTCACATGTGGTCTCTTTCTGGGTCTTTTACAATCTCTTGGAATCCAGTTTAAAATTTCAATTGTCCATCTATTATCATCTCTTCTAGCAATATGTCCAACCCAACTCCATTTCAATCTTTTAATTTTTTCAATAAGGTCTGTAACACCTGTTTGTTGTCTTACCCATACATTGCGTTTTCGATCTCTTCTTGTTACTCCCAACATACATCTCTCCATACTCCTTTGAGTGGTCTGAAGTCTCTGTATTGCTCTTCTATTAAGTGTCCAAGTCTCAGATCCATAGTAAGAACTGGTAAAACACATTTGTTAAAAACCATCCTTTTCAAACACATAGGCATATTTCCTTTTAGTATCAAGTTATTTCTACCAAAAGCACTCCAACCAAGTTTAATTCTATGATTAATTTCCTCCATTATGTTTCCATCTGTATTAATAATCTGACCAAGGTATATTCTTTTCTCTTTCTAATATTTTTTTTTTTTTGATTTATAATTGTTGTTTATCAATAAATATACTATAGAGGTTGAATAGTTGTAGGTATAGGCAATATATTTATTGATAAATATTTAATAAAAACAAACAAGTCTCTATAAAAACGGCCACAATAGTTAATTGGATATAGAACATTACGCCCTGGAGAAATCAGCATTAAAACTGTCTATTGTGGTAACAAAGAAAATCATAATTGGGCAACATATCATTTGCAGAACCTTCATGATGACCACCTCACAATTATAATTGTGAGAGTAGAAAATAATATTGTTGTTAACAATAATGGCCCATACACCTGTAAATCAAGCTTCATCAGTATGGCTGGCTAGATTTCCAGTAGTACTTCTCTGCCCTTAACATGCTGCCCTACAAAGAATAAAGTGACCATATCCAGCCCTAGTTTGAAAATTTGGTTCTAATATGAAAGAAAAATGTAGATCATTGCATTTTGAAGACCTGTGTTTATCTAGTTACTGAATTAAAATCATCATTGCCTCCTTCACTTAAAATTATAACCTATCTATCATATTTATAAGAAGAGGAAAATGTATATACTGATGCTAAATAAATGATTAAAACAAGGAGTAATAGGTTGATTTGTCTTGACAACCAAATATAAGGATTTAACCAACTAATTTATGCATTTGCTAGCCCAGTCAGTAAAACTGTGTAGCCAGGATTAATTAAGAAATTAAATTTTAAACTTCTTCTTTTGACAAAAAGAAATAAGGGATTACTAAAGATGCATTTTGTTGTCAGTTAAATAAGAAACAAACTCAGGGGGGGTATCAAATTTTTTTAATTTTATGCTTTTATAGCAGATTGACCTTAAAAACTAAACACAATCAGTCTGAATCATTTATTAATAAGCAGGATAAACAATAAGATAATTTTTTGTATACACATCACATGTGACCAAAATTTTGTTAATATCATTCTGTCTTTTCCCAAAGACTTTATCATGTGTTTGAAGTGTTTGTATTCAGTCATTTATAGTTAAAATCTGCAAAGCGCATGTGCACAGCTTAATGCTGTTTAACTATTACAGTTTATAAAAAAAAAACATCGCGCTATATAAAATAATTGATTTAATATCATAAAGTAACATAGATTCAATAATCTGTCTATAGAAGTTAACACTAATTCAGTTGCTTTGAAATATATGTTTGATTTTGTCAGAGTAATAATTTTTTTTTTTTTTATGTATTCGATATTTTAATTGATTAGGAAATTATTTTTTTTTATATTTATATTATTTATTTATGTGTACTATTAAAACAGCTGCAGAAAGGAGTTTGCTATTAACTGAAAGGAGACCCTTTGATTCCTCTTGGAGGCCTTAAAGGAACCGAGCAGGGCAAATTCCTAATGTCCACTCCATACTTTCTTGTCGTTGCAGCTGTTATTACTATATGTTTATTCATATAGTATACGAACATGGATGGGCTGCTCACCAACACGCATTAGCCAGCGTGGTGAGTTTATTGGCTTTTTACCTCTGAGTTTAAGATCAAGAAACACCATGGTCTTTCTTCTCAGTGCCTGATAAGGCAGAATGAATGTTTGTGTAAATGATAAAGATTTTTCCCAATTATACAATTATGACAGACAAAAATAAAGCATGGCCCTTAATCCCAGGAAGCTGTAAAGTCACCAACCAAGGCAGCGGTTGGTGGCCGAAGGCGGAGGGTGCTAAGAATATCCTGGAGGCGGACCCAGGCTGCCATTTGATGACGACTTTTTATTTAGGTACTTACAACTGCAGATCACTTTCAAGTGAAGGAAGATTGCAAGAATTAGAAGAAGAACTCTCTTATATTAAATGGGATATTATTGGACTTTGTGAAGTTAGAAGAAAAGGTGAAGAAACAATTGATTTAAAAAGTGGACATATGCTCTATTATAAAGGCACAAATATTGGAAATACAAGTGGAGTAGGATTCATTATAAATAAAAAGTGGAAGAACAATATTGTGGAGATTGATGGTGTATCAGACAGAGTGGCAAGATTAGTTATACAACTTAATAGCAGATATCAAATGCAGATAATTCAGGTTTATGCCCCAACAAGTTCTCACAGTGATGAAGTAGTAGAAGATATTTATATGGATGTACAAAAGGCTTTTGATCAGAGTAAACAACATTTTAAAATTGTTATGGGAGATTTTAATGCTAGAATTGGTAAACAAATGAAAGATGAAAGTGTTGTAGGTAATTTTGGTTATGGTAATAGAAATGAGAGAGGACATAGACTTGTGGAGTTTGCAGAGAAGGAAAAACTTTATATTATGAATTCTTTTTTTGAGAAAAATGTTAAAAGGAAATGGACATGGAAGCATCCAAATGAAGGTACAGCAGAATTGGATTATATTTTGACTAACAGGAAATACATATTTCAAGATTGTAATGTTCTTAATAAATTTAACACAGGAAGTGATCATCGATTAGTAAGGGGTAAGATACATGTTAATGTAAAACTAGAGAGACAAAAATTATTAAGAAAAACTATATTTACAGTTGATATTCCTAATCTTCAGAAACATTCTAATGAATTTAAATTAGAACTTACAAATCGGTTTCAAGTATTAGTAGATTTTGAACATGATTCAGATTTGAATGAAATTAATATGAAAATAACTGATACACTTTTAAAAACTGCAACAAAGATAGCTGGTAGAAAAAAGCAGCAATTGACTAATAAAATTTCTACTGAGACTAGAGAACTTATGAAGAAAAGAAGGAATATGAAGATATGCAAGAATGATGCATTAAAAAGAATTGAATATCTCGAATTTTGTAAAATGGTGCGGAAAAGAGTTGAAAATGATATAAGAAAGTATAACTGTGAACTAGCAAGAAAAGCTGTAGAAGAAAATAAAAGTCTTAAGAATGTAAAACAACATTTTGGTATTGGTAGGAAATTTATATCTGCAATAAGGAAAAAAAGATGGAATTATTACTAAAAAGAGGGATGACATTATGAAATTGGTAGAAGATTTTTATCAAGAATTATATAGTAATAAAGAACAAGTACCTCCTATATCTATTACATCTTCCGAATTGCCCAGAATTTTAAATGAAGAAGTGAGAAATGCAATTAAATGTATGAAAAAAGGAAAGGCTCCAGGTAATGATGGAATTATAATTGATATATTAAAAGAAGCAGGTGAAGAAACAGAAAAAATATTAGCAAAGTTATATACCAAATGTCTAAATGATAAAGATGTACCGGATGATTGGAAGAATGCAGTAATAATATTAATATTTAAAAAAGGTGATTAAAGAAGATATTAGAAATTACAGACCTATCAGCCTTTTATCAGTTTTATATAAAATTTTTACCAAGATAATTACAACTCGTCTACAGAGAACCTTGGATTTTCACCAACCAAGAGAACAAGCTGGATTTAAAAGTGGTTTTAGTACAGTAGATCATATTCAAGTATTGAGGGAAGTTATAGAAAGGACAAATGAATATGAGTTGTCATTATGTTTTGGATTTGTAGATTATGAAAAGGCATTTGATTCTATAAACATTTCTTCAGTGATTAAAGCATTGGATCATCAAGGTATAGATCCAGGATATTGTCATATTTTAAAGAATATTTATAAAAATGCAACAGCAACAATTAGATTACATAATGATACTGGGAAAGTCAACATTGAGAAAGGTGTAAGACAAGGTGACTCCATATCTCCAAAACTTTTTACAGCAGTGCTGCAAGAAGTATTTTGTGGATTAAAATGGGAAACTAAAGGAGTGAAAGTAAATGGAGATTATTTAAGTCATTTAGATTTCGCAGATGATGTAGTTGTTTTTGCAAATAATGCTTCCGAGCTGCAGGAAATGTTGCAGGAGTTATCAGATGAAAGTAGGAAAGTAGGACTAAAGATAAATGTTAAAAAGACTAAAGTAATGTTTAATCGATTTGCTCAAAATATGAAAATAAAGATTGATTATGTTGAATTAGAAGAAGTTAAGAGTTACAAATACCTTGGTCAGATTATTAATACAGATGGAAACATAATAGAGGAAATTAATCATAGAATTAAACTTGGTTGGAGTGCTTTTGGTAGAAATAACTTGATATTAAAAGGAAATATGCCTATGTGTTTGAAAAGAAAGGTTTTTAACAATGTGTTTTACCAGTTCTTACTTATGGATCTGAGACTTGGACACTTAATAGAAGATCAATACAGAGACTTCAGACCACTCAAAGAAGTATGGAGAGATGTATGTTGGGAGTAACAAGAAGAGATCGAAACGCAATGTATGGGTAAGAGAACAAACAGGTGTTACTGACCTCATTGAAAAAATTAAAAGATTGAAGTGGAGTTGGGCTGGACATATTGCTAGAAGAGATGATAATAGATGGACAATTGAAATTTTAAACTGGATTTCAAGAGATTGTAAAAGACCCAGAAGGAGACCACATGTAAGATGGATGGATGAAATAAGAAAATGTGTAGGGGTGATGTGGAGAAGAGAAGCTAAAGATCGGAGAAGATGGATTAAACTTGGAGAGACCTTCATCCTGCAGTGGATTGATAATGGTTGATAATGATAATGATGATGACTATTAAAACATCAATCAGGCATATGAAAAAGATATTATCAGTTTAAATTAATACATGGAGAATAATCCAAAGTTATTAAAAGACCACTACCTAGAAATGATAATGTTAAATGTCTTATTGATGGTGTACTCTCCATTTTGGTAGAGTTCATAATCTGAGGGACTGTATTAATACATCATTTTCTTGTTACTGTATGAACAAAATTATTGTTGACTTTTAACTATTATCCCCTTCTGATGTGTACATTTCACCAATTTTACCAGAGTTTTAAAGTAAATAATATAGTATCTTGACTGAGTTTTGTGTACCCCAAGTTATGGTTGGGTATGATGGAATGGTTACCAATTAGATATTGATTCAAACCTGGACTACTAATAGTGCCATGAATAGCTGAGATAATGGTACAAACTTAAACAAATAAATGTTCCATTGAGCTGAAATCTCATAGACCAGTGGTCTTCAACCACCGGTCCGCGGTCCGGTGCCGGGCCGTAGAAGTTCTTTGCTAGTCCACGATAGACTGGCAAGAAAGTTTTAATAACAAAATAATAAGATTTTAAACTTTTAATTAATATAAACAATTTTTATTTATTTTTTTCATCGCACTTTTACCTGATTAAAAAAAAAGAAACAGAACAAAATCTAATCAGTCATACATAAATTAATTTGTTTTTTTAGTTATCATAGATATTTATGGGGGGGGGGGATAGAATTAAATTTTTTATTACTTTTCTAAAAAAATTCAAAATTAAAAAAAAAAAAAAAGTTTTTTATTATACAAACTCCATATATATATATATATATAACTTCATCTAAGGCTAAGCTGTTTACATCTTTAAGAAAATTTATCTATAGACTACTGCTGGTCCATGAAACCTTATCCTTATTTTTGCCAGTCTGTGAAACCTTATTCTTATTTTTACCGGTCCGCGGGTGTGAAAAGGTTGAAGATCACTGTCGTAGACCATAATTTCAATAGATATAATGTCGATAATATGCATGTATTACGAGCATAAAATTTATGAAAAAAAGTTTATAATGGTATATATAATGTTTCTTTTTATGGATCAGGTAATTTAAATAGAATGGTTAATAATTCAAAGATAAGTTAGAAAAAAATAACATAATATAATTTATAGAATTTTTTGTGGGTGTAACTTATCATATATAGGGGAATCTAGAATGTAATATAGAGAAAAGAATTAAAGAACATAAATTGTTATATAAAAGAGTTTTGAAAAATGTACAGATATGTAATGATAATAGTAATGAAGTCAAGTTATAGACTGAATCTGTTTTTTATGATCATGATAGAAATTGTAATTTTAAATTTAATTTTGATATAAATAAAATAAAAATTTTAGGACAAGAGAAGAATAATGAAAAAAGAAAAATTAAAGAGGCAGTTTTTATTAGTAGGTATAAAAATACAATAATAAACAGACAGTCAGCAAATGTTAGGATTAATGAATTGTGGGATATTTAAATCGACATGTGTTTCCGGTTGGTAATAGATGATTCCATTTTGAAAGTTGAGTTGAAAATGATTATGAATATAATTGAAAATATTTCTTTATGAGTTTTTATTTATATTGTATTATAAATTGTTTACCGTTGTTTGGAATATATTTAAGTTTTTTTATTGTATTATTGATATTAGCGGACATTTATTTTGTTTTATATATATATATATTGTACCGGTCAAAAAGAAGCCAACACATCAACAAACCCAAACTCAAAGTGGGATTCAAACTCAGGCGAACCAAACTGAATTCAAACCCAACTCACGAGCTCAGATCAAATCAATGGATGACATCTATCGACGGTACATGACTATGCGCCAAGGAACTAGCTCAACGGATGATGATGATTAATGAGACTCCTGATCTAATTCTAATAAAGTATAATAAAATAACTAACAATCTTTATAAGTCAACTCATATATATATGTTCAGGTTGCCAATACAGACAGTGAGCATTAATATTAAAATAATTTGAATAAGAAAGAAAGTTTAAAAAAAAAACCCAAATGTGTTAATAAAATATTTAATAATAATTATAATTTTGTTCAACTTTTAGATTGTGATTATATAGATTACCTCTAGTCTTTAAACAGAATTTATATTTACAACAAGAATGGCAGTCCTTATTATATGCCAATACTATTACGCAATATTATATGATAAATATATGTCTATGCCCCCGACAAGAAAATAAAGGTAGATAAAGGTATTTGGCTATGACTGAAATTATTATTCTGATTCTAAAGGAAAGAATGTGAGATTTATTTTCACATTCGCAAATCAATTCACAAAGAACAAGATACGTATTTAGGGCATAACTTTAATATTTAATAAAAAACTTATTTAATTATAAATAAATATTAATTTGTTCGACTTTAATAAAATCAATTCATCACGATTTACGAGCATGAGAGCGGGCTTTACTGGAACTGAAAAATAAACGGTACTGACGACTTATGAGCTAAGAATAAATATGAAAAATAATGGCTTATCTGTGATTTGAGAAAATAGCAGGGCTGCTTGTATTTGACAAGTCTTCGATGCCCTATATGAAGGATCCATAGAACACAGGGAAAACCAGGTCGGGTCGTAGCCTCGAACCTTTGGTGTTCCAAATATAAAACGAGCAAGTGGAGGAAGTGCTTTCTTCCTAGATAATTAAACTAATAGAAATATCACCGAGGACAAGCCTATGAAACAGGAGATGGCTCGCGTCAGCAACGTTCGTAAAATGATGACTTGGTAATCATCGTATTTAAATAATAAAACCCAATTTATATAAAGAGTGCTCTACGTGATGACCTGATCAAGTTAAATTAAAGTCAAACATGCTTTAATCAAAAAGTATTTAATGCAATTAGAAATTATATTAATTATGCCCTAAATCCCATGCCCTTCCTGAATATTACTAAAAAGTATAAAATTAGAATTAGAATATATATATTCATTTAATTCCTTTATCAACCTTTTTGTGAAACAATAAATTAATGTGAATAAATAACTATTATAAATTCAGTAAAGTGGCCGGAAGCATAGGTTAAAATTGAGCAGTTATTAGCCATTAATAAAATAGCAAAAATTGTACAAATCATTCAACTCGATAATTAATAGAACTGTATCAAAATAGTTCTAGTGGGTAAGAATTACTGTAAAAATAAATATAATATTATTTAACAAGGCAAATGCAACGAAGGAAATTATTATCGAGTTGAAGTTATTATTGGCATATAATAAAGAAATAAACAACATTAATAAATCACACAATAAATATATATATAATATAATAAATGAACCGCCATCGTAAGAAAAGAGAAAGTTAAATATTAAATTTAAAGACTAGAGATTAAGATAGAGACTTACTACATAATTTAAAATAACATTAACAAAAAGACAATTTTACAGTAGATAGCTTAAAGATGTTTTAACTTAAAGTTCAGAACTGGCCAGGTTCAAAAGGAAATATATTACCATTTCTTCATGGTTGACTTCTGAGTTTCCACAAGGCAGAGTCCAGTTGGATGAAACGTATGCGCGCAATTTGAAAATTAGGTGAATAGCATTTTGATGGATTTCTCTAAGGTTTTGGCAGCTTACGATTGGTATATATATTTTTATATTGCAGCCACATTAAAGATTTTCAGGGGACTTAAGGAACCGTAGTCAGACTCTTGAAGTTAAGCCCCCCCACCATGGTAGAAACACTATTTTACTTCATAATTTAACTGGGCGGCTTCTTCTCTAATGAAATATATATGGCTTCTCTTAATGAGGAATAATAGCTGCTTGGAAACTTTTCCTGGGCTCTTTATACTGTATCTGATGCCTTTAGGCTAAATCAATCTTACAAAAAATTTACTAGTTGTTTTTAGATACATTCCTTTGATAAGGCTTTCAAACTCATTAACTTGAATTCATTTTCTAATTAGAAAATGAATTTTTAATATCAGAAAATGATTTTAATTAGGACCGTCCTAACATTTTAAAGACTTATCTATTTCTAATTAATAAAAACTTTAACCATTGTTTTGGAAAGAGAAAATCTGAAAGCTTATCGAAAGAATGTAGCTATTAATCACTAAAAATTTAACATATTATTTAAAAGTAAAATAAACATTCCCGACGCAATGAAACTTTCGAACAATTATATATATTTAAACATTTATAAATATATATAAATTCATGAATAATTCTAACATGAATTTATTAATAGAAATGATTAGTTTAAATCTCAAATGAATTAATTTTAACACACATTTATAATAGTTTTTCTTTAAGGAAACTAGCGTGGACTGAACGCATAAAGCCCCATTGCATCGGAAATTCAAAGTTAGTACAAGGGTTTGAAGTTGGCTACATGTGAAAGATCATGAAGCTAGGATCGAACTTAGATCCGACTGCTTCAATATATATATATGATCAAGAAATATTACTGTAGTAGACTAACATTACCAGCAATATGCTTATAATCTGTTAGTGTTTACAGTATCCTCATCACCAATTTATGATTGGATAAATAAGGAATAAATCCTGGATATTTGACAACCCAAATGTGACAAGTTCAAATTGTCATGTGTAAATCCTGTCACAATATATATATATATGGGATGTTCTGTGTAGTAGAAATAAAATAGCTAACTAGCTGATGATTCAGTATATTTCATCAGAGCTTCCTGTCGTAAGAATATGTGTGAGATTTAAAATTGTTATTTTGGGCTGTTTTTTATTTCCTCCTCCTATTACATGGAAACATCAGCTACATAGCAAATTTGTTTTTACTATATGGGATCTTCCAAAAATAATAGTATGAAATCATTATTTATCTGTGCGAATATTAGAATTAATATATATATATATATATAGTAGTTTTAAATTATAATAAAGGTAAAAAAAATAAACAGAATTTATACAGAAGTACTTTTGAATACATTGTAGTCAATACCAATTGAACTTTTGCTGACAGAATAGCAGATGCCATATGATTTACCATTAATTGTGTAGGTCAGTATTAGCGGATTGTCTATTTATTATAAAATATTTACATTTTTTTTATTTATAAAAAAATATACTTTTATATTTATTTTATTTTTCTATAATGTGGTGCTTTATGCAGTATTTTTGTATGGTCTGAATTGAAGATAAATATAAAATTGTAAGATTTTTCATGGTGAAATAATATTGAATCAGTATTAGACTGTTTATTTAAATTTCAGAACACACAACGATATTATATGAAGAAAAACATAATAAAGGAATGTTAATTCTTATAAATCAGTTTAAAGATTTTATAATAAAGAGAGAATTTGCTAATATTGATCTATTTACTTTCTTGTAAATCATGAAACTTTTTTTTATCTGCATAAGTTCAATTGCTAATGATTACAGCCTAATCAAAAGTAGTTCTGCATAGGATCTATATTACTACTGTTTATTTTTGCCATTATTATAATTTAAAATTATTTTATACAGTACATTTTTATTTGTAACATCATTTTTGTACTTTTAGATGTATAGTATTTATTGAATATATAAATGTTGTACTTTAGTTAGTCATCATCATCATCATCAACCATTAGTAATCCATTGCAGGATGAAGGTCTCTCTAAGTTCAATCTTTCTTCTCCGATCTTTAGCTTCTCTTTTCCACATCACACCAAGTAGTTAATAATGTGTATCTGTATGCATATAAATATTTGATAATAAAATCAGTTTCAAAAGGAATTATATACAAGTGTTGAAAAATTAATTAGTACATAGTACCTAAAGTATGCTGTTAATTTAAAATACATTTATGGATTAATATTCAATTGGGTGATTAATTTGTTATATATTAATTTTTAAATGATTAATAGGTACTAAAATAAAGATCTTGACCAGTGGTTACAATAGTATAGGTGAGGTTATTAAACTCCATGTAACTGCATATATATCTGGAGGTGCTATAGTTTGGATCTCCAATTTTAATTTTATTTTGTTGGAGAAATATGATTGCAATTATTTTATAGGTTGGACTGAAGCAGAAATGGCATCTAAGAAACCAAAGAATGAATAGAATAAAAATAGTAATTTTTATGTTGGGGGGTGCTTTCTTTATGCCACTGATGAGGATGATGAACGAGGTTGATTGAGATATAAACTTTAAACCAGCTAAAGATTAATATGTTTTTTTAAAATTAAATACACACACATGGAAATGCATCTTGGAGGTCACTTGTCTTTTTAATGTGTCTTTGTTCATATATTTTAAGAATGTGTGGTGGAATGGAAGTTATTAAGTGTATGTATAAAAGTTGTTACATGCTGAAGTAGAGAAATGAAGTTAAATTATTCTATATAATCTCTAACTGGTTTAGAGTTTATATCTCTAGCTTAATAATTGCTTTAATCGTAATCATTGATATTAATATTTACTAAGGCAATAAACTTAAAGCATGTGCTGTTGAAAATGCGAAGGTAGGGACCTCTACAGGCCTTAACCACAAGCTTACGCATTGGAAGGAAAGATTGGAATGAGAATTGATTTCTGCCAATGTTATGGACAGTGTAAGTTTGACACTTGTAAATACATAATATAACAATTTTACTATTGAAAACTACTGAACAAATGATAAGGATATATATAAGAGATTGTGATCTGGTTCACGTGATTTCGTGCTGAAACAGTACGAAATGTATCTTGAGATTCATTTGTCTTTTCAAGTGTCTTTATTCATATGTTGCAAGAATGTACAGTGAAGTGACTAAAATATAATTTTATTCTGAGATTAACTTTATTATATGAGCATTTTATTTATTTATTTTTAAATTCCTGCTTCTTTTTTTGTAGTAAAAAGAAAATAAAAATCCAATAAAAATTTACAAGATAAATTTTTATTTAAAATTTAATTATCAAGTTATTAATTAAAAGATTTAATTCTGTGAAGTAAAATAAAAAATATTGTTTTTTTTTAAATATATATATTCTGTCTTAAAATCTCTGTGTTGTTAAAATTGTTGTAGGTTTTCACTTAAAAAAAAGAAGAAATTAAGGAATCGTATTGTAGATTTTAGCAATGTTGAATTTTAACATCTTTTATTAATAAATAATATATATATATAAAATCTTTTTGAAAATTACATTTTTTGTCAAAGAAAAAAAATCTTTTATCTTGATTTGGCTTTCTTTTAATGATGACAAGATGGATTTTTTTTTAAAGAAAAGCATCTGATGAAAGTTGTAAATGAAAAGAATTATTCTGGCTGTCAAGAATGCAACAAAAGAAGTGTCATGGGCAATCGTAGTACATTAATTGTTACCTTTTTTTTAAACAATGAAAATAGTGTATAGTGAAGGGAAATTATATATATATAATTATATTTTAAAGTTGTAAATTTTTTGCTCTGACAACTCTGACACCAACTACTTCTGACAAATAAATACATTAATAATTAGTATTAGTCATTTTTAGAACTTGAAAAATGTCTAGCCTGAATCTAAACTTTAAAAAATATGTTTAAAATGTGTCTGAAGTGGTTAGTATCAAAGTTGTGAGTGCAAAATTTTTGCCTCTTGTAAATCAAAGTGTAATAATTTGTTATTTCTAAATAGTGAACAAATAAATGATGAAGACATACAATCTGGGCCAACTGAATATTGCTGATCCTGCAAGAAATGCACATCTTGATCAATTTTTTAAAAAAAATGTTTTTATTCACAGGTTTAGAGAATAGATGACATTTTACACCTATATAGATATCTATCTATTCGTCTATTTACCTATCTACTTACCTGCTTTGTTTAATGCAATTGTAAGTTTATAGACTCAAGCCAACGATCGCTTGATCAAACTTCAATTCTCTCACGTTTACTATGTGAATATCACGTGATCTTCTAAGTGAAGAATTATTTGATTATATATATATCCAGATGAATTTTTTTTAAAAAAAAATCAAATGTTTTATTATTCTGGAATTCATATATACATATATATTGCTTATAACTTCTTTCATATACATTTCAATGCAAACAAACTTTCTTAAAAAACTTATTTATTTTCCTTACAGTTTCGATTGTCCAGCAGTCTTCATCAGAACTGCAATATTTGAAAAAAAAAATGAAGTTTTTTTAAGAAAATTTGTTTGCATTGAAGTGTATATGAAAGAAGTTATATGAAGATATGCAAAGAAAATAAAAGAGAAGAATAAGAGTATGTTCTGGAGTTCATAAGAAGTTTGAACAATGGGAATGATGATTTTTGGATCTTGATCACTAGAAGTCACTTTTTATTATTTAAAAAATTTGGGGCAATTTTTATTGTGCTAATAATTAATAGATGTATTATGTATCTCTATGTTTTAAGTTGCTTGAATAAATTGTTCTAGAGGTGATAATACAAAACAGTATATGAATCACATCTTTAGTTACAAATGCTCTTTTTTTTTGTCTGACAATAAAAACCATTTCTATAATTCATCTGATTCCCTAAAATTGCACAATCTTTTGGTATCTCTTTTCTGATTACAAATAATCAATATATTCAGTAAATTTTTGACAATAATTTTATGATAATAGATTGAAATGTTGCCTCATGATAGATTTGATTTAGCACAGAAGTAGATTGATAGATTCAAGAGCTGAAGATTGTTTATTGGGATGTCAATTTTTGTAGTAGTCAAACATCATGTGATTATGAGCATCAAATCTCTCAATCTTCTGAGTGACAAATACTCAATTTTTTTTATTGATTGAGACAATAATAGTGTCTTTAAAAATAGGTTGTAAAACTTTATTGTCCATATATTTTTTTAAAAAATGTTGTTATTTTGAAACATTTTCAGGTAGTGTTTCAGAACATACAGTCATTTTTTTGTATTAGATTGCAAAAATGTAACTTTAAAGGACAACTAAATATCTCTATTTAATTACAATGAATTTGGTTTCGTTATAAAAGAAATCTAAAATATTTCCTTTTTTTTTTCATTTTTAGAAGTATTATTTTTCAGATCTATATGTTTCTTACATCATAGTTAAAAATGATCTAATGGATTTCATATCTTGAAAAGGCATTCTTAAATCTTTTTGTCAATTGTTGAATTATCATTATTATTATTATTATTATCATCCTCATCATCATCATCATCATCACTATCATCATGTCATCATATTGTTATTATTATTCATGTTATATTCAGTCAAGCAGAGAAGCTAAATATTTTTCAACAAGTCCGTACTTATGCATCATTTGATAAAGAATCAATCAGGATTTATTTTAGTGAAATAAAAAAATGGCTTAATTGTGTTTTCAATTATGTTACAGTAACATGACCAAGTTTTAACCCCAAAATGTAGTGTTTTATCTGTTTTTTTGTGTTCAAATATTAACATAGTGCAATTATTTTCATCCTACTTTAAACCATCTACTGTACATTTAAATAATAAATACCAGCAGATGGGATACTGATCTAAAATCCCAGTCTTTGAGATTGACCAATTTTTAGATTTTGCCATTTTCTGTGATGAAATTGAAGCTGGTCATAATAACTTGTCTTTCTAAAGATGGGGATTTTCAGAGCACTATACCATCTGATACCACCTACTAGTTATTCAAGGTTACAATATGTGACTCTAATGAAGTATAAATAAGTATAATAACTGCTTTTAGAATCATATGAATAAGTATATACCATAAATGACCTTCTATTTTTCAGATTTTTTTTTTATTTGTATTTTTTTGATAAAAAATATTTATTTTCTATTTTACCTTTGTATTTTTTATAAATTTTATTAAAAACAAAAATTCACTAAACTAAATAAGTCTAAAAAATATCAATTTTCCATTTAAGAAAACTAATAAATTAACACAAATAATAAATCAAAATTTAAAAATTTTATTTCAATTTTTAGTATAAAAAACTTTATTTTAATGGGGAAAAAATATTTTCCAAAAAAAATTGTATATCTGTGTTAACTGTAAGCATAAAGAATGGTGATCATGTGATAACTTCAAATAATGGATATTTGTTTTAAATACAAAATTTCAAATTTTACTTACTACAACTAATGTTATAGGCAAGAGGTATTTCCTTTTTTGTAATAAATTTTTAGTTAATCAATTTTTTGCTAAAAAGCTAATATATACTTTCACATTAAATCTAAATTGGACATTAAATGCTTATTAAGAATCGGATATTTAGTAATTTTATAAAAATAAACAACAAGATGAACAGATGAAGAGTAATTTTTTTTTCAAATAAAGAGTGAACTTTTTTTTATTTTATTGATACAAACAAGTCTATGCTATATGAATGGAAAAGGCACTTTCTCTGTTTGCACTGGATGAGTATTGTCTATTATTTTAAAACTCACTCAGGTCAATTTAGTGTGATTTTAATCTTCAGTAGTTACTGCTTTTTATATTATCTTACTATTAAAATTAGACAATTTTTTGAAAAATAAAATTTCTGCCATCCAGTGATTGAAATGGATTCTGCCATTAATGACATTGGTTTGTCCTTTGTTGTTCCAACATCTGCTGAAATTTAGCATGATTACATTTTGATTTTATTTGCATATGTTTTATTTTTAAAAGACAACTATGGTGGTAAAATTATTGATGCTTTTTTAAATGTGGTAATCCAACATGTTTGTGATATTTTAAAAATTATTTAGAACAGAATTAGATAGCATTATTATGGCTTCACATTAACCTATTCATGGGGTTCTCTGGTCTTAGTCGAGTTGGCTTCAAGTTGCTCGAATTCCGTCATTTTTAATGCTACCATTAAGATTTTATGCTCTTTTTAAAGGTTAAAAGAAGTTCTGTAAGATGCTGCCCTCTTCTGAATTATTTTATAAGTAAAAAATCAATAATATTCAAATTTTAAGTTAATAATGGAAGAGGCCAGTCCATTCTTGATGCTAATTGGCTGTTAACCATCAAGGACAAAGAAAACCGCTTTTCAATAATTTTCACCACTACAATTTTTTTTTGTTTCATTTCAAAAGTGATAAACAAATGTTTTAGACCATTTTAAAAGTATTTTTTGATATATTATAAATTATTTTAATAAAATATGCAAAAAATAAAATTATTATAGAAAAATAGTTAAGATTTTAGTAAAAATTATTTACTTTTCTGCAACATAAAACTGAAAAAGAAATCACTGATGTCAGCAACACTTTTTAGTTGGTTACTAACATTCATTTTAGATTTGCTGCTATCGAATATTTTTATAATTATAAATAAAAATTTATTTTTGAAAAAACTTTCGTTCACTTCCATAACCTGACAAATTATTAATATACTTTTTACAAACGAATCTAAAGTCAATATAATATTAAAAGATGAATATATTTTTATGGTTGAGTTTGTGAATTGACCAATTAAAAGTTTAGAGTTTTACCTCACTGGGCCAATAAAATTAATTACCCATTAAAAGGTTAGTGCATTTACATTTTAAGAACAAAATTCAGTCAACAAACAATTTATTGATTTTTTTCACCAACAGACTTGGCTGGTTTTCATTTATAGCACATCATCAGAAAAAAATTCATTGTTCTCATTATGTATTTCACTATATTATTATTTTGTCTATATTTGCAAAATTCAAATATGATTTTTTAGGATTTTTTTTTTAGTTTGCAATCTTACTTTTTAGCAATTCTAGTTCATTTTCTTAAATTCTAATATAAAATAAAGATTTAAATTCTAAAAATATTGAATGTTTATAAAAATTACCACTAGGGTAAATAAAAGCAAATGTCTATCTGCTGAAGATTAAAATTTTCATCATTTTTGTTTAATCTTTGTTAGAAATAAATTAGTACATTTCAGCTTTCAAGTGCTGTATTTTTTGAAATCAGTTATTTGATATCATTGTTAGATAATTATATCAATAGTTACTTAAAACAAGTGCAATTGTTTTCCTCTTTAACGATGCCGTCTATTGTCAATTTTGAGTAATGAAATAGTCAACATGCAGTAGTGCATTTGAATCCTAAATCCACCATCTCAATTTGTGGCTTTCCCATTTATCAATGAGAACTTTGGATCAAAATTTGAACCTAAAGGATTATGCATCAAGAAACCAATTTACTCTGAAACCAATTTATTTTTATTTTATTTTTTACTTTTTACTTAATAGCCTGAAATTCACAATAGGGTCATATTTGAGTGCTGGAAGGATAATTTTTCTTGTTTTTAATACTGTGATAAGATGTAAGAATCAAGAATATTGTGTTGTAATGTAGTTAATAACTATGACTGTCTATAGAGAAAGGTGAACTGGTATTGTTTTTAATACTCTAGTAAGCTGAGAGAAACAAATTATATTGTATTGGTAGCAATGATTATTAATAACACCCTGTTCTATTTATTGAAATGATAGAATAAAAGTATCTGTAGCTCAAGGTCGATTGATTAGTACCCAGTTCAATTACTTTTGGTTATCAAAATTTTTATAAACATCAGAGTAATAAATCTTTCATTTATTATTGTTTATATTATTACTCATCATTTATTGTGTATTTGCCGTATACATAATTTTATTTAAAATTTTATGCTTAAAATTCTTTTTTAAATAGATGAGAATTTTTAAGCAGTCTTAAGGTATTTTTTAGATAGCCAATCTGTATTAACTATCCGTAGTTCTGTCCAAAATTTTCTTATTCTTTGGCCTTAACCATGTAGCTTTCTACTATTTTGATGACAAAACAAATGTTAAAGTGGAATTTAATTTGCAACTGTCTATTTAAAGGGTTTTTTACTTTTTTTTATATTATCTTATTGTACATATATATGCACACATATATGTTTATAATTCTTATTTGACAGAGTGCTTATTTCTTAGCATTATTCATTTAAGAGAAGGTTAAATTGTTGATTTGAATATATTTTGCGGTGTACACTCATCTATTTTCACCCATTACTCATTTCTGAAAACTTGACAAAAGAAATAGTTCTAAAAGTATATATTTTATTTTTCGTTCTCAGCCTCTCAATCTTCTGGTGGTGATGCTTCTATCAGTGTTTGTTGAATGTATTCGTTGAGGATTAGTAAATGGTTTTTTATATTGATAGAAAGGATCAAACAGGGTATGAAGGAGCGAGAAGTCACTTAGTTGGGGTTTTTCTAATCTTTCCTTCAAGCCATTATTTTTACATCTTCATAGCTTGCCTTTAAAAATATATATATATATTAAACTTTAAATAAAGTACACATATAGTTAAATGCTAAAATCCCGTCTTTAAAACACACACAATTTTATATTTAACAGCTTAATACATAATCGATTGTCTGTTTACACTCATCAGAATTTATAATTTTCTTCTCATCAATAGTAATGACAATTGATAATCATACAGCTGATTATTAAGTAATATCATCTGATATTTATGTTGGTGGAATACAATGATAAAATTACTGCAGTGACTGACAGATATTTATGGTATTAAATGCAGTGCATTTTGGGAGTTATAAAATTATACTTTTCAATGGAAAACTTTATATATATATATAGAAATGTATGACTCTCTTTGTCACCAAACTTTAATTTGATCTAATAATTCGTAGATTGCATGAGCTTAATGCCATTGATTATAAAATGCACAAGCCTTCTGGCATCCGTTGATTACTCTGGCTTGCGCTGAGTGGAAATACGTATAGAGAGTTTTGCCTGTTTAAAGAACAGTTATAAGCAAGCATAATAAATGGTGATCCTGTGATGTCCAATCCTGCCTAATAAGATAGTGGTGGCTATGGTTATTAAAGAACCGAAGTCACCAGAATGTATAGGTAGTGAAGTGAGTTAAGACCTATATGACTATATAAGCTAATGAGCTTGGATTGAAAATATTATAGTGTTTTCAATTTAATACTCATAGTTTTGTAGTTAAGTAGAGATAAAAGGTGGCTGCTGGAGAATTGCATTAGATCCTAAGATCTAGTGCAGCGCTCTCAGATCCAAGGCTCCTCACTGACGAAGGCCACAAGCCAGAAACTAGTCTGGGGATATTGGATGAGTAGACACTAGATGGGGATTTTATGCCTAAGCCTTTTGGAATCCATTGATTACTCTGGCTTGCACTGAGTGGCAATACATATAGAGAGTTTGCCTGTTTTAATAACAGTTATAAGCAAGCATAAGAAATGGTGATCATGTGATGTTTATTGGCTTAAAACCAATCCTGCCAATAGGATAGTGGGAGCTATGGTTATTAAAAAACCAAAGTCAGCAAAATGTATAGGTACTGAACTGAGTTTAGACCTATATGACTATATAAGCTAATGAGCTTGGATTGAAAATATTATAGTATTTTCATTTTAAGCCTCATGGTTTTGTAGTTAAGTAGAGCTAAAAGATGGTTTTGTAGTTAAGTAGAGATAAAAGATGGCTGCTGGAGGATTGCATTAGATCCTAAGATCTATGTGCACTGCTCTCAGATCCAAGGCTCCTCACTGACAAAGTCCACAAGTCTGAAACTAGTCTGGCAATATTGGATGAGTATGACATTTATTGGCTTAAAACCAATTCTTCCTAATAGGATAGTGGTGTCTATGGATATTAAAGAACCAAAGTCACCAAAATGTATGTGTAGTGAACTGAGTTCAGACCTATATCACTATATAAGCTAATGAGCTTGGATTGAAAATTTTATAGTATTTTCAATTTAAGACTCATAGTTTTGTAGTTAAGTAGAAATAAAGGTGGATACGGGTGGGTTGCATTACATCCTAAGATCTAAGTGCAGTGCTCTCAGATCCAAGTCTCCTCATTGACAAAGGCCACAAGCCAAAAACTGGTCTGGGGATATTGGATGAATAGGCACTAGTTGGGGATTTTATGCACACACCGTCTAGCATCCATTGATTATGCTGGCTTCCACTGAGTGGCAATATGTATAGAGAGTTTTGCCTGTTTTAATATCTCATGTAGTTTTTAATTGAGATTCCACTGATTTTAATATAGTTCTCTATTTCTTGAAGAAATATCTATGGTTTGGTAACAATTGCTTTAGGAATTTAAATAAATATATCCAATTTACTAAATCAAAAGCTGTTTTAAATCAATTTTCATTGCAAAATATTCTGTCAATTTTAAATCACTTACATACTTATTTGCTTTTTGAATTTTCAGAACAGCATTCACTGCTCTTCTTCCTTTTATACCATGATATGCAGTTGATAGTTTTTTTATTTATTAACTGACATAATCTTTTCAGTAATATTCTACCTAATATTTTAGAGTCAATGTCTTCAGTTGAGGTATGTCTTAGGTCTTCCATGGTAAGTGTCTGTTTAGCTCTTTCTTTTACTATACTAAAGATTATTCTTTTATTAATGTGTGGTCAGTCAATTTTTTCATAACACATCTGATTATAAAACCTCAATATTGCTGGTAATAAATAGATGAAGGGATTGCATCATTTGCAATATTTATTTTCATCTTTAATTTATTAATTTTTTCTTTTACTTCTTCTTTAGTTATGTGTTCTTTTTGTTTACCTGTAATTGTGCTTTCACATGTTTTTATTTCATTTTCAATCACACTAAACTTGGTTTTTAACATAAAAATATATTCTTCAACATGTTTAAACCAGGTATAATCATATTTTGAAGTTCTAGTATTGTAGAATTACCTTTTAAAAATAAATCCTAGATATAATAAAATATCTTTATCTAACAACAAAATCATATGTGACAATATCTGTAATATAGTCATATAATCATAACACATAAAAATAACATATAAAAGCTTTTTTCGGCAAATTTTAAATTTTTGCCCTTTTCATTATGTCTTAATTACAAAAAAACCTATATTGCATACATAGTGACATCTACCGGCTCTATATAAAACCAATACAAGCCTATAATTACACTTAAATATCTCTATAATAACACATATTATACAACCCTCCATTCATTTTTCATTATCCAATTATTAGTTAAATTGATTGACATTTATCAAGATTTTTACTGTTTGACCATCCTATTTTAATATTTTTATCTATATAATTTTTATTTTTTAAAAAATAGTATAGATACAAATATTAAAATAGGATGGTCAAACAATAAAAATCTTGATAAATGTCAATTAATTTAACTAATTGGATAATGAAAAATGAATGGAGGGTTGAATAATATGTGTTATTATAAAGATATTTAAGTATAATTATAGGCTTGTGTTAATTTTATATAGAGCCGGTAGATGTCACTATGTATGCAATATAGGTTTTTTTGTAATTAAGACATAATGAAAAGGGCAAAAATTTAAAATTTGCCGAAAAGAGCTTTTATATGTTATTTTTTATTATGATTATATGACTATTTTACAGATATTGTCATATATCATTTTGTTGTTAGATAAAGATATTTTATTATATCTAGGATTTATTTTTAATTTGCAAAGCAACATAAAGGATTTATTTCTTGTATTTTAGAATTACCTTTTGTATGAGGCATATAAATTTTAGCATAATTAATCATTGCTTAGCTTTTTTATTTATTTGGTTAGGTTTTTTTCCCTACTGAATTTGTTAATATAAATTATCATATTTCTCTTGTACATTATTAATTAGTTCATAGCATGCTTAAAATATGATAATAAATGAATCATATTATGTGTATTTAAAATCCTTTAATTTGATTTTGTTAATTTTTAAAGAATGTACAAGTGGTTAGAGTAGCAGAAATCTTCTTTTCCTTCACTTTAGCAATTATTAAGGCATTAAAAAAAATTATTGGTCTTTCTGTGACCATTATTTCTGATAATGGATCAGCTTTTACATCTGTCACTTTATAGACTTATACCCTAAAAATAGTAAAATACGTTTAGACACTGATAATCTTTCTAGAGAGTAATAAGCAAACTGAACAGAAAATACAAGAGGCCAAAAAAATATGTAGACAGAACTGTAGTTGATTGAAGGGTATGCTTATTTGAACGGTGCTATTCAGCGCATAGTACCGTCAGTAGCCCATAAGAAAAAAAAATCTAGCCAAAAATGGTAATGTATTACACGCTAACAATTAAAACTATCAACTTTTAGATCAAGTGTGTATAATAAGGAATAAGAAGCAATAAATTATAATTCCTTCAATGTAGTCAAAATGTATTATGTCACATATATAGAAATATGTGAAATTGTGCCATGTAGGCAGGAGTCAAAACACTACAGAAAACTTATCATTGAGGCGAAAATGAAAGATCACTGACCACTTAGTCACTTCACAGCACAATAGTTAGATCAAATCACAGAAATGTCTTCATGATTTCTATGAAGTGTTGCATATGACCTAGAATTGGGAAGTGAGGAGAACTCTAGAATGCTTAATACGATACTAGCCCACTCTTGCAAGGGACTGAGATGATAATAATGGAAGTAGAATGCCCTTTTTCTTTTAGGGAAGGGATTGAATATTAGACCCTGGTATGTTGAGTCTTCAAATCGATTCAACTTTGACACTTCCGGTGCGCAAACTTTTAAGGAACTGCTGAGCTACAAAATCCTTCTCTTATTATTTTATTTAATGAAAATAGAATGAGAAAATAACTAATGCTAACTCAAATCTTTATCGTTTATTCTCTCTGCCCTATTTGATTTCCATTTACAGCTGTCTTTAATAATAAAGCATTGGGAAATTTTGTAATATTGTTAGTGTTTCGAAATGGTGTAGTAGTTTTTTTTTATGTGTCAAAGCGTCGGCGGGGAGCGAACCCCGGAACTGCTTGTAAGGCCGCCGTGCTAACCACTCGGCCACCAACGCTAGTTTAACTATATATCGTTGGTAAGGAAAAAGCTTTAAAATTATTTTCATCAATTTATTTGAAAATAGCCAGACGACAAAATGTTTGCGAATGTATTGTAACAATAATGAAGGAGAATTAGTTTCCTTTACTTGTAACCGTTATAATTTAAATTTTTATGACGAATACTCCCAGGACATTTAAAAAGCAAAGAAAAAAAAATCTAAACATTGAAAAAAAATCTTTAGATAACATCATGTTTAAATTGCAGCTTGGAGAAATTAAAAACTTTATAAGAGAGGAGGGTATCCTCTTGCAAAGATATGGGAAGGGGAATGATTTTTTTTTATATATAAATCACGTTTATGTCCTTTTAATATATATATTAAAAAAAAACAACAATCAAGAAATGATTATAGTGAAACTTTTACAGTTGAAGTTTTGATTTCTAATTACTCAGACTAAAAGTTAATGATGCTTTTTCCTTGAGGATTTCAATACGTACTGTACGAAATTGGACAAACAAGTAATAATTATATTTTGTAATTTTTGGTGAGTTGAATAATATTTGATCTAAGACTGAACAAAAAATCGGAAATTGTATATTTATATTGCTTGCTTACGTTTTAAAATATCATTTATAAATATATCAGCTGGGAATTTTGAGTCAATAGAAAAATCGCAATGTTTCTAAATATATCAGCGTTGCTGCATTGATATTTTTGAATTTGTTATAGCGTCCATAAAAGGTAAATTGGGGTATGCAATTTGGAACAGTGATAAAGTAGACATATTTTGGAGGTCATGGCGCAATATTTTGTTTGATATGAATTTCTTATGAATTACTATTAACTGAGCAATCAGTCATTTGAAAGATAGACTGATGGTTCATGAAAAGATCCATGGATTGCAAGTAAAATCTACAACATTATGTACAGTATATTGCTGACTTGATGTTATAGTTCTTCACAGATAGATGACCCTAGCCAATTATTGGTTTGTAAATATATATATAGCTATTTTTTAAGTTAAATGTTAAAATTATTCTGTGTAACAAAAATGTTCTGCTGTTTCTGCAAAAGTCAAAATGCAATCTTAATATGATATGGCTTTTACTACTGATAGGAGAAATATCGTTCTACTACGGACATTGGACTCTTTGAAATTTCCTTACAAGTTTATATTTAGTTGCAGTGACAATTTGATTTCTAAACAAATATTGTATGCTCCAAAATTTTTGGATCAAAAGCAATTTCCATAACATTTAAGAAGATACCATTTATATTGTATCACATACTTTTATTCATGGAAGATGTTAGATTAGATGAGTTTAGGGTGGTATTTTTGTTTTTGTTAGAGAATATTTAATTTGTATAACAGGATCCTCAGATATACAGTCATTGCACAGGAATTCTCATTTTTGTTTAAAGTCAAGTCATTTTGCATCATCTCTTGTCATTTTCTAATAAATTCCTGTCAACTGTCTGTGTTGCTTTTTCGGTATTGTATAAGAATCAGTTATATTCTTCTTGATTTTCAACTATCAGTATTTCATATATCAAGAATGTAACATATCAATTATATTCCTTTTGGTCTCATTCAAGTTTGATCCATCTTCAAAGTCTGCTAATATTTTGAAATCTGTGCAAATTTTACTTTAAATTTTTAAAGATTTAGAGAGTAAACTTTTAATACAGTACTACTTTAATATCTCATGCATTCTCCTTTACAGTAATGTGCATGTTACATCTTATTAATATGTGATTACTTGTTGTGTGGCTGTAGAAAGGAGTTTGCTATTAACTGAAAGAAGACTCTTTGATTTCTCTTGGAGGCCTTAAAGGAACCAAGCAGGGCAAATTTCCTAATGTCCATTCCATATATTCTTATCATTGCAGCTGTTATTACTATGTGATTATTCATATAGTATACAAACTTGGATGGGCTGCTCACCAACATGCATTAGCCAGCATGGTAAGTTTATTGGCTTTTACCTCTGAGTTTAAAACCAAGAACCACTATGGTCTTTTTTCTCAGTTGCCTGATAAAGCAGAATGAATGTATGTGTAAATGACAAATATTTTTCCAATGGATATATACAGTAATGATGGGTAAAAATAAATCATGGCCCTTATTCCTAGGATGCTGCAAGGTCACCAACCAAGGCAGCGGTTGGTGGCCAAAGGCAAAGGGTGCTAAGAATTCCCTGATTGTGGACCTGGGCTGCCATTTCATGATGACTTTTTATTTAGGTACTTACAACTGCAGATCACTTTCAAGTAAATGAAGATTGCAAGGATTAGAAGAAGAACTATCTTATATTAAATAGGACATTATTGGACTTTGTGAAGTTAGAAGAAAAGGTGAAGAGACAATTGACATGTACTTTACTATAAAGGCACAAATATTGGAAATACAAGTCATTATAAATAAAAAGTGCAAGAAAACATTGTGGAGATTGATGGTGTGTTGGACAGAATGGCAAGATTAGTTATATAACTTAATAGCAGTTACCAAATGCAGATAATTCAGGTTTATGCTCCAACAAGTTCTCATCACTAGTGATGAAGTAGTAGAAGATTTTTATATGGATGTACAAAAGGTGTTTGATCAGAGTAAACAACATTTTAAAATTGTTATGGGAGACTTTAATGCTAAAATTGGTAAACAAATGAAAGATGAAAGTGCTGTAGGTAATTTTGGTTATGGTAATAGAAATGAGAGAGGTCATAGACTTGTGGAGTTTGCAGAAAAAGAAAAACTTTATATTATGAATTCTTTTTTTGAGAAAAATGTTAAAAGGAAATGGACATGAAAGCATCCAAATGAAGGTACAGCAGAATTGGATTATATTTTAACTAATAGAAAATACATATTTCAAGATTGTGATGTTCTTAATAAATTTAACACAGGAAGTGATCATTGATTAATAAGATGTAAGATACGTGGTAATGCAAAACTAGAGAGAGAAAAATTAGTAAGGAAAACAATATTTACAGTTGATATTTCTAATCTTCAGCAATATTCTAATGAATTTAAATTAGAAATTTCAAATCGGTCTCAAGTATTAGTAGATTTTGAACATGATTTAGATTTGAATGAAATTAATAATAAAATAACTGATATACTTTTAAAAACTGCAACAAAGATAGCTGGTAGTAAAAAGCAGCAATTGACCAATAAATTTTTTACTGAAACCAGAGAATTTATGAAGAAAAGAAGGAATATGAAGATATATAAGAATGATGCATTAAAGGGATTGAATACCTCGAATTCTGTAAAATGGTGTGGAAAAGAGCTGAAAATGATATAAGAAAGTATAACTGTGAACTAGCAAGGAAAGCTATAGAAGAGAATAAAAGTCTCAAGAGTGTAAAACAACATTTTGGTATTGGTAAAAAATTTATATCTGCAATAAGGAAAAAAGATAGAACTATTACTAAAAAGAGAGATGATATTATGAAATGGATAGAAGACTTCTATCAAGAATTATATAGTAATAAAGAACAAGTACCTCCTATATCTATTATATCTTCTGAATTTCCAGAATTTTAAATAAAGAAGTGAGACATGCAATTAAATTCATGAAGAAAGGAAAGGCTCCGGGTAATGATGGAATTATAATTGATATATTAAAAGCAGCAGGTGAAGAAATAGATTTTGTTTTAGCAAAGTTATATACCAAATGTCTAAATGATAAAGGTATACCAGATGATTGAAAGAAAGCAGTATTAATATTAATATTTAAAAAAGGTGATAAAGAAGATATTAAAAATTACAGACCTATCAGCCTTTTATCAGTTTTATACAAAATTTTTACCAAGATAATTACAACTCGTCTACAGAGAACATTGGATTTCCACCGACCAAGAGAACAAGCCGGATTTAAAAGTGGTTTTAGTACAGTAGATTATATCCAGGTATTGAGAGAAGTTATAGAAAGGACAAATGAATTTGAGTTGCCATTATGCTTTGTAGATTATGAAAAGGCATTTGATGCTATAAACATTTCTTCAGTGATTAAAGCATTGGATCATCAAGGTATAGATCCAGGATATTGTCATATTTTAAAGAATATTTATAAAAATGCAACAGCAACAATTAGATTACATAATGATACTAGGAAAGTCAACATTGAGAAGGGTGTAAGGCAGGGTGACTCCATATCTCCAAAACTTTTTGCATTAGTGCTACAAGAAGTATTTTGTGAATTAAAATGGGATTCTAAAGGGGTGAAAGTAAATAAAGATTATTTAAGTCATTTAGATTTTGCAGATGATGTAGTTGTTTTTGCAAATAATGCTTTAGAGCTGCAGAAAATGTTGCAGGAGTTATCAGATGTAAGTAAGAATGTAGAACTAAAGATAAATGTTAAAAAGACTAAAGTAATGTTCAATGGATTTTCTCAAAATATGAAAATAAAGATTGATTATGATGAGTTAGAAGAAGTTAACAGCTACAAATATCTTGGTCAGATTATTAATACAGATGAAACATAATGGATGAATTTAATCATAGAATTAACTTGGTTGGAGTGCTTTTTGGTAGAAATAACTTGATACTAAAAGGAAATATACCTATATGTTTGAAAAGAAAGGTTTTTAATAAATGTGTTTTACCAGTTCTTACTTATGGATCTGAGACTTGGACACTTAATAGAAGAGCAATACAGAGACTTCAGACCACTCAAAGCAGTATAAATGCATGTTGGGAGTAACAAGAAGAGATTGAAAATGCAATATATCTGGGTAAGAGAACAAACAGGTGTTATTGACCTCATTGAAAAAATTAAAAGAGTGAAATGGCATTGGGCTGGACATATTGCTAGAAGAGATGATAATAGATGGACAATTGAAATCTTAAACTGCATTCCAAGAGATTGTAAAAACCCCAGAAAGAGACCGCATGTGAGATGATTGGATGAAATAAGAGAATGTGCAGGTTGATGTGGAGAAAAGAAGCTAAAGATTGGAGAAGATGGTTTGAACTTGGAGAGACCTTCATCGTGCAGTGTATTGATAATAGTTGATTATGATAATGATGACGTCTGTTAAATTTATTAAATTCCTAGCAGTATTAATATACATGTGGCTGTAAATCCAAATCTGTCTTCGTAATCACAATTATTCACACTACTTTCATCTTTTAATTTTTTTAATTCTAGCAATTTTAGGAAAATTATCGATCAGTTGATCCACTTTAAGTCTCTATTAATGTTTGCTGATGGGTTATTAAAAAGTGCATTCCTTTTTATGTAGATCATTTATTGTTCTTTTTTTATTTCAGGTTTGTCATTAATGGTAAGTTGCTTTATTTTATTCTCATGATAGTAGTTTTCTATTATTTCTTTACTCTCAACGGTAGAATACTTAGTATTTCATATATATTTTTCTTTTATTACGATCTATTTGCTTATTTTAAAAAGCACCAATTGATATAATTTTGGGGTCAGTCAGCAACTGTCAGTTTATCTTTCAGAAAGAAAAACAAATTTTTAAATGATGATTGACATTCTTTTTTTTATTTCAGAATAGGATTGGATTTTATAACTCTTTTTATTTCGACCCATATGCTAGGGCGAAAATGAACGCACATAGGGAATCAACAGGCAGTTGCCCGGGTTGCGGGTTCGCGTCCCGGCCGATGCTATGACACTTAAAAAAAAAACTAGCAGTTCATATTAAAGCAGGACAAAAAATTAACTTCTTGGGTCATTTTGTATTTATATTTTTATGAACTTGAGTTATTCTTCTCCCACTGTATTTAACTTCTCTATGGAAGGTATTTCTGCTATAAGTTTTTGATTCAATCTTCCAGACAGGTAAGCAATTATCCCAGCCAACTTATAACTAGTTTATACTTTTATGTTTCGAACACCTCAAACTGTCTACTTTCCAAAATTATTTCATCCATTTTAATCAATCAATTTTTGATTACATTTCTTTTGTCAATAATAACTTTTTTAAAATTAAAAACAAGAAAGAGACAGAAAAGAAAAAGAGAACAAAATATATTGCTTTTACAAACTTGAATTTGCTTTGAAAACAAACTGCGTTTAATTTAATAATTTCTTTTCTTTTCTAATAGGCAAATTTGAAGACATTTTCTTTTTAACACTGTTATAATATATTATTTTTTATTTAAATCTCTTTTTATATTAATACAGAAATAAAATATATAAAAGAGTGTATTGACATATCCCATCAATACCACCGGAATATAATATACTTCCTTCCTACCCCAATCTATCTATACAAATTATTATAATGTCTTTCTGTTTTAGTTTGCTTATAGTTATGAATCGCTATAATATATATATATGTTTATATTATGAAATGTGATTACTTTATTAAATTATTTGCATGGAGCAAGCATCTAAGTAGTATTTTTAGGTTTTACTTGTAAACTATTCAATAATTTGCAATATAATAAATATCCTCTTGACAGGATTACATTAAGTGATCAGCATCCCGTATCAATGATCTCACTTTTCTAAACCCAGAAACTTTCCTCTATAATCAGACCTATATTTTATCATCGTCCTCATTTTTAAATTTATGAAATCTCTCATCTAGAATAAACTAAAATTTATTCGACTTTGTCAAATTTTTAAGTTCTAATTTTAAACAGGAATTCTTATAAATAATAATTGTTGTTTTTAAAAAAATATATAATAATGTCAATACTTTTTCCATGTCAAATGTTAAATGTGAAAATTTTGAATATAGTAGACACGTAGACAAAAACGATTTCAGTCATTATTCGTTTTATAACCACACACATTTAAAAGATGTTTTTTCTTTACGTTCTATGCATCAGATATTCATTTGGCAATTCTTTTTTAAAATTAGTTTACTAAAAATACTTAATGAAAAATTGTCATCTTCATTACTTTCAGTCACCATTGGCCCATTACAGAATGAAAGTTTTTCTAAGTTTATTTTAATTTCTCTGATCCCCGTAATCTCACTTTTCCCCAAATCTTATATTTTATCCATCCATGTTACTTGTGGTCTTTTTTTAGGTTTTGTATTTAAAACCTCAATTGTCCATTTATTATGATATTTTATAATAATATGCCCAGCCCAATTCCACTTCAGTCTTTTTAATTCTTTCACTGACATAATAAGTGATACCTGTTCATTGTTTCACCCACATATTTTTCTTTTGATTTTTTCTTGTTTCTTTAAAATACATTTCTCCGAATTTCATTGAGTTATCTAAAGTTTGTATTGCTTTTATGTTAACTTTCCAAGCCTCAGATCCATATGTATAATCTAGTAAAAGCATACCTATTAAAGATCTTCCCTTTTCTACAAAGAGCATTCCATTCATGTTTAATTCTATGTTTCTGATTAAGGTATTAGGAGTTATCTCCTTCTTATTCACATTTTTCAATCTTTACTTTTGTGAAAATACTTATGAAATGTTTTCAGTTACTTACCTATGAAAAAAATATATATTTTATTGTCGCTTTGAAGTTCATTCTGATTTTATGAGTATAATATTTTTTTCTTTATTGTTAATTATACTTTTTGTATTTTCCTGAAGGTTTGTGATGACGAGGTTCTAGTTGTATTTTTATATTGGACTATTTCCATTATCTAATATGAGTATTGAATGTCTTTAGAAAAATGTAGCTTTTATTTAAATATTCCAATACAATCAACTGTTAGTAATAGCATATCAAACAGGTTAATATATGCACAACGTTTCAAGAGGTATTATTCTCAAATCTTCTTCAGGTGTTACTGGCCTGACCAGTGACAGTACTAGCATGGCTCATATTTATATTAGATGATGGAAATAGTCTAATATAAAAATATCTACTTTGTATATGTATGTGTACTTGGAAATCAATGTAGTTTTTTCTTTTTATTGTCATTTTTAACAGCCCTTGATAAATTGCCTAAATAAAATAATTGTATAATGTAGACTGTTGTTATGAGTGACAGACGTTTATATTATTATGCCAATTAGAATTGTAAACATAATTGTCAATGCATTATTGATGTTTTAAAAAATATTTAATTTTAAATCTTTTTTGCAAATTTTAAATATGTCATAGCATTTTAAATCTTTTTTGCAAATTTTAAACAGTCTCTTCTATGAGAAGTTATTATTCAAAATGTGTAATATTTTTAAAACTTAAGCATTGATGTTTTAGAGTCACTAATGGAGAAAGTTAAAAAAGGGATGGGTGTGTTACATTTCCAACACTTAAAACTATAACTATGTTGCAATTGTTTTTACAATATTCCAAATTATTTATTGTTAATGCATTGTTTTCAAGATCTGTGGGCAGATAGTGCATGACTATATATGTATTATTTTCTTTTATTCTTTTCATAGTTGATTGTAGTAAACCGGAAGCAACGTTTTAACTTGAATTACTATGAGGAGAGGACATATTAATGAGAAAACAAAATCAGTTGTTTTTTTTCACTATTCTACCTAAACTTGAGTAACCAGAGTTCATAATGATAGTGTATTTTAATTACTTCCCTTGAATGGTTTGTGGCTTTACTTTTATCACTGAGGACTTGAGGGATTGAAACCTTGAATTATCACAACCTTTATTTTTCTACTGTCAAATTAGTAGTGGTAAGAAATTAAAAAAATTTTGTTTTGGGGGAAAAGAAGTCAGTGATGGTTTCCAGTTGTGTAACTGCACTTTTTCCAGCTTTGAATCCAAAGTCCTCATTGATAAATGCAAAATCTAGAAACCTATATCAGATGGTTAATGATCTGCACTACCATTGATAAAGATTGATTACTGAAGCTTACAATAGATGGCACTACATAGTGAAAATAGAATTGCTCTGATGTATAATATTACAATAAGCTGAAAGAATCCTATCATGTTTTTATGGTATTAAGTGCCAATGATTTGACAGAATTCTAAAGGAAATTGAAAATTCTTTTATTTAGTTGGAGATTTAACAAATGAGCTTCACTTATTAAAAATATGGCCCTTGTGCTAGCTCTTTTTTATGTTCAATAAATAATTATCTTCAATTGAGTAAAACTGCTTAAATTTTGAATAGCTGTTTGTCTATGGATTACCATTAGAAAGGTTTTTTTAATTGGAATGAAATATTTAAACCCTATTAATGTTATTATTTGTGCCCCTTGTAGAATTTATTACAAATTGCAGCCTTATATACATTTGATGAAAAGTCAACTAATTTCTTTCAGTACACATATTTCTGTCACTAAAACTTGATATCATCAGCTGCTATTATGACCAATTGAAATAATCTCAAATGTAGCCACTCAGTTTTGATTTAAATTTTCAATATTCAAGTTAAATTGTCACCAAAATTTACATTTAAATAGTAGTATTAAATTGAACATTTTAAATACATTTAATTAGAAACTAAATTTGTGTATATGATGTAATTTTAACTGGTTTTCTGATCAGCTGATGACACCAGATTTGATTGACAGAAATATTTATTCTACAAGAGATTTATTTACTTTTGATCATATGCCATATGCAAGACTGCTTATATACTTTTCTATCAAGGTGTTAACATATTACATATATATATATGTTAGTATAAATATTTTTATAGAAAATCATGTTAGAATTTACGGGCAACTGAAAATGTATTGAAAAGTTTCCTTATCTCTATTATGAAAAACATAACGTTCAGTTCATCATGTTTCTTTTTATGATTGACCACTTTCTGATTTTATTCTGTATGAGTCATCTCATTTTTTATATTCAGGTAAATTACCAAAACCTGTGACATATACACATATTATGTCCATTAGCATCTTGAATACATTTATTTTTATTAGGTTTTCCACATCAATACTGATTAAAGTAGACATTGTAAAAATACAATTGGTGATTAGTTTAACTCCAACTGTTTACCACTCTATTTCTTGATTATGGCATATGTGAAATAATATCATTTAGCTAAACAACACACAAATTTTAAAGTGGTAGTATGTCTGGACAATGCTTCATATTTGAGATTAATGGAACAACATGCTATAATATTATTTGTTTTTTTTTTTAAATTGGGCAAAACTGTTAATGAAATATTTGAAATAATTCACACTATTTCTGGCTATGAAGTTATGAATCACAAGAATGGTTTCAAGTGATTTTCAAGATTGAAGATGAGCTGCTATGTTTAACATCACAACTTAAGATACAGAGATTGTAGTGTCTTAAATGTTTTATGGTGAATAGCTAACTAAGGCAGCTTGTAGAGAAAACTAGTCATCTTTTTATTGATACATACTTTGTATATGTAATATTTCTCAATATATATATATATATTATAACGATCGAAATGAAAGTGAAGATCGAATCTAACCGCAAAAACAATATCTGCTCTACAAGGCACCATCTAGGCATTTAAACCTAGAAAAATTTATAGAGTAGGCAGATACGCGCTGTTAAGATTCCACTTTATTTAAATATTCCAATCGTTAGCCCAAGTCACTAGCTCAGTGGAGACGCAGAGATAAAAATCTATATCTTAATTTATATCTTAAATATAAATAAATAAAAGCCACTGCCAGAAATTAACACATAAAAAATATTTATTTACGCACATATAAAATCATTCTAAATTCGAGGAATAGGTTTAACATTTTTTTAGATTTTTAGATTACTCTTTAATTGTACATTTACATAAATTTCAATGAGTTTAATATTTTATTTAGATGGTCAAGTATGAATAGACTACATAGATTTGCATCTGAAAATAAAACATTCTATCCCTATTTAACCTTAGGCTAAAATTCGCAGTCAAACTGGCATCAATCCATCTGATACATTTATCTATTCAATGTAGCATGAAAATACAACAGCACAAATATACTATAGTGTCAGGAATGGACATCTGAACAGTATAGTTAGAGAAAACATTGACTCTTGTCCAATACAGGAATATGACGTCTGTATAGCAAGAAGAACAATAAAATAAAAACTCCATAGGAAGGGACCGCGATCCTTTTTCCCGACTTACAATCCCATCCATAGGCAAAAGGTTGGTGCGGTGTATTCAGCGATTCTGTATGTAGCGAAACTTATACTACATCTACTAATTACACAAATATATCCAATCCATTGACCCAATTCAACAACGACACAAATAACCCAAGATTACCCTCCCCTAATATAACTTTACAAATCTATATAGCCATTCATGCCCGACTTAAATTTAACATTTAAATACGTTCGCACAAATGAATTTTATAAAATTTGTTTTAAAATGTTGAGTACAGATCAGCTGCACAGATTCCACGGTCAAAAACATTCCAAATTAAACACAACCGATCAAAATACAAAGTCATCGATAAATGTCACTTGCATAGGGAATATACAAATCCCATTAGCATTCATCGTAAGATGCTTGCAGTGATATCGTTGACATATATTCTAATCGAATGTGAAAACCACAACATTATCAACCGCTAACGAATCTATGCAATGTCTATACCCAACCTTAAATTTCCTCATTTAAAATTTAAACAATAAATATTAATACAAATAAATAATAAATGGAAATGATTTTTTTATCAAACGCAAACATATATAAAATTACACATTATCAATTGAGTTGACCCATAAGTCAGAGAAAAGTTCTTTTTATAAAATTTAAATTAACTTATCAATCTTTAAAGTTCTTAATTAATATTATGATTTTAACAACTGTTCAGTTCTATTGCTTACGGTAGAAGAGTCCCTGTTCCTGTTGGCAATTTCCATGGAGACTTTCCTGGAAGACCGGTCTGATATTTTGGAGGTAGCATTAGCTGGTTCTGTTCTGGTATCACAGTCTTTGCATTTTTAAAATAAGTGAGTGAGGACGACAAGTGCGTCTTGTCGCTCGACTCACCAAAATCAAGTTGGAAAAAACTGACTGGAACTCAATATTTTTTCTTTTTATAGTCCTCCTATGGATTCCATGAACAAAAACGTCACTGTTCTGTTTTTTCGTTATGGTCCGGGCCTTTATTTGCTTCCATTGGTCAAGCTAAAATCTCTTTCTTCTCTTATCTAACTTTTCATCTGACTTTTAAACAGCTTTTAGATAATTAATAAACAATCATTTCCATTTATAGATTACAGGAATTAATTAATACCTGTTTTTATTTTAACTTACGTTATTTTTTTATTAAAATATTTTTATATTTCAATCTTGTATTTTTTTATTAAAAAAAAATACGTTCAAATACTTTTTTTTTTTTTTTTGTTTATGAAAAAAATATTTTTAAAGTTTAGCATCTGTGCGAATATATACGTTTAACAAACATTTTAATTTTAGCGTTTATTTTTTTTTTCTTTTTAATACACTTATTTTTATATGCGAACTTAAAAGTTTTTATTTCAATTTAATGTAACGACATATTTATATATCGTTACAATATATATATATATAAGATTTGAAATACAGGCATTCTTATACCTGGAACTTAATTGTAAATATAGAGGATTTGAATTCAGACTTTCAAGCAACCTTCAACTATCCCCACTATCTCATACCACTGATAGACATGACCACACACATGTAGAAAAGATAAATAATCACCAATATATGTATTTCATGCTGAACCAGCACTCATCAATTGGTCCAGATTATCAACTCCATACACGTATATATAATCAGTGCTCAGTTTATATTAAGATAGCAAATCTTTATATTTTAATGAACAGGTTTCAATCTACTCTAACCCTCAACTCTTCAGCCATCCATACCATTGAAAATCTGATGATAGAATGCCCAAATCCCATGCTGATGCCAATATTGTTGTCATGCCGATGTTGACATCAAGTCAATCTGATCCCTCATGTATAGGACAATATCCATTGAAAATCGTCCATTAAAATATAAAGATCCCTGCAGAGTGAAAGACTATATATAATAGTTTATTACCGTTATATTTATTATTTTCTGTGGTGTGAAAGACTGTAGACTGTATGTAATATTTATTACCGTATATTTATTATTTTCTGCGGAAATACTATGATTGTATATAATAGTTTATTACCGTTATATTTATTATTTTCTGCAGAATGAAAGACTGTATGTAGTAGTTTATTACCGTTATATTTATTATTTTATATATACGATTTAAAAGTGTATTAAGAAGGTGCTATATTACAGCAATCATATTTTTACTTATCGTTTGCTTGATTATTGTACTGTTTTGCCTTGATTACTGATCCTACCTTTATTAGCAATGTTCCAACATATATATATATATATAGTTTATACTCAAAATGATTTGTGTAACTTCAAATCATAAAACTAAATCGTTATTTTTCTACATGGTATATTATTTATATTTTATGTTTTATTTTTTTTTAATTTATAATGAACAAGTGAAGCTGAAATACGATTTTAATGTAAAGTTTATCATATTTGAATTTTTGAAAGTAATTTTTTAAAACATCTCCAATGAACTTTATTGTTTTAGCTTTGAATCATGAATAATTTGTGAAAGCATTTACAACATTTATATTCATGGATTAAAAAAGAATAATTTCATTTTCACTAAGAATTTATATTATCAGTTAAACTGGCTATTGGAAATAATTCTTTGATAAATTATCATTTTGAAATAGATTTAAAACAAAAAAAGTTTCGTATATGCTTATAAAATATTAATACATTATGTATTATATATATGTCTAGAGATTATTATTTTACCTAATTATTTTATGGAAGTTAAACTTGGACGTTTATTAGTGCAATATAAAGGGATTAGAAAAGTTTAAGAATGCTAATAAAATTTCAAACATATAATAGCAAGATAATAAAACTAGTCAGTATGTCAAATGAATACAGAATGCATGACTTCCTAAAAGAGTATCTTATGGTGAACATAAACATGGTTTAGATCCTGTCTATGACATAAGGATTATCATAATGACATTTTAAAGAAGTATGATACCAATTGTTTCCATTGGGATAATATCATACAGAATAGAATACATCGGGGGAACTACAATTGTGCATATTAAAACATTTTGGATTAAACATGTTTCTGCTAAAGAAATTAAAAGGAAGCATTATAAAATATCAAGTAACAGAAAAATAGACACGTTCCATATGGTGCAATTGTGGTTCACAGATTGGTTTGAATAATCACGATATAACTCCCATTTCTAGAGCAGATTTTTATCTCCTCTCTCTTTTTACTATCTTTTGAGTTAAAATGGGTAGACTCATTTACAAGTGGCTGTTTATTATTATTGGTTGAGAAGCAACAAACAAACAAACATAACTACTGTATATTTTCAAGCTTTTAACTGCTTATCTAAACAGACTCAAACACCAATGAATATGAAATTTAAATCAACAGAAATGTTCACAAGCATTTTGGTAAGCTAAATAGCACTTGTTGAAGTTATGATGGAACTGCTTTTAAGAACAACTTTCTTATAATTTATTAAACAACCTCCACACCACCATACATTCTTTCCAAATCATATGAACGAAGATACAATAAAAAGGCAAATGACTCCCAAGATGCATTTCTTACAAGCACTCATCATTAAAGTTTATATCTGGGCTAGAGACAATTTCTAGTTTAATAAATGATTAGTGATGTTCATTACTATATTTATATGATGTGGTTATTGTCAAAATTGGGGCAGAGCAACTTTTAATACTTCTAATTCAAAATGTAACAATCTTTTTTAAAACTAAAATATTTTATTTATTAATTTAATGTATGTTAATATGTAATTAAACATTACTATGAGAAGTATTTCTGGCCCTTATAAATGTATTACTTTACTGTGGACATTAAAACAATACGATTTTATAGATGTATAAATGTTATTATGATTATATAAAAGCTCTTATAATTAGTCAAACTGAGTACTAGCTAAGTCATATTGTTTCACGATTTAAAAAACTGATCAAGGTCAGGATTTTTTTTTAATGTATGGTATGCTTCATGAAGAAATCCTTTAGCCACTCCAATACTTATCCCCCCTCCCCCCCCAAAAAAAAACCCTTTTTTCCAAATGTCTCAATATTTAACAGATTTCACTGTTAGAAAGTTCTTCTAATTTTTATTATTTCACTATTTTATGCCATTTAATAATACATAAAGACAGATGGTAATGCTTAATATATCCTTACCCATGCAGTTCTACCCAAATACTTCTGGACTAGTTTCTAGCTTATGGTTTTCATCAATGAGGAGCTTATTGAATTTTTTGTGAACCATGCATTTGGATCTTTTTTTAATACTTTTTTCTCTAGCAGTAATTTTTGACTTTTTTGTTATACTATCAAGTTATCAACACCCACACACACACAAAATTGTTTAATTTTTTGAAGTGTTTTTGCCTACATAATTATATAGATCTGAAACTGGAACAGTTTCTATGCATTACGATAACCTTTTTATATATATATAATAATATTAGGCACATTTATTTTTTAGCCAGAATTGGTACAAAACAATTAAGACATCACATGACCTTAGCTTGCATATTGCTATTCATTAGCAAATATTTTTATTTTTATTACTTTTATACCATCTAGTATTAGCAATACCATCTGGCATCTATTGATTAGTAAATCTTACACTAGTTGGCATAACATTAGGAAAAGTAAAAGGATTTTCTAGAGAATAACTATGTGTGAATGAAGGTCATGTGATATCTTAATAGATTTGATTTTTTCAAACTTTACTGGAATTCATTAATTAAATTCAGGATTATTCATGGTTTCCATGCTTATCTGTTTCAGAAAAGAAATTTCTTAGTCTCTGATTTAAGTATCTATGGTAAACACAAAGCAAGCAAGAAGGATCATATAATTAGTGGCTATCCAATCTAAAGTAATGAACAGATATTATATTGCGATTAGAATGCCCATAGACTTTTTTAAATAATTGTAAATAGCTATTTTTTTGAATAGAAACAACAGCAACAAAAATCCATATACTAAATAAATCAATTCTCTTTTTAGAAATAAATCTACATACACACACATATATATACATAATTCTCTTTTTACATGATAGATTGGTTTCCAAAAATTACATGTAAAAGAAATTTATGTAAAAAAAAAATACATTGTATATATGCAAAATAAGGAGATTAGTTCTGGACCTAAGAAATCAGCAAAAATAATTAATTAAACCATGTGAAAATTTTCATTAGAATGTTATATTTTTGTGTGCTATCAAATTTTTTTTCATACACATTGAACATAAGTGGAAAATGAATTATAGGAACATAAATTTCATTTGAAAAATAAAAAAAACTTGAAAGTGATAACACGATGAAAATACTCATTAGTTTCTCTACACAATCATCAAAAACTTTAAAAGTTAAAAGCGTATTGTCACTTTCCACGCTAGAAGTAAAAAAAAAAAAGCAAGTTGAAATAAAGATTATGAATGAAATTTATCAGAAATTATTACTTTTATTTCATTTAATTTATTGATTTTTTTTTTTAAAATTAACAACTAACACATTCGAAAAGAGAAATTTTTTTTTCCCCATATGTCATAGCATCGACCGGGACGCGAACCCACAACCGTCTGCAAAACAACTACTTGCTTGCAAGGCGGATGCGATGACCTCTCGGCTAACAACGCTTGACAGAAATTGTTGGCCCCCAGAATTGTACACTTATCAAAAACATGGGTGCTATTTTGCTCACCCATGAAACAGAAAAGTACCCAAGATTTTTTTTTTTGCTGTCATTTTCTGATAGTAAATGTATACATTTTCACGATTGGAATACTATTGCTATTTACCATCTATTGATTTTTGGCAAAATTAATAAATGTAAATTTAAACAAATTAATCAACTAAATTTAAAGAAATTAATTTTTTTTAGTATCAATATCAACAAGGATTTTTTTTTTTAAAAAAATTATATGTCAAAAATGCAAACAAAGCATCAATACCAAAAAGGTATTTCTCTTTCAAAACAAAATGTCAAAAATGTTGCAATGCAGACAAACAAATTTGTTTGCAGAATATTGCTGAAAAAGGGATTTTTGTTTTTAAAATAATGAGAAATAAAGAAATGAAACTTTTTTGAAAAAAATAGATGATAATAACAGATATATATATATATTTTTCTTAATTTTGTAACATAATCGTGACAAATTCAAAGTCAGAAACAAATCTGTAAATAAACACCGAATTAAAAATATTTAAAATCTTCTAAAAAGAAAAATAAATTATTTATATTACTTATATGAAATTATTTAGAATTTAAAAAAAAAAAATTAATAACAACTTGAGATAATCTAAGATTACTTTGATAATGTAAGATGATTTTTTAAGCCTTTCAGACAGTAATATTTATTTATTCATTCCAATCATGAATATGTCACAGCAGCTCTAATTGCAAAGTATCATTTTTTTTTACCGATCTGTGTTATTTTAAAACAATTCTTGTAGAAAGAAAATTTTTGAAACTCATTTTATTTCAAAATTGTGCAAAAAAATTTTGTGTAAAAAGAGAATTAGGTGTATATATATTTTAATTCAAAGTTCAGGTCAACTAATAGGTAGGAGCAAAAGATGACCAATTGAGACGAGTGTATTTTATGTGGAGTGCCTTTCTGATCAGTTGCACCTTTACAAAAAGTAAATGAAAAATGAGCACGTTTATTTTCCTTCTAAAATAAATAATAACTATTTCAGAATTTAAATACATTAAATATAAGAACAATAAGTTTTTCAGGGCATTTTTATAGTTGTATGGTAATAATCTTTCTGTATTCTTAAATACATATACTCTGTTGTGACGACTATTATGTAAATAACTACTCTGATTTAAATCAGTATGTTCTTTTAAATAACTCTAGCAAATTATTTCTTTCTTATTCCTAAATTAAATTTAAAATACGTATTTCACATTATTAATTAAATCATTCTTAATCATACAATTAAACGATGCATAGATTTAAAGTTTATTAAATTATTCTAGGCAAGGTGAATATAAAAAGGACTTTTATTGTACATCTCACTTCCATACTAATTTGTATTTCAGATAGCAATAGAAATAATAAATGGTGTAGATAAATTTAGTAAATGAATATGTAATTTAATAGCTTGGAAGTGTGACCTTTTATTTCAGTAATATGTAAAGATGATGATTTCAATAATGATAAACAGGTGTACTTAAATATAACAATTGCTTTATTATAAATAACGATAATATAAATAAAATAACAAAATTATAAGCGAATAATAAATATACTTTAATAACAAAATTCTATAATATTATTAATAAATATTATCATTTGTTCTCCGTAAATAAGCTAATGTTGGGTAATGATTATATGTGTGATTCTAAAGTGTTTCAAAGTGAAAAGACTATTGAAGAGGATTGAACAACATTAAGTCAGAACCTGACCTTACTCACAAAAAGATAAGAATATTTTATAATGTCTTTAATTATCTTTATTACAATAGTTAATAGATTAACAACCTTATTGTAGAAACGCAGAGTAGTTCTTTAATTTTATTGGAGTGCACAAAATTATATACTTAGTACTCCTAATAATGTTATACAAAATACATAGCTTCATTCATTGTGATATTCATATCTTTCGCTACAATGACTTGCTATGCTTCTTATATTATATTTATAGTTGAAATAATTAGTTAGGAGTATGCATGATTTATTTTATTGATACTATAAGAATGCTTTATTGAATAGTATAGCCTTCATCAAATTATACAACAATCCTACACACTATACAGATAAATTTCTTAGTGATTTACTAATCTACTCAGGATGTTTAGCTACTTATTAATCTGAGGCTGAAGTCAAGGACTAATAGAACAAAGTAAATTAAACATGAATGGATTTACAGAAGCTTATAAGTTAGTTTAACTAAATGCAACCTGTCTTCAAATCAAAATGTAAATCATTTATATTATGCTCATACCTAATGTCATTAATAATAATATAAGTTTGTTGTTATCTGTACCTTATTATGTTGAGAACTTTATTATTTATCTATTTCCTACACTAATAATAACTATAAACCAAGTAATTCAACAATTATAAGCAAAGTTTATTGAGTAATTCCTCAAACACATAATCCTATTTTAATAAACGGTTTAATATTTCCAGTGGACATATTTACATTTTTGCAGAGTATTCCAACATTCATAATTTATTGGCACTAAGTTAATATAAACAGTAAACATTAAATCAGAAGCACAAACTAATCCATTTCATAGGTTTAAATCTGTAGTAGCACTTAATGATTTGAAGAGATTTAACAACACACATTTAGTAATCGTATTCTAGATTACATAGTTATTACATCAATGCATTTAAGAATATTTGCTTATCAATTTATGAAGTTTATCATATTTTCATAATCATAAATTCATTATTATAGGATAAGCAGTTTAATCTTTTCAAAAGCATTTATAGACTAATATCCCTATGGTTGATGTTTGTTATATAGTTTAGAGACAGTAGATTACTAATTATTTGATTTAAACACATTCAATTTTTTTTTTTTATAGTTTAGGCTATTTTAATAATTTATAAGATTTAGCAAATAAATAATAATCCATAGATTGAATTAACTCCATTGATCTTCAATAAGACTTATATTTTCTCCAAAGCTGCGAACTCTTACATTGATTTAGATTCATATTGTATAGTTTTAACTTTGTTTAATTCATAGGAAGGTAATCAATATATTTTCCAACCAAGCTATTCCAATTTTTTTATTTAAACTAAAGACAAATAATTTGATTGATGTTACAATTGGCACCACATAAGCAATTTTCCCAAGTTCTATTAATATTTGAAGACAGTAAAGTGAATTTTTTAAAAAAATATTATTTGGTGATAATCCTTGTTGAAATTTATCCTTTTAGTTTAAGGAGATACATTTTGCCAGCTAGGCAAAATGCCCAAAGTAAATTTGTTTACTCTGCCATTATAGAGAAGATGATCAAAATGGCTATTTTAAAATTTTATTTGAGAGCGTTTTAAATGCACTAAAGTTTAACAAAGACTGATTGAATTTTGATAAGAGGTCATATTTATAGTTTGTCGTTAGCTGGTATCTTAATTCATCAAAATCACCCAAAAGTCTTTACTTTAAGTTTTTACAGGAAAAGTCTGCCCAATGGCTATAGTAATACTAAAGAGCATATCTGGATTTATTCAAGTGTGTACATTTGATACATTGATTAAAGATAAAAATATAATATCATATATTTAATATTGTACTTCAATTTGGATTATTAAAAAAAAAATTCACAATCATTTATTTGACAACTAAATAATTTATAATAACCCTTTAATATTCTCAGATATTTTATTTAATAAATTCATTTGATAAATACCTTTTAACTGATTTGTAATATTAAATAAACTAAATTAATTTAACACTTTTACACATAAATTTTTAAATTGACTAAGTTTTAAACGTACAGAAATTGCATGCACACACGCACATATACTTTCAAATGGAATGTTGGCATTTTTATTTTAACTAAATGTAATCTCAGTTGTATAATATAATTATTGTAGATCTGTTTCGAATATTATGTTTTATTATGTTTGATTTAGTGCATCCTATTTTTTATAATATCAATTTTATGTATGTGTATTTTCTGTTTATACATAAAAAAGTTCAATTGCACCTTTCAAAAAAAAAACAATAACACAGACACATGTATTTTAGATACACATTGATCAATAAAATCTGCTCAGTGATAATCTGGACCAACTGATGATTGCTGGTTTAGCATGAAATACGTATATTGGTGATTATTTATCTTTTCGGCATATATGTGTTTAAGTGTATCAGTGTTATTAGATAGACTGGAGAGTGGTGGGTCGTGTGAAAGTCTATGCTCATACACCCTATATATTACATATATAGACACAGGTATATAATAAGCCTGTGTTTCAGTTATTTTTAAATACTTTGTACACATTTCATTTTTGAGCATATTACCTACTATCTGACCAATAGTAGTGATGGATTTACTTTGTTTATCTAGAAAAGAAAGCTACTAATTTTTTTTACAGTTCTTTGGCTATATTAATTAATTACGATAATAAATATTAAGTTACAATATGTTTATCTGAAACTTTGTAATGATAGTGCTTTATTGATTGTAATTGTTTGTTGAACTATTTCCATCATCTAGAATTAATTGTTAAATGACTTTAGAAAAATTCAAACTTTATTCAATTATTTCAAATACATTCATCTGTTACTAAAAGCATATACATTTCAACTGATATTCTTCTTCTCTCTTCTTCAAGTGTTTCTAATTGGATCAGTAATTGAAGGTGGGATCTTTAGATTTGGGAATGAAATTCAACTGTCCCATATTAAATTTGGTATTCATGAATTTGAAAGTCACATGTTTGATCCCCTTGCTAGTATTGTCACTGGTCAGAGTAGCAATATCTGAAGAAGAGAGCAGAATAGTCCACTTGAAACTTTGTGTTATATATTAACCTATGTGCTATTTTTAACAATTGATTGAATTAGAAAATTTTAAACAAAGTTTTAATGTTCCTAAAACTTTTAACTATTAATTATAGATAGTTCAATGAATTATTATTAGTCTGACAGTTCTATTTTCACTTTTAGCCTGAAGCAATTAATATTGATTGGTTGTTATCCTAAGTAAAGAGCTTTCTAATTAAGTAACTATAAATGGATAACTCCACACAAATATTTCCATCTAAACATCCATTAAAATTATTATCTTATATACATATATATTTTCATGGTTTGTTTTTATTAATACTTCTTTCCATCTTAGCTCAATCATATCACAAACATTGACCAACCCATGTCAGTCCAACCTTTCTTTCTCTCTCTGGATACAATTTTTGAAACATCCACTTTATTTTTTTAAGTATTTCATAAAACATTTTTAGATGTATTTTAACTTCATTTATATATTTCAAAATTTCTATTCCACCATACATTCTTGAAACATATGATTAAAGATATGTAGAAAACATAAATGATCCCCTGTGTTTTATGCTGAATTACACTTCAAATCTCTTACACATATTTTCATCATTTGATTAGCATTATATAGATAGCAATTTACCATGTGTCAAATGTTTTGCGCTTGCAACTTTAACATTAATCACTTTACAGAAATATATTAATGATTTTTATTAAGGATTAATTAAACTAGAAACTGTACCAATATCTTAATTTTGTCACCCATGGTGTCAGCTTTGATATACATATATAAAATACAAATAAAATGTCCATTAATTAAAAATATTGTAATAATAGAAATAATAAATATAACGGTAATTAATTATTATATACAGTCTTTCAATTTGCAGAAGTACTATCAGATTGAAGTACTTCTGCAGATTGAAAGATTGTATGTAATAATTAATTACTATTATATTTATTATTTTTATTGTTTATATATATATATATCATATCATATATTATAACATTTTCTTGTGAAGATAGTTTAGTGCGTCAAATATTTTCCTATCCATTATGAATATTTATGGAGATGATTTTAAAAATGATAAACATTTATTCCATCACAATATTACTCACTTAAAACATACTCCTGCAATAAATTTAATGGTGAATATGCTTCAGTGTTTAAGACTTCTTTGGAAATTCCAGCATCAGAATTGACAGACATGAGCCACCATGTATGAACTTGAAGCTGTGAAGTCCATTTTATTATTGCAGTGAAATGTGGAGAACACTCTTAAAATGTGAAAGGATTAGATTAATGATGAGAATATTAAAATATTTACAAATATAAGCATATTTACAATCTATATTTTCCGTTAGATTGCATCCATTAACAGATGTCATCTTTTAATAATGTCTAATCACATTTCCATAGTTCAAACATCACTTTACAATGAAGGATAAATATTATTTTTTATTTTAAGTATTTACCTTTATTAAAGACATTATATATACATATAAGATGGCGAATACCATTTTTTACTTTTATAAATATTTTCTTTTGCATTCCAAAATTTGCAGTATATTTTGTAAGCTGAAATTACAATGTTATAGAAACATTTTTTTTTCTTGTAATTATATTTACTATTCTTTTGAACTTATTTTAATTCTGTTTGTTTCTTTATATACCCCTATATTAAATCTTTTTAATATTTATAAGTTTAGGCTAGGTAAGTTATTTAAAATAAGTTAATTTCTTTCTGTTGCATCTAAAGTTTTTGATGATCATGCATAGTTATTTTCATCAGGTTTTAAAATATACCATCACACATTTTTCTATATTAACTTAAAATTACAAGCAACAAAGTAATTTCTGGATAGCATGTAATATATTATTATTATTATTATTATTATTATAATAATAATAATAATAATAATAATAATAATAATAATAATAATAATAATAATAATAATAATAATAATAATAATAATAATAATAATAATAATAATAATAATAATAATAATAATAATAATAATAATAATAATAATAATAATAATAATAATAATAATAATAATAATAATAATAATAATAATAATAATAATAATAATAATAATAATAATAATAATAATAATAATAATAATAATAATAATAATAATAATAATAATAATAATAATAATAATAATAATAATAATAATAATAATAATAATAATAATAATAATAATAATAATAATAATAATAATAATAATAATAATAATGTTTTCACTAAGTGCCTGTTTGAATATATTTGTTTGAGAGAGGGGAAAAGGAGGTGGTGGAAAAACTGCTTAGTATTCTTTCCAATTTGCTTAATCTATCATTATTTGTGATGATTTAGAAGTTTTTTATCAGTTAGTATTAATTATCAGATATAATAATTTTAAATGAAGCAGAAAAAGAATTATAACTTTGCAGATTTTAAATTTTCCATTATAAAAATCTGGTTGCGAATCAACCATAATTACTTTGGACCACAAATGGAATTTAATAAACTTTGACATTTATATAATGGAATTTTAAGAGATAAATTATGGCTCTATTCTCCCCTGAGTAAAAATTAAAAAAAAATTATGATAATTGAATGGACTACCATGCCATTTGATGTTTGAATAATGATATGGCCTCAACATATTCTTAATAATTTACAACTTTTCAGTTTCTGAACTTTTCATTAAAAATATAGTATTGAGGACCTCTATGTTTTCCCAGATCTGATTTATCTAAAATAGAAATTTTTAAAATGAGATTTTCTGGATCAATTTTTATCTGAGCAAAGTGAAAAAAGTCATAATTTGATCAACTGAATAAAACTTTTTTGTGTATTCTTAGTCTGGCATGCTCAAGTAATGAGCAGAAAGATGCTAATGGCAAATGGTAATTGGTCTTTTACAAGGCAAGCAAATATATCTAGAATTGTCAGGTTCATTGAAAGAAATCCCAAAATTTTGCCAATCACTGGTTGTTATCAGCAACAACTATAGTTTCTTAATTTTGCCAAACATAATGTAACATCAAGTTTTAGTAACTGTTGAAAATAAATGACTATGAATCGACCTAATGATTTCATGTTAATTTAATTTAATCTTATTTGTTTATTAATCTGGAAATATTTTATTTGGCAACATAATATTCACACCCATCAACTTTATTACTCAATGTACCAATTTTTTGCTAAAAATCACATGATCTCTATAGAAACTAAGCATACAATTACTATTTATTAACACATATAATACTTTATTAAACCAAATGTGACAATCTTTAAAACTTTCTACTGATAAGTTTATAATACAAAGTTAATTACTGATGAGTGACAGAGCTATTAATTTGTAAGTTTATTTTAATTTTAATGTGTTTAATGTGTACTGTTGCTCATGCTATGATAACCACATTACCATAACCATAACATTTCCATTAATCTGGATGATCTTTGATAATTTGATACTTATTTTCTAAGCAATAGTGGATGATTATTTGATTGTAGGCTACTTTTTGAAAATCTTTGATAAGTATTTTATAGCAAGATACTTTTTTATGTTTGTAATCAGACTTTTACTTCTATTTAAAAGAGAAACACGATTTGTCAAACATTGTTAGCCGAGAGGTCATCGCATCTGCCTTGCAAGCAAGTAGTTGGTTGCAGACGGTTGTGGGTTGACATCCCGGCCAATACTATGACATATGAGAGAAAAAAAAAGAGAAACACGATTCTTCAAGTATATTTTTTCAGAAGCTGTTTCATTTTAAAAATATAGATCTATTGATCATTATATAAGCTAAAAAAAAACCTTCCATACAGCATATTTATATTAACATGATGTCGGCTTTATTTTAGTTTTAAACTAATGTTTAATTCAATACTGAAATAATAGTGGTTGAAATTTACCAGTTGTTAAAAAATAATGATTTAAAAGTTTTATTTACAAAATGAAAGATATGTTTTAAGAAAATGTTGATGTTGTTGTAATAATAATAATAATAATAATAATAATAATAATAATAATAATAACAACAACAACAACAACAACGTCTCTTTTACTATTGAGGTTTTTATGATTAGAATTAGAAATTTTTTCATTATTACTTCAATTATATTAATACTTTCCATTCTACTTATGTAAAAATTGAAATATTGACTCTTGTTTGTTGATTTTTCTTATTGCAAATTACCCCACTTGCATTCCATCCACGAACTTAAGAAACACATTTAATATGATTTGGCCATTAGTATATATACATAGTTTGGTAATATATTGCAGTATCTATGCATGTATTAATGTATATAAATATGATATCATGTTAAATTAAAAAGCCAGATTTTAGAATACCTATGAAAAAATTGATGATAAGTTTTAGCACAAATGAGAGCTCTTAGATTGAGGATTTGCATTTTTTGGTCACATTATCTGTTAAAAGAATCACTTTCAATTATCATTGATGCATTTCAGAATGAAAGCCTTTTGAAGTTTCATTCAGTTTTATCTATCACTACCCTCTCTTCTTCCCACCATATCAATAAATTTCCTTACTTCACTCATCCATCTGACATGCATTACTCTTTCTAGGTCTTTACCATGTCCATTTTTTATAAAAAAAAATATTCTTTATTTCCAGATTAAAAAATTCTGAAGAAGATTGCAGGGGCAATCGAAACTGTTGATGTTAAAGGGTGCATTGTACAAAAAAAAATTTTTTATATAAAAAACGGATTAATTAATTAATTAATTAAGGCAATGCAAAAAAGGAAAAGATAAAATTAAATAATTTTTTACCATGTCTTTGGATCAATTTAAGATTTTAACTATCTATATATTATATTTTCTAGCAATATACCCAGCTTCATTTTGAGTCTTTTAATTCTTTCAATGATATTAGTAATACCTGTTTGTTTTCTTATCCATATATTTCATTTTCAATCTCTTTATTTCTAAAATACATCTCTCCATATTTTGTTGAATGATACAAAGTCTTTGTATTGCTGTTAAGTGTTTTAGTCTCAGATTCTTAAGTAAGAACTAGTAAAATACATTTATTAAAAATCTTTTCAAATGCACAGGCATATTGAATTACTTCTATCAAAAAGCATGTCATTCAAATTTAATTCTATAATTAATTAATTTTTTTTTTTAATATTTTAATCTGTATTAATGATCCAATCAAGCTATTTATAGTTATTAACTTCTTGTAATTAATAAGTATTAATTTTAATTTTTTCTTCTGAGAAAATCTATTGAATTTTACTTTAGTTATTTAGTATTTCTCTTTAATCCTTCTTTATTACTTTCATCTAATAACTATTGTACCACTTTTTGAAGCTCTAAAATCTTTTTTTGTAAAAACAATTACATCATCTGGAAAATACCCATTTACCTTTATTTGTTTAACTTCCCATTTGACCTCATAAAATATTTCTTGTTAATTTGGAATCACATATTGTACATCCTTTTCACTGTTAATATTCTTTAATATCACTATACAATCTATTCATTGATGTTAAATTTTGATAATTATTTTTTAGAATGTGACAATATCTTGCTGATCCACTAATTAGAAATGCTGTAGATTATAATGTTTTTTAAACAATCTAAAAATCTGAAGCATTATGGCAACTTACATTCATTGGTCTTTCTATAATTTCTCTCATTACTTGGATATAATCCATTATGTTATTATTTCCATTTTGTTTTTTTTGATTTGTTAAGATTTGATGTGGCTGTAGATGAATTGTAATTTTCTTGACAAACATGTTGCATAGAACTGATAAAAGACTCATAGGTATGTAAATGTCTTCTTTGTCATCTTTCCTAAATATGAATATTACTACTGAATTTTTTTATTCATCTGATAAATATTTATCATTCATATATTTGGTATTAAAATTGGTAAAAAAAAAACAACTAAAAAACTATCTTTCTTCATATGCTTCTTTTAAGTTATCAATTATAATTCCATTATTTCTTGGAGCTTTTCTCTCCTTCATAAACTTAACTGCAGATCTCATTTCTTCACTTAATATGCTGATCAGTTCAGAAGATATAGGAATTATAGGTAATTTTATTGTTTTTGATTCTTTAATAAATTCTGTAGAGATCTTTTCCTTATGTTTCTTGATGTCATTTTTTATTATTAATTTTATCTTTTCATTTTATGGCAGAAATAAATGTCTTAACTATATCCAGGTGTTGTTTTACACTTTTGGGACTTTTATCCTCTTCTGTAGTTTGTTTTCTAATTCACAATTATGTTTCCTTATATTGTTATCAATACTTTTTTTCTACTTTCATAACTCTAGATATTCAATATTTTTTAATGAATCATTTTTATATATTTTCATATGCTTTATTTACTTTATAGAGTCTTTTTTCAGTAGAAAATTTATTTGTCAATTACTAATTTTGCATTAGCTATCTTTGTAGATGTTCTTAATATTTTATCAATTACATGGATAACACACATTTTGATTCCCCAGTTTTAGACCTGTTTATGAATCTGTTTGGCCTGCTGATTTCAAAAATGTCAGTTTCACCTTTATCTGCTGTAGTTTTTGAGATGCATAAAAAAATCAGGACATTTGAATGTAGTGTTTAAATCAATATTTTTTAAGCAATAATGGAAACATTACAAATTAAAAATATATACTATGTGGAAATTTACTTATTTCATACCAAAAGCACAAGTTTACAATACAAACTTTTCTATTATTCCATACACAAGAACCTCCTTATATAAGACTTCTGAGAGTGGTAGAGAAGATTAGGATCATTCCCAATTTCTTTATCCTGTGTGATATCTGATATGCAAGCATGATCCTCTGAGGGCTGTGGTAGTTTATGGAAAGATAAATGCATATAACATCCAGGTGCAGAATATGGATTTTTTCTGAAAGTGGATTATGGTAATACTACTTGTCATTATTATTTCAGTTGATATCTGTGATATTAACAATACATAAATAATAACCATTGAAATGTTTTTTTTTATTCCCTCCAAACTATTGGTACTCTGAATTTTAGGTAGCTTCTCTTTCTATTTGTCCACTGGCACAAATACTCCATACAAATTTTGCATACAATTATAAGGAGTATATGGTTTATCTTCATCTCCAAATCTGACATAAAATAGCCTACATATGCTGTTTTTACAAACTCAGAAATAGATTTTTTTACTTGATTTCAGGGTGTACTCTCCAGAAATATAGCAAACTATGTCAGGATGATTCAAGCATCTCATTTTAAAGTAACCATTACCTTTATGGCATTTGATCTGCAAAAATGAAATATGAATGGGAATATACACACATACCTCCTACATGATTATGACTATTAATTAAGTTACTTATCTTTTAAAATCCAATGTTTTGGATGTAAAACTACAGTTCAAAATATGTAAACACTCTCATTACATGCCCTAACTTGTATACAGAATCATAATCCAGGTATCAGAAGAATAAGTTGAACAAAACATTAGAATTTAAATCAGTGTCAGCTGTTTGTAACAGATGATGTAGTTTATGACATCATGATTTACAATTTAATTTTTTTTTTTTACATAATTAGTGTAATAAAATAAAACAAAAGGGATTTTATTATTTGAACTTTATATTTTTATGCCAGTGGGCATAATAGTTGTGAAACAAAGATCATTATACATACAAAAACAATGTGTACATTTAAATACATAAATTTCACACTCAAATAAGAAAGCTTGTTATGACATCCTGAATATGCAAAAGAGGTCTTTTAATGATCAGACTAAAATTTTATAAATTCAACCATATCTAAGAAACCACAGTCCATCCAATGCAGTTTTCTGAATTGGTGGTACTCCAAATAAACCCTGAAACATATTTAAAAGAAAGGCATTAAGAATTTTTTTTTTTTATTGGATTGTGTTATGTTTTTTTTCCATATGTCAAAGCATCGGCCGGGAAGTGAACCTGCGATAACCGTCTACTTGCTTGCGAGGTGGCTGCGCTGACCTCTCGGCTACCAACGCTTGATATGTTTTTATTGATATTATTCAAATCTGGATCATTTTCCAAATTTGTTAATATTTTTAAATGATTTGCAAGTTCTAATTTAAATTTATTGGAATGTTTCTGAAATTATGATCAAATCTCAATAGTATTTTTCTTAATAATTTTTGCCTCTCCTTTGTTGTATTAACATAATATTTGTCTAAATCGCATGTTGTCAATAAATTGGCTGTCTGAAAGATAATTGCGCATGTGAAAGACTAGCAAAGCTTTCAATTATTACCAATGTATTAGCATGTATCATGTTTCTAACTAATCAGTGATCAGTTTCTGTATTGAATTTTTTAAGATGACTATAAATTTTGAAATACATATTTTCTGTTAGTCAAATTATAATCTAATTCTACTATACTTTCATTTGGGTGATTTCAAGTTCACTTCTCAATAACATTTTTGTCATTAAAAAAATTTGTAATATACAGTTTCATTTTTTTCTTCTGCAAACTACATAAGTCTGTGTTCTCTCTTATTTCTATTATCAAAACCACATTTTCATATTTCATTCATTTGCCATTTTTAGCATTAAATTTTTACATGACAATTTTAAATGTTGTCTGATCAAAATTGTTTTATACATTCACATAAAAATGGCTTATTTCTTCACTTCAATGAGAACTCATTGGAAGTATAAATCTAAATTATCTGCAATTTCTATCTTTTATGAAATTAAATAACTGATCTTACCATGTTATCTGATGCATCATCAATCTTCATTTTGTTCTTTTTTTATTTTTTATATATAATAAATCATACTCCATTTATAATTTGTAATATTTGTGCCTTTGTATTAAAGCACATATCTACATTTTAAATCAAATTTCTTTTCACTTTTTCTTAAAATTTCACTTAATCCAACAATGAAATCTTCCTTAACATGAATATGATCATCAGTTCTAAGTATCTAAATAAAAGGTCATCATCACATGGCATTTTGGGTTTGCAATCATGGGATTTTTAGCACTCTGTGCCTTCAGTCACCAATGCTGCCCTTCCTGGTGAGTTTGCAGTCTCTTAGTTGCAAGAGCCACAATAAGTGTCATCTGTCATTGAAAATATCTATTAAAAAGTTCATTTCCACACACATTCATACTGCTCTCAATGGAAAACTCAAGTGATATGTCAGGCAACTGAGAAGAAGAACTACACCAACAAGTCAATTAACTTCGTATATAGGCTGATGTAGGTTAATGAGCATTCCATCCATGTTTATATATTTTATGAATAATCATATAATTTTTCCAATGACCAGAACATATGGAGTGGACATTAGCTTTTAGCCATGTTTGGTTCATTTAAAGTATCAAAGATTAACTACAGTTTTTTTTTTTTTCATTTAAAAGCAAATTGTTTTCTGCAGCCTGCTAAACAAATGTTTTAAGTTATAATTGAATGTCTTGTTGTTCAGGATGTCATTTCCGAAGCATTCTATCATTAGAATGAGAAAGTTTTATTCTATCATTCCAAAACCGTAGCACAAAATAATGCAAGAATGATTTTTGATATTACTAGTTAAAATGTTCTATAGATAAAACAATAATTATTGATTTTAATATTTGCATATTGTGGCGTGACACTTACACCTAATTATATATGAGTATGGTATATAAAGATAAATACATGGATCAGCGAATGAATAGATAAATGATTAGAAAGGGAGGAAGGACAGATGTAGATAATAGCATACAAATAAAAATATTTATCACTAAGTAGATATGTATGGACACTTATATAACAGACAAATATATTGACAGATAAATACTCGGATTGATAAGATATATAAATAGATAGATGGATGGATAGATAAATAGATGAATGTATATATAGATGAATATATAGATTGACTGACATTTGTTTAAATAGATAAACAGGCTGAACGGCGGGCAAGGATTATTAATGAGAGAATGAAAAAGAGAGAGAGAGAGAGGGGGGGAGAGGGAACAGAAATTTAAAGTTGATCAAATACTAAACTCTTTAAAGATTTATTATTGTTGCTATTGATAATAAACTGAAGGATCATTTTAGTAATAATTGTTTTTTTCATTAATCGGAATTAACAGTGTTTAGAATTAAAACTACTATAAGAAAAATAACGAAAATAAATTATAATCTTGCGTTTTTCAATTGAATAAAAATTATTCCAAATTTGATTTTTAAAAAAGAATATACCTAATATTAAATTAAAATCACAATAAATGTTTTAAAATATGTTTTAGTATAAACATAAAATATTATATTGATAGTAAAGAAAAATCACCAAAAATTACAAAGTAGTTTACGCTATGCTTTTTTAAAAAATAAAATAAGCAGAGTTTTTGATATTTTTATGAGATAATGTTAGAGTTTTTGATAAAGACATTATGTGATATGTTGGACTATTTCAATCATCTATGAGTGAATGCTGAATATATAGAAAATTTTAAACTTTATTAAGACTTTCCAAATACAAACAACTAGTTAGTAATAACACCCAAATAATTAACACAGGTTAGTAATTACACAAGGTTTCCAGTTATATTATTCTCCACTCTTCTTCAGGTGTTGCTGGCCTATATACACAGTGACAATATTGCTGGCTTATATGTACAGTGTTTAACTCTGCACATATAATATATAATAATACTACTCGAAACATTGTGTAATTACTAACCTGTGTTGTCTATTTGCATGTTATTATTAACAAGTTGTTTGTATTTGGAAAGTTTAAATAAAGTTCAAAATTTTCTATACATTCAACATTTACTCATAGATGATAGAAATAGTCCAACATATCACATCTAATAATATACCATCATCACAAACCTTTAAATCAGTGATTTTATTTTGTTTTTAAATAAACAACATTTAATTATTTAAATGTTTAAATTAGAGTGAAGCAGTATAAAAAATAATAGAATGGTTTCATTTCTTGGGAATTGACAAGAACTTTGAAATACTAGAAGTCATGAGTGGGTTGCAATCCATAGATCATGAACTCCAAGGGATGTTACTTTACATCTGCACTAAATCACACAGAACAAAGAGTACATGATGGCTATAAAATGTGATGGGAATATAAATTCATGAAGACATATAGGAATCCTTGAAGATAAATGCACATGATGGGAAAATATTGGAATCTTTTTATTAACTCAACCAGCTATGTGATGTACTATTACAGTCTACTTTTATTTAACACATGATTGTATTATTTTTAATCAGAACAAGATCTACCCACTATTTAATGTATTAATATAATGAGTAGAAGATAGTGAATACTTTTTTTTTTTTCATCTTCAAACAATATCTCATGAGGTACTTCTTAGCATGTCTTTTTACCACACCAATGATTCTAGCTTTTAAACTTGGATTAGATAAAATTAGGAATGTTTAGATAAATTTCCAGGAAGTTTAGAAGATTTAATTTAGGCAGCCTCTTTATTGATCTTCCCGATAATTACCCAATTATCTATTGGTAAATGCTTTTTTTTTTTTTTTTATAGCTATGGGGTAAAAAATAACAACTTGTCTGAAATTATCTCATTTGCATACATACGCATATGTATATAAATAAAATATTTTAGTATGAATGTTGGTCTAACCACGTTTTGATTTGTAGTTTGCTCTTTTTCTTAGTAATAGTAGTAGTATTAATAGTAATAAAATGTAGGTATACCTATGAACAATTATTTTAATTATAATAAACGTAGGAGTAAGTATGCTAGGTTAAGACAATTGATGTTAAGAGGTAGCAAGAAATAATAAACTACCATTGGCACTATTCCAGCAATCTGGACTTCTCAACCCTCCTTCAAGTGGAGAAACTACGAATACACGAATAAATAAATTACAAAATTAATTTAAATAGCATTAATTGAAATTAATTTGCATTTTTGATAAATGAGATTTATGATGTTTTTAACAATATAATCTATTAATGAAACGCAACGTTTATAATTTATTCAAATTCTTTTTTTCGTTGGTTTAATTAACTATTTTTTTTTTTCGTTCTTTTTCATTAAAATCGCATTTTCTAGTATATTCATTTCACAGTTGGCTCATTAATCTTATGTCTTTTTCTGCCCTTTCAAGATAAAGCAAGCCTGTGTTCTATTACAAGGATAACCTTTACACATACCTTTGTTGCAAACATGATTTAAAACATAATTGCACTTATAAAAATGTTGTAATTTCAAAAACTGAAGCAAGTAGAATTGACAGTTAATTGTTTTTAAAAAATACACATCTAACAATATATATATAAGCGTTTTTTTTTTTTAAAAAAAAAAAAAAATCAATCGATCACCGCTCACATTTTATTTTTAAAGTGAATAAACAATTGACTTAATTTTTTATTAATCTTAAATTAAAAATCACGAATCTTTCTGCATATAATTATGTAAAAGTAATGTATTGTTATACCAATAGTGATTATTTTAGTTTAATCCCTTACCAGAACTAACGAGGCGGTGTATATTTGTTTTATTTTTTAAAAATATTGTTGTATAATTTATTGCCCATATTCAGTAACTAAAGTTTATTGTATCAAAGCTTAATCACTCCCTTCTTATGATCAAGTATCCTCTGACCTCCCTAGCAGCTAGCATGGATCTTATGATTTCCCTAGAGCTAACTCTTTGTTTCCTTTTATCCATATAAAGAGCTAAAATTGTTAGTCTATCAATTTTAATGCTTGAATGTCATGTGATCTTTTAAGTGACCAATCATTGTAGTTTTAGGCCAATTTACCGAAAAGTCTTGCTTCATTCAGAAATGCATCTCAAGGATTGTTTTTTTTTTCTCATGTTTTTTTTTTGTTCATGTATTTGAAATTTGTGCAAGTAAAGCAGATTATAAACAGCTTCCAGATTTTTTATGTAATAAAACGGTATGATGAACAAACTGTCTTATATAACAAAAAGAAATCAAGATACTTAGTCATTTATGTTTAAGTTTTGTTTTATGTTAGGTCTTAAAGGCCATGGTGACCATAATGTAATTCTAACAAAATTTCAGAAGTATTTAAATAAAAGCTTAAGTTGGATTAGTAACTAAAATTATAAAGGATATGGCTGAAGCTGCATGAAAAATACTATGGAAAGATATGATAGTTGAATAACTAACTACTGATGCAATTTCATTTTTATATGGGGGGAGGAGATGAATGTAATAAGCTATAGGTCTATAGGAGCATTTCTCTCCTTTCATCTAGTATTATCTATTGCAAGCTTGAGTTGTCATTGTTCACCATGTGTTAGAGAAAGTTAATCCCTACCAAATCAATATCTGGCAATCATTGTTTAGGACTCATTGATTCTCAGATGTTACATATTGGAAACTTGAGTTAGTCATGATTCTCAAATGGTAGGGTAACTTATTCCAGTTCTCAGATCATTTTTGTATTTTGCCTTCATCAATGAGGACATTTCATTGATACTGTAAACACATCTATTAGTATTGGAATTTATCAATACTTACATTAGTACTATAAAATACTTTATTTATCATTGAAAACTCATTAATAAGGTAGAACTATTTATTATAAGTTTGAGTTTTTAATAGTGCCATTAGATCTTCCACACAGAATGGGTTTTGGATTGTGACTTTATCAATGTGAAATGCAAAAGTCAGAAATTGATCTGTGTATGGGGATTGAATTGCACTATTGTATAAACACCATTTATAATTCAAGGTTACCATACATAGAACTAGAGTAAATGAAAGACAAAGGCTTTTATAGGTATAGAAAGCTTTGATATCAAGTCATATTATGTTGCCATTAAATTCTTGGTCAGTGATACATAGTGGATGATGATGTTTATTATTTATATTACGAGGAAAAGAAACTCATGCACAGATGGAAAAAGCAAACATTTTGAGCTATCAAAATAGTTGTAGAAAATATAAAATAAATCAGCACCATTGCTCTTTTTATTATTAACCAATAAATTTTCATTATATAAATAAACAATATGTATTGAAAGCAAAACTTTATTATGAAGTGTTGAGCATGCTTTGGGCTTGATTCAGTAATAGTTGTAGCAATAAATGTAACAGAAGCATGAAGGTATATTATGTAGTCTGAAAATATTGCAAATAATTTGCATATAGTTTGCATTTTAAATTAAATGGTTAGTGTGTTCCATTTTTTGGAGAAGGGAATACAGGATTCCTTTTGATTAATGACATCTTTATCCCCAGAGATGTGCCAGCCTCCTTGACTTTACACTTGGTATCATTGTGCTTGCTGCAGACTGTGCTAAATGATGACCAGATTTAGAGAAATAGTCACAAAAAATGGACTTTTCATCAGTATGAGTTTTAGCTTGGTTGTAACGGTATTTATGTCAAGCTATGAGGATGGATAATTTGGCTCAGCATTTCATGATTGTCTGTACTAATAAAGCTTTGCTCTCAATTCATTATTTGTGTCATGTCCTTATATTACAGTTTCAGAGATAAAGCATTTAAAAATGTTATATTTTTTAAAAATTTCTTTATATTATCACATTTGATTTCAAATGGAAACATGTAGGAAGGGTTTCATCTAAGAAATACATTTATTATCAAATTATGTCTTAGATCTCTTTTTTTAGGGTTCTTTCATAAAACTGTTTAACCAAGAATTGGATTATCTTGAAACATATAAGCTTTATGCCAAGTTTCAAAAAATATTATTTGTCAGATCCACTCATGGAACCAAATAGAGTTGAGCTCTTTAGATGTTAGGGAATTCCTATCTGTAGTTAAAACTTAGCCACTATCATTATCTCATTATTATCTGAGTAGTAAGCAGTCTTTTATGAACCTGTATGTAATGGCTGAGTAATTTGGGCATATCATGATAGAATTGAATGACTTTAACTGCAATTGAGTTCATATTTATTGGAATTCTTACAGACATTATTTTCAAATGACTGAATCTGTTTTATATGTCAAACATCCATATACAAATAACAATAAATGAAATCAATTATTGATATCAATTGTAAGTTCAGTAATGACTATATGCAGTTTGTGGCAGAAATTCTGACATAGGCTGAAAAATTGTGAGTGAATAAGGTTTTTATTGATTCTTATTGGGAGTTGTATATGGAAGTAATTTAATCTTATGATTTAGGAATTCTGTGTATTAAAAATTTTAAAGATGAAACAAGATGGTGATAGTATTATTTATATTTTTCCATAAAAAAAGATCATTTAATTGCTTGTGTTAATTGTAGAATATCTACAGCTTTATCAAAAGCAGTGAGATATTTTCCTCACTTTATGATGAAATATTTTATTGTTTTATATGATTTAACATGGTGGTAACGTGATAGTTTTAGGGGCTAAACTTACTCAAATTGAAGTATGATCTTTCACTTCTGGTGTTCAAACAGCACATCTTCCTGTGTGAATACTTTAAGTAGTATTATTTTCTGACTGGATGAGAAGAAGAGAGTCATGATGTCTTTATTTGAACCAGATGGCGAAAATATAATCAGATGATAATAGTCAGAGCAGAATATGGATAAGAGGAAATACCATTTTGAGCAAAGTTGATGAATAACATTAAAGAAGTGATCCAAATTAAATTTTGAGAATATATATATATATTATATATTAAAAGCTGAAATTAAAATTTGTCTGAAGGTTTGTAATGATGGTATATTATAAGATGTAATATGTTGGACTATTTCCATCATTTATGAGTGAATATTGAATGTACAGAAAATTTTAAACTTTATTTAAGCTTTCCAAATACAAACAACTTGTTAGTAATAATACACAAATACACAATACAGGTTAGTAATTACACAATGTTTCGAGTAGTATTATTCTCCACTCTTCTTCAGGTGTTGCTGGCCTATATGCACAGTGACAATATTCACTTACAAGTTGAACTCGCACCTTTAGATTCTTGAATATTGAATTTTAAGGCAAACGCTCTACCAACTGAGCTATTTTAAATAAGAAGCACACACATATAAATTACGAGTATAGCAAATAAACAATATTATGAACAATATTTAAAATAAGTATACTGATAATAAGAACTATTATGAATAAGGTTCAAACAAAATAAATCGATAATAAGAAGTATCATGAAAATTATATTCAAATTTACAAAGACGTACTATCTTTTAAAAGAGAAGACAAATATCTTCTTTTGATTCAAAGCTTTACTCATATAACAATTTAAGAAAGGGCAACTAATTTATACACACTTGCAGAGAATCTTATAGGCATTTAGAAATAACCGTTTTTAATTAATATTGATTATTTCAGTCCTTAATTTTTGCAACACAAATCATAGTTTGCTCAGAGTCCAGCATAAATAGTATAGTTAACTCACAAGTTCTGGAATATTTATATATGCAATATTCTTCTCATCAGTAAGAAGAGTTACATCGGTACTAGTTACTTAGCCAGGCTTGGTCACTTGATGGCATTGGTGCCATCCAAAAACAATACAATGCAATGCACATCACCTTACAATAGTACTTTTTGTGATGTATGTGATTTAACATTCTTAAGTAGATAACGTAAGAGCTTAATATTGTCATTTAAGAAGATGGAAAGAATATTTTCATTTTAGTCACCTGAATGGACTCCATATACATATATTTAAATTTTTGTTATTAACATTCATTCATCTACCCATATTTTCCTCATATTTTAACTCTCAGTCATCAATACTTAACTATCCATATTTTGACCATCATTGTATGGCTTGTTGGATTGCCATTTTGAAAGATATCTTAACTTTGCTTAATAATTTTTCTCTTGAATACAAATCTTTTACATCCATTCTGTACTTGAAGCCTAAAGTAAGGACACAACTTTCTAGACTTCTAATTTGTAATCCACAAGGTTTTCACAGTTTTACCATAATTGCAGTTAAATACAAAAAAGTATACACACATTATTTTCATATACACTATTTAGTTTTTTGTGATATGTTGAAATATGTATTCAGTATAAATAAAAACTGACAATTAGAATCTTTAAATATTTGAGATGGTATTGATTTATATAGGCAGTTTATAAATTCTTTGACCCTGTAGCAGAAAGCCAATAGAAAATAAAATTCAATGATTTGCTTTCGTTAAAAAAGAAGAAAGTAAAAAAAAAGAACATTTTTTTTATTTCTTAATTGTACAAGCCAAATTGATTTTTGTTTTCTTTGCCTTTGGAAAATATTTTGCTTAAAAAATATGATGGGGAAAAAAATAATTTGATAAAAAATAAAAACGATAAAATTAGGGGCTTTTTATTAAATAAAAGAAAATCTTTTAAATACCTAGAGTTGCTTTTAGGGGCGGGGGGGGGAGCGTACTCTTTTCTTGTTATTTTTTATTAATGTCAGTCTATATATATGTTTAAACATCATGTCATATCCTAAATATCTTACCATACAATTATTTTATAGGAATACCTGTGATGTATTCTAGTATAAAATCGTATAACATTTCAACAGTGCTTAGGGGTATATAAACCATTAGGAAATTTTAAAAAAGCTAATAGCGTTATAATACAGGTAAAGAAAACCTTTCCAAAGTATTTTCAAATTTGTAAATTGTTCAGATTTTAAAATCTCTAATTCCTTCATTTAAAATTCATATTCTACTAGATAGAAAAAAAAAGAGTTTGTTATAATTAGTTATTAATTATAGTATATGTATTTATTAAATGATTTTCCCCTTAATTTGTTTGAAAATGTATGTATGCACTATATGATTTATTGTATAAGATTAAAGTTCACTTTTAAAATTTTGTTTTGCTAGTATAGTTTTTGATTAACATATAAAAAAAAAAAAATACGTTGTTAAAAAATTGCATTTAATTAATTTAATGACTATTGTACCAAAACGCAAAAAAGAAATATATTTTTTTAAAACTGCAGTTTATTATATATAACTTTAAATAAAAGTGTGGAGTATCCATAAATTAATTAGTTCAATCAATAATAGAGTATTTAGTTTGATCTCATACTGTACTGCTTGAATTAATTAATTTAAGATATCTCATGCTTTTAATTAAAATTATATATAATAATCAAAATTGTCCAAGAAAATAATTTTGTTTTGCTGTTTAGTGACTTAGTTCTCAATTTAAATAAAAACATTTTTTTATAAATATTATATTTTGTCTTCTAATATTTGGTTATATACATTGGAAATCATTTATAAGACTTTTGTTTTTATGCAAACTGTGGTTTGAAAAGCAAGTTTTTCATAAACAATTAAGAGAAATTAAGATTTAATCTTTCATTTCTTTTTGTATTTTATTTAACTGCACAATATATCACTTCAATTTTTCAAAATCCTTTTTCCAAAATTTCTTTTTTCATTAAACAGGAAAGCTGTTCCTTTTTATTTATTTTTTTTTTAAAAAAAAATCTAAAAGTTGTTCTCAAAATTTTAGTAGTTGAAATTAAAGTATTTTTTTTTCCATTTTTTGTTCTAACCCAAAAATATTGCATTGCTATCTATATTGGATGTGTGTAAAATTTTAAGAAAATCAGTTTAATAAAAGTAGAATAAAATTTAGATACAAGATTTTAGTTTTTATTAAGGCATTGATTTTAAAAACACCACTAAAATTTCATTCTCAAAGTAAATGGAAGTGTTTTCTTAAAAATATACTACCTTCTATTGGGTATGACTCAAAATTTAGCAAACTGATTTAAATGTGGTTTGAAATGTAGTCTGTCAACATTGTTTAACTTGGGCAATTCTGGAATATTGCTTTGTTATTGAAACTGAACACTGGTACAAAATTTGAAGAAAATCTGCTTGGTAGAAGTAGATTAAAAATCAGTTACACAATTTGATCTAAACAAATATAAGTTTTCTGTTAATTATGCTAAATAAAAGCATTTAAATAATAGATTTTCTGATTACTTGTTTTCTATTTAGAGGAGTAAAATTGTTTGAATCATTCTTTCTTATGTAAACATCTTATTATTTGCATGTTTAAATATATGTTATTTTCAATTATCTATCTTAACAAGACAATAGTAAGTTGAGAAATCATTTCTATCATTAGACATTGATATGAAATTGCAGATAAATGATGTTGTTTCTGGTTTGATGATTACTAATTGTTGGTTATTATTTCTATATTTGTGGCAGATAGCATTCTGCATATTGATTTTTCTATATGCTTTAATTATCATTTGGCAAATGTAATAATGTCAAAAAAAGTACTTGTTTATACTGTGTTAATTAATTTAAATTAAAACCCAATTTTTGAGGATTTAATTACTTTTTATTCAATTTAAATTTTATACATATTCATAACTGTTTAAATATGTATACCTATATGCATCTTGACAGCTGATATTTTATAGGACCACTCTCATTGCTAGTTATTTCTGGTCAGTTACATATGAATGCTTTATTTGTTTATTCGTTTGATTATCATTAGGTGTTCCTTATTTACATATATTTCTTCTATAATTGTTGATTTTTAAATTATTATATATATATAGAGAATCTAACAGAACTTCCAAGTCATAATTTATTTGTTAGAAAATTATTAATAATTTTAGAAGTAGCTGACATTAATTAAAATGACAAGTAATGCCAATAAAAAGTAATAAATAAGAAATGATAGCAATTTTTATTGATTTTAAATGAGAATGTATATGGAGTGTTTTTCTAAAGAAACATGAAATGTATTTTCATTTTTTGAATAACTGCCTTGCTGATTGATTTACTATTAGGACTCTGTGGAAATGAAAGATTATTTATTGATGTAGTGTCAAATATCTTGCAAGAAATCAGCACAATCAAAAAGTGACATGTCTGAGGACTAAAAATTTATAGTTTGAGCAGCAACTTAACAAAATTCTTTTACTAAATTTATATATATACGTATAACTGAATTTAGAGAAGTGCTCTCCTTAAGTCAAGTTGAATTATGCTTTTAAATCTATGTAAAAGCAAATGTTCAAATTACAAACTATGATAAATTAAAACCAACTGGTTTGTTTTCTGAATTAGTATTGAGTACTTCTCAATATTATATTAATAATTTTTTTATAATGTATATCAGTTGTATAAGATGGATTGGATAAATATAGAGAGCTTGAAAGTCTGAGTTCAAGTCCTTTATACTTACATTAAAATTTAGTACAGGCACTATACATATATTTAAATATTATATATATTGTGTGTGAAATATTATGGAAGTAAACTCCTCTTCACACATGTGCTACAAAAATAGACACACTCGCCCATTAATAAATGTTTAAATGCCTATCTTTACCAATAAGAAGAAGCTCTTAATTCATTGTTAATGAATGTTGGTTTATTTTAAAAAAGTGTTTTGAGCTTAGATGAATCACCTGTCCTTTTAAATTCTTTATTGACAGATTAGTGTGTGTCTATTTTATAGCACAAGTGGAGTAAGAAATTTATTTCCACAATATTTTATGTGTACAAATTGTTATATCATCAAATGTGTATATATATATATATATGTCCATGCTAACACACCTATAATAAGCTTTATTGATATTTTAAGCAAGCCAAATATTTTTTTATGTTGTTATCTATCAGATTGTAGCTGGTTGCTTCCCATTGACAATAATTGATAAATCTTGCATGTCTCTAACAAAATAAACTTAAATTTATATTGACTGAAATAAGTTTATATGAGTATAAGGTGTCTGCATTATGACCTCTATTTCCCTCTCCCATCATATCAGTATTCTGGAAATTGGTCAGTTTGCATAACCTAACCCTACTACTAACCCTATATTATATTTTTAATCTCAGTAGCCATATTGAATTAATTATGACAAATCTATTTTGAAGCTGGTTGGAATGTTTTTTGAATACGGCATTTCATAATTTTTTTTTCTTATTAGATAAAGATCATGATGTAACTATGAATATTGGGATGCTAAAATAAATCATGCTAAAAAAATAGATATACAATTGAAAATTACTGCCAACAATTATCAAATTTTATGGCTTTATTATAAAACTTTATTGTTCATGTGCATCAGTCTGTCTTTACTCTTTGAATTTAATGTCCTTAAATGTATGCTTACAGTTATGTGTAATATCTAATGGTCCTTGCTGATATGTTATTTAATGCTGTGGTATAGTGTCAGACTTTAAAGCATAAATACTTCATATTGATTCCACTACTATGAATTCCAGTGCTCAACCTTCTTATGAACACTCAAGCAATGAATACAATTGATTATTTATTTCAAATGCTGCTGAAGAGAAATGATACATAACTTTATAATATATTAATATCTTATGTCTTGAATGTGTCCAGCTTACTTATGGTTCACAATTATCATTACTGTTTAGACATTCTGTTTTATAAATAAAATGTAAATATGCTTCATGTGGTTTTATTCAAACTTATGATATTTGGGTATATTAGATGAATTGTAAGTAAACATTTTTTTCGATAATTATGAAATTAGCATTGGGATTTGAAGGGTTAATTTGCTGATATACAGTATTTAGAAAGATTGACAGAACTTGGAGAAAGTTAGAAATGAAAATAAATGTGCTTAAGGCCTAAACATGAAAGTAGATAGAGTGAAGAAAAGATTAAGACTGAATGGTAATCATGAAATGGATGATTATTTTGAGATTTTAAATATTTGGGAAATTGGAAATAGCAAAAAGTAAGTTTGATTGAGCAGAGGGTTTTTTGTAGTGTATTAAAGATAAATATAAAAAGACATACTAGTGAATGCTTTGCTTTGGTTATTGATTTGCATAGAAGAAAAACTTAGACAATTAAAAAATAAGTGAAATGGAAATCACTAAAAGAATGTGAGCTGCTAGTTTTTACGATAATCAAAAGGTCACATGGGAAAATTGTGATCAAGAATATAAGAGTAAAGAAAAAAAATTGGAAGTAAATAGCCATAAAGATATATTATAAATAACTTTTAAAAAAAAATGTAGTGCATAATTCACCAAAAACTGAAAAAAAATCTTTTTTTTCTTCAATAATGATTGTGATTGTTATATGTAACTTGAAATAAAAATGTGGGACATTCATAAATTAATTCAATTAGTAATTTTGAAAATATTGATTTAATTAATTAATTTATGAATGATCTATGCTTTTGTTTTAAGTTACATATAACAGACAAAATTAGGGGTGAAGAAAGAACTTATTTTTTGTTTTGGTTCATTACTAATTAGCTAAGTATTTTTCTATAAAATATTTTTTATATGTTATAATAATGTAGAGAATGGTTAATACTGTCCATGTCTTCAGATATTATAAGCTTATTAAAACAAAGAATTATATTTTCTCATGTTTTTTATTACATCAATTAGAAACTTATTTCAAGAATATATATTTTTTAAGTGATAATATGAAAATTCCAAGTATTTTTTAAATAATAATGTGAATATTTATAGTTTGCTAGAATAGTTGTACAAGAGAGAGAAGCATAATAAAAGAATAAAATAAATAATTTTTTCGGTTTCTCTCCCTTAATTTTGTCTATTGGTTTTTAATTTTTTTTTTTTTTAAAAAGAGAGATTTAAGTAAAATTGTAAGAAAAATGTTTTAATATTTTTGTTAAGAAATATTGTTTTTAATTAATTATAGTTGTTTTTATCTTTTTATCTTACTGAAACAAAATGCAGTATTGTTCAAATAAAAGTGCCATTAAAGTATTATACTGATTTTGGTAGTTAAGAAAAAAAATAATTGCAGAGAAAATTTTCAATAATTAAAGTAGGATTGGAACTATTAATTAAGAAAAAAGGAGGGAAATAATCTTTTGTAAAAAATAGAATATGTTGGTTAGGGTTCAATTCTGTCATGTTTGAGATAATTGGATGGATATAATATTATTTCAGAAAAGTAAGATATGTAGAAGGTTAAAGTTTTAGTCTACTCAGAAATTTGTTTTTGATTCAGATTTTGAAAGAAAATGAGCATTAGCAGTCCATCTGTGATGAAAACAATGAGAAATAATATTGTAGTCTGAAGTAAGGCTAATCTCATTACTAATATGAAGAAGGTTTTTGATGTGAAGATAACCATGTGCTAAGTTTTAGTTAAAAGGGAAGCGTCATTAAATCTACCATGTAACCTGTTCATTAAAATAAAATATAAAATGAGATTACTCCTGGAGGAAATTTGCAACAAACTTTGTGTTTAATTCAAGAGCATGTCAGTCTGTATTATCCTGACCTTAAGATTATTATAGTGAAGAGTGGTTAAATTCAGTCTGTACTATGCTAATGTTTACCTTTCCTAGACATCTGTATTAATGTGGTCATTATCATCATAATAGAAATTTGAATGCACAAAAGGAAAAAGATAATGGAAGAATTTTTTGAAAAAGAGGATGATGTAAATTCAACCCTTGAAGCTTACAAAAAACTGAAAGTTATAATTACAAAAGAAGGGCTAATAGAATGGAACTGTGATAAAATAATATGTTGTTCATGTATCCACCTTCATTTATACATTTTCATTTATATAACTACATTTATAAATAATTTTTTAATATCACTAATAATTTTTAGTAAAGAATAATTTTGATTTTTTACATGTTTTTTTATTAATTGTATTTTCCTTCCAAAATTTGTAAAAATGCTTATGGAATATTCCTATTTTCATTAAAAAAAGGGAAGGTTTTAGCCAATTTTATTTTTTATTTTATGTGTGAGATATTGTTTTCAGATTTAATTATTAAAACAGGTGAGTAAACAAGAAAGTAAATGTTAATTCATTTAATAATAAGAATCAGCTGGTTTTGCTATATGAAATTATATTTTTTTGATAAAAATGTACGAGACTTGGAATTATCGTATTGTCATATTCATTAAAACAGTAGCAAACTCTCCATACAGTAGTGCCACCTAATGCATGCCATAATAATCCATTGATGCCTCTTCATCTAATATCCCCAGACTAGTTTTTAGCTTGTGGCTTGATTTAGTGAGGAACCTTGGATCTGAGAGCACTACATTTTAATCTTAGGATCTAATGCAATCCTCCAGAAGCCACTTTTATATATTTATTTAACTATAAAGTTATGAGTTCAAGATAAAAGACACTCACTGTTGAAAGCCACAAACCAGAAACTAGTCTGAGGATGAGTAGGTATTAGATAGGGATTTTATGCATAAACTTTCTTGCATTCATTGGTTATCAACACTTTCACTGTGTGGCACTACTGTATAGAGAGTTTATTTTTTTAGCAGCTTGCATAGAGGAAATGATGATCATATAATGTCATATCTTCTGAATTTATTAATTTAGTAGTTACTTTATTAAATAATTGCTAAAAATCATAGTGTTAAGGTTTTTATTCCTCCAGCTATCTGTTTAAATTGGCAGTTTGTGAGGCTTGGTTTCATTATAGTATAGTGTTTGATGAGATTTGTAAATTATTCCAATAAGATTATATAAAATAAGGTGATTAAACATATATATATATATTCATATCTTTTTTTGTTCACATTTGCAGTTTTTAGGATCTTTTGATCCTGAGCTAGCTCTAGTTATATTGTTGTGTTTGGTCATGTAAATAGTTCTTTGGATGATGCAAAGGTTTATATATTTTCAAAGTCCAATCACTGCATTTTATTTATATAGACTAGGAATTAGTTTATAGATGGTCTGTACTCTCATAAGATCCTATGACCAGAGCAGTAATAGTGATCAACATGTATTAGAATCCCAGCATTTTTTTATTATGTGATAGTTTAACATTTAAGTCTGTGTGTGTAGATGGTTGTTTTATATTATGCCCTATGTTTGGCAGTGGCTAGATAATTAGACTTCATTTTAATATTAAAACTCTTTTATATCAAGTCACAAAGAATGATTAGCATAACTACTTATTTAATTTAATGCAGCTTCTCTCATGATTTTATATCTATTTATTTTATATTTGTTTAATTATTTTTGGCTATGTTAATTGACATTGTGATATTTGTGGGTGTTTCCCATCTCTTCTTATTAAAGAGGAATTGAACCCAGATTATTAAGTTTCCTACAGCCATTCATTCTGCCTATTTCCTATAGGTACAATATATTATTTTTTAGTTTTTTGTAGTCTCTTATTTTGCAGCTGACCTTTAATTCATATTCAAATTTAAAAACTTTTAATGCAATTAATGTCACCATTTTTTACTATTAGAAATGAAACTAGTATGCATTAAAAATTATTTACAAGTTTTTTTATTTTTATAATGGTGGCATTTTTTTTTAAAAAAAGCAAGTTTTAATTCAGCAATCAAGATAAATTAACATTTTTTTCTTTTTCTATATATATACTAATTAATTGTTAAAGCTTTTTTGTGAATTAGTCATCAAATTCAATGAAAATGTGTTATAATATGTATATATGTCACCATGTATTATTGCATCACAGAAAACGTCTTGAACCCCATGTAAATGGGGTTCGAATTTCAGATTACCACCATTTTTAAAATTGATAAATAGTAGGACAATCCTAAAATAATTTATAAAACAGATATTAGGAATTTATTCTGCTCAGTTTTTTTGGGCCTCAAAGAGGAATCAAAAGGTTCTCTTTCAATTAATAGCAAACTCCTTATTGCAGCTATTAAAAATTTATTGTATTTTACATTTTATTGGTTGGTTTTTACTAAATAAAGCTCAAAAGAAGAATGTTGGATAGTTGAGAGTGACAGCTTTTTTTTTCAAAATTTAGACGAGTACACTACTGTTGTTTATTACAGAAGATTATACTTATATGTTAAATAAATAAGAATTAAAACAAATATGACAATTTTTTTAAAGACAACTAACTATTAACTAAATATCATAAAAGTCATTTTAGAAATTCAAAGCTGGAGATAGATCGACTAATGCCTTTATTAAGCTTTTCAGTTCTGCCGTTGCAGTTATAAATTTAGCAATCTTTAACTATATGATTTATGATTTGTGCTTGTCCATGTTTATGTAGATCAGTGACTGTTAAATTATGTTTGTGGTTTGGATGACCACATTGACCATTAGCTGCTCAGTTTTTGAAGAGAAAACTCCAGTTATACTTAATAAGATCAAATCCAGTTTTCTTCATTTTTAGTTCTGGACAAAAATTTGTTGTGAATGTCACACCATACATTTTTGATTTTAAATTCTTCTTTGAACATCTCAAAGAAGGATTTTGATTTAAGTTTTAGAAGATTAAACTATAGTTTGCGTTATTAGCAAGTCCCAGGTTTTTAAATATTTTCTATAAGGCCATTTTTTTCTTTTATAATAAGGAAAATCAATCTAAATATAAATTGATAATAAAAATCTAAATACATTAAGCGCCAATGTTGTTCTGCTAGGATCAAGCATTTAGATTTCTAACACATTTGATGAGGTTGAGTTGTAGAAGAAATTAGTCATATAAAAATACAATTTATTTATTTTGTTTTAGAAAGTAGATAACAATATTAAAATGAGAACTGCTTGGGAAGGAGCACTGAAATTCATTCAGCTTTTTGCTATTAATAAGTGCAATTATTATTATATGCATATTAAATAAACTTGCATAGATGTATGGTTTATTTATAGCATTTGAAATACACTCGTGTGTGTTATGTTATTAAACACGTTTATCAACTATATCTAGCAATAACATTTAATCACTGAGTTGGTGTTCGTTTGTCAATTTTTGCCTACCTCTAAAGGCAGTTTTTTTCGGTGACCTTAATTTTAATTATATCATAAACTTCACTTAATGAACCTTTTAGATCTTTAAGATCTATATAAACTGCTTTACATTTGTTTGCTTTTTCCCCTAATTCCAATATATTTTAATGATTTTCTTTGATTATATTAATAATTTTTATGTTTCACATAATATTAACTGCTTCTTTTAATTCCCAAAGTTAACAAACATTTTCTAGTTTGTCACCATTTTATGGTTGTCATTGCATTTAAATTGCTTCTGTTATAATGCGATGTATAAACAGATTAATGTTAAAAGCTATAAAATGGTTGTCTATAAAAAAAGATTAATAGTTCACATCTTTCTTTTGAACTTCTCTGAATAGCTTTTACGTCTTAAATTGATTATTTTGAAATTGCTACTGGGGGTTGGCACATTTTCTTTTATGGGCTGAAATTTTATTCTTCATCGTTTTATATTTTATAGTTTTTTTTAACGCATTATAATATACTCACACACATATTTTTATATCTAGTCACTTTTAAATAGGTTTTGGCTCTACGTGACTGGCTGTTAATTTGTACATCTTTCAATTCCAGGTAGCTCTCTCCACTTATAATGTTTAGCATTTATGTCTAAAAAATGATGGGTTTAACTGCGTCATGTTGACGATGTTTAAGATTAGATACATGACTTGCTTTTGTTGTATATACATTTTGGATACGAAGTATTGTTATATAGAAATAATAAAAAATAAGAACATACATGTTTTGGTGCAGTGATAGAATAGTGGTCTTTAGTGATCATGGTTTATGGATGGTGGATTAGCTCTGTCACTTTGGGTGCTATGTCTTCTTACAATATCTCCAAGCAATAAATCATTTGATTTAATTTGGTGTTAAAATTAATTGAATGGTTAGATGGTCAGGAGTTCATGTTTTTTGACCACTAGATGTATGTAAAATTGAACTTCATTCTTAAAACCATTAATTATTGAGACTATCACTTTACCATTCTCCTTAATCAGTATTTTCCTTTTTAAAATTTTAGAGATGATTATATTCTTATTTATAATGTGGTTGTAATAAGGAAATGAAAGATAAAGGTTAACATGATAGGCTTAGAATTCATAGTTCGACATTTGCTCCATCAGAAGTTGAAGCTTTGTTATATTTTTGCTTTCACATTTGACACATCGACCAGACCAGATAAATGTGACACTTTTTCATCCATCTTTCAGTAGTTAGATATTCATTAAAAATAACTGGATGGGCTATTGTTTGATAATTAATAAATTAGATTATATATGTATAGCTGTGATTCATGGATCTTAAGCTCCAAAATCAACCATTCTATGGCATTAGTAACTTACATCTTTTTAATTTCTATTTATCAATCAATACTGGGTGATTAGCTGCTTTTGATCTAAACAGTCTTAATGTTCATTTGGTTGGAGTGGAGAACTGACTATTGATTTTTTTTTTCCAATTTGTTCATTCAATTTTAACTCAATTTTAATTTAGCAATGCAGAAATAAATTATTATTACTATTACTTAAAAATCTGTGCAATTGTTTAATATATTATCCACAATAATGGGAAAAAAATTATAGTCTCAATTGTTGGGAATCATCACGTGATAATGTGTCTAATCTAATGTTAGAACATAATTGATCTAGACAATTGAATAAACTGAATGGTTGTCAATTAGTATTTTAACCAAGTGTGAAATGATCCACTAAACTTCAGTTTTTGTATCCACCATTTTCCATTGTGCTTCCATAAGTTGTCACTTACTGGAGAAGCCACAAAATATTAAATGGTTTATTGAACCAAAATATTTAAATAATGAATGGTATTGTGATAAATAATGCAATTATGGCTGATTATTCTCTTACTCAGTGATTTATATGATATAGTTATTGATTACATGATATTGTTACACATTATATTCATAGAGCATGAGTGGAAGTGTAGTTTGCTTCCATCTAAATTACATATGTATCACAAACCTTATGTTATTTAATAATTACATCCATATAAATTAATGATGTTAATTATTGTAGATCATTAAAAATGAGATGATTTTTTTGCTTTGGAATATATAATTCAAACCTTTACAAGTCATAAGATGATTTAAAAATCTGGCTTTTAAATAAGATTACATTCTATTTCCAGCACTGTAAATGATTGTTGGTTTATTTAAGAGTAAGTTTTTCAAAATGGATGGACATTTGATGTGGAGTGCTGCTTGTTTACAGCCCATGAGTAGAAGGCTGGTCATGTGTTCAAATCCTCCAACCCCAAAATAGTATGCGCTGAAGCTAATGATTGTAAAAGGAAGATTAAAGAGGCGTATTTTATCATCAAGGATAACAACGCAATCAATAGATGTGACACATGTTTTGCTATCTCAAGAAAATGGACAAGTTAATTTGCATACGCATTTACATACATTATCATTTATCAATGTCAGCAATGATTTAAAATCTATTTTGGCCATGAATATGAGAGACAAAACTTCAAAAGTACTAGGCCTGGATTAATTTATTTTAATTGTTTTGTTACCACTAACAGCTTCTTCACCCAGCATGTTAAAGCGCTTATATATACTATTCCGTATAAATTGCAAATTATATACATTGTGTATAATATATTGCTAAGGTAACCAAATGTCTACTTTCATCCTCATATGAGAATTTTTTGCATTAAGATTTATTGTAATATATCACATATGAAATCTAGGCTGAGCACAGCATCTGTCCCAAATTTACATACATGAAAATTATATATTACAAATATAGAAATAAATAATAATTAGCACCAGACACTCAGAAATAAGCATTTCAAGAAGGGGGGGGGCAGCAAAAAAGATAAAGAAAAATAAATAATACAATAGAGATGAGTTTTGTGGTCATTATGCAAACTAATCTGTAAACCACAAATATGTCCACGTGTGACACATGTAGTTTTATTTTTCTGTTTATTTGCTTTTTTGAAATGTTTTCTTTTAACTTATTTGAAATAAAACTTTCTGAAATATTTCAATATCTTGTCTAAACTCCCAATACATCTCCCTATATTATTTTTTAAAACTATAGTTGAACTAAACTTTGTATTGAAACAGGATCTGCATAATCCATTAGAAAATCATGCTCAATTTCACTTTAAAATTTCTCTTTAGAAAAGTCTTATATTATTCCTTTATTTTACATATTCATTCCAATGAAGATGAGATTTTATCATAATGAACTTTATAGCATATACAGCAAATTGAACAATATATTTTGATTTTATGATATTGCCTTTACATTTTTATTATATTATGGAGTATTCTTAAGTATTTCTTTTTCTAATCGCTTTATATTACATTGACATGGTATCCTTGTCACATGACCATACTATTAATAGGTTAGTATACAGTGTTGTGGTGAAATACACTATTTTTTTCTCTAAATCAGCAGTTGAACTTGGGAATTTTTTAACGTCTTAACATCTAAGTTGATTTTTTTTTTACTTGAAAACCTGTCAGGGTATTTGAATTGGCTACAAATCTCAAGTTGATGAACTAATAATTATTGGAAGATTTTTAATTTACCATTGAATTATATATATATATATTCATCTTTTGATCAGTAAGTAGCTTGAACAAGTTTGTTATTGTTTACCTTCAGTCTGCTTAACCAGTTTAATAGATTGATGTACTTTAATATTGCTTGGCGGTGGTTTTAACTTAATTAATATAATGGAGTCTCATTTATTACATAATATATTGCAACTGTAACAAATCTGATCACAGCTCCGATTAGTTATATTACAAAACTGCATTTAAAAAAATGTGTAAACTGCCGCGTGTGTACTTACTTGCCCCTATATGCAAGTGATTTGAGAAAACTGCCTAAAAAATTAAAAAAAAAAAAGTGAGTTAATGCATTTAATCATGTTATTAAATGTTTTTTAAAGTTACTTTCTAATGAGGTGGCAACAATAAAATTATAAATTGCAATGTAAAGGAAGAAAGAAAAATAGTTTGGTATGCACAAGCATTTTGAATTGCATAGTTTCTAAAAATCTAAAGCATTTTGAAATCTTTTTATTTTGCTTTTTTTGAATAAAGGTTTAAATAAAATCTACTATCACATTTTAAAATTAAAATTATGATAAAACTAAATATGATATTAAAATTTTGGAGTTAATGTTTTAAAAGTTATCATTTAAAATTTAAATGTTGGCAACGATTTTTTTCTTTTTCCCTATTTCTAACTTATGTAAATAAATAGATAAAGAACTGTTTTTTTCTTTCATTCATTTACATATCAAATCATAATATCTCTGTAAATTAGTTTCCACAACATGTTATGAAGAGAATTAAAAAAAATGTTTTCCAAAAAAAAACATGACGTTGTAAGGAAATAGACCAAATCTTCTAATTGGTTGGTGATGAATCTGTCATTCGGAAAACATTTGTTGAACAACATGAAATAGGTACAAGTAGGTTTAAGGTATTCCAGTCCAATCCAGTCAACCAATCTCATCTACTCTGAAGATTCAACGTAAGAAGCAGTGTTGTAGTGATCCAATGCTGAGGAGAGAAATAGCTGGTTAAAACTGTTTTTCATTGTAAGTCTGATTGCTAACTGTTTTTCAAGTATTTTTCAATATTCCAATTATAACAACTATATGATGTTTGTATCTAGGAAAAAAGAATATATGCTATATGTGACTAACCATCAAAAAGCCACGACAGCATAAATACCTGGTAAATGCAGTCAGATCGAAACTAATGCTAAAGTTTGCCAAAAACCAGTCAGTGCCTGCTTTGATAATATCATGAAGTAAGAAATGGACAATGCCATAAGAACTACCAAAGATATGCTGAGACTATACCCTGTCTAATGTCACCACTGCTGCTTTTTCCTGTCATATATCACCATTGCCTAAGGAGAAGTATCATGTTTGGAGGATATATTTAAAGAATGATATCTTCAGAAAAACATCATTTGGAATTGTTTACTTATTACATGTGCTAAGATCTTTTCATTATAGATATTATAAGATATTGAACTTATATTTAAAATATCATTTATTACTATTATATTTAATATTTTGTATACACATTAGTAGTTGCAAATATATACACCACAGTTTTTATTTTTCATTGTTAATTAATTACTTTTTTATTAATCTATTTAGTTATGTATGCTTCTAGAATTTATTCCAAAAGATAGCACTTTTAACCTCCAATATGTTTGTAATATCTACAAGCCTCTGAAATCATGCAATTCACTGGGGGACATGCAAGGATAGTGGTAATCCTTTGTAAATGATAATGATCGAAGTTTTCTAAAAGTTACCTTTCTCTTTAGAAGATTTGATACCTTAAAGTTTTACTTTTTATATATATATATTTTCTCATGTGTCATAGTATCAGCCGGGAAGCGAACCCAGTAACCCAGGCCAACTGCTTGTAAATCTGCTGTCGCTGACCTCTCGACCACCAATGCTTGACCACTTTTTTATATTGAAACTAAAAAAAACAATTAAAATACTTTTGGGAAGGCTTTTATTTAAGTCATAAATCATCATATTTGAATTGAATTATTTTATTCAAATTTTATTAACCATTCAATTTTCACATATAAGTATTTATTTAAATCGAAACTTTACTGTTTGTCTTTGTTTTCGGGTTCAAACCCATTTATCATTGAATATTTATCACTACATATTTGGCACAACCAGTGTTATGGGTCTGACAATTCCCTTCTTTTGCTTTTATTTTGCTTTCGTATAGATCCATGTTTGGTGCAAACAATATTATAGCTTGAGCATCCCCTTCCTTCTGCTCAACTTTATATTTGTGTGACACATAATGCACTGGATATTAGAGCATGAATAAATTTAGCGTATTGTGTGTTTACACAATAAGTAACATGCAGTAAATGTTTGGAATGAGTAATAAGATTAGGAAATTTATAAAAAAAATTATGTATTAACATTTTATGGAAGTAGTTGTAGGCAGGATATTTAGTAAACAGCAGTCTATGTGTGTATATATATATATATATATAATACTAAAATAAATAAAATATTCTAGAATACACACTACAAAATTCAATGTACATGTATAAAGTACAAATAAATTCTTGGCTATAGGCATATTGAATTTTGTAATGTGTGTGTATATATATATAAGGATAGAAAAATACGAATACATTTTTGGTTATAGGCATATTGAATTAAGATTAATACCCTAGGCAATATAACAGTGAGGCAATATAAGCATAAAATAAATTTATTAATATGCCAAGCCAGGCTTACAATACAGAGTATCTTTGTCAATGCATAGCTGAGAAAGAGTTAACAAAATGTATTAGCATTTTTCTTAGCATATAAAGATAATTACACTGGGCATAAATTTTTAATGAATTTGCATGTTTGCCTATGTGGTAATTGTAACCACAAAATGATGAAGCACCTTATCTCTTGTCAGATTGAATGACCAGTATTTGTTCAGGGGAATGATATTAGCTTTAATGTTTATTATATTGACAGAGTTGATTATGTACTTAAGATTCCTTAATTTTCCATTTCTTGTGATTGCTTTCAAAGCAAACAATTTTAGTACCAGCGGGTTTAAAAGAGTGACCAGCACACTTTTTGTGATCAATAAATACTGAGCTATATGAAGCATTATATTTAGCTGTATTATATAGGTAGTCATGCTGTTCATCATAATATCCACTGTTGCAAGATTGGCATTCTAAGGCATATAATATTTGTACCTTGTCATTATTACTGACTTTATTTTTAAAGTTGTTAATTTCTCTGTTGAGAGATAGAGGATATCTAAAGCCAATATTAAAGTTGTTAGAGATAATTGACATTTATTTTGAATATATTATGGTAATAGGCATATTATAAAAATGATAGATCCCCTAATCCTAAACCTTGGATTAATATACCATACATTCCCAATATATATTCAAAATTAATGTCAATTCTCTCTAAAGACCTTAACATTGGCTTTAGAGGCCCTCTATTTTTCATCAGACTCATTAACAACTCACTAAAGATAAGGTCAGTAATGATGACAAGGCACAGCTAATATATGTCTTAGATTTCCAATCTTGCAACAATAGCTATTACGTGAAACATGTGCTAATTTGAAATTTAGATATCTCAGCATATCTACCTATATAATAAAGCCAAATCCAACACTTTGTGTAGTTCAGTATTCATTAATTATGAAAAGATTGCTGGCCACTCTTTTAAACTTGCTTTCACTAAAGTCATTTGTCTTGAAAGCAATCACAAGAAATGGAAAGTTAAGGAAGATTGGTATATAATCAACTCTGTCAATGTGATAAATATTAGAGCCAATAGTGTTTTCATTATAAACATTGGTTGTTCAATCTGACAACATAAATTGAACTTTGTTGCTTTGTGCTTACAATTACCACATATGCAAATTCATTAAAATTTATACCCACTGTAACTATCTTTATATGGTGGTGAAAATGCTGATATATTTTGCTAACTGTCAATCGTGCTTTGATCAAGAAACTCCATATGAAAAGCCTAGTTTAGCAGATTAATAAATTTATTTTATGCATATTTTGCCATATTGTAAATATTATTTACTTATTCATATTAATATACAAAATTAAAAGCATGTGAAGCGCTTGAAGATGATTTGTATATGAAGGCTTGAGACTGGTATGTTTATTTAATGATAATAAATAAGAAAATTACACATGAGTATGTATATAACAATTATGGCAACCACATCTAATATATATAGTATTTATTAACTGTTAATTCAGGCTTTTGATACAGTGTATCTTTGTCAAAGCATGACTGGCATAGTATATATATATATATATATATATATATATATATATATATATATATATATATATATATATATATATATATATATATATATATAATATTCTTTTGGTTCTAATATTTTTTTTTACAATTGTCTGCAACTAAAGCCATGTACATTGTGTTTATTAATTATTTTAAAATTTCATTGAGTCTCTGGTAAGCATTCATCTACCATAGCAGTAAATTAATCCACAAAATTTTTGAAAGTACATTGGTACCTTTCTGTCATTGATCATGATTGTATTCCATCATAATTACTGCCATTTTATCTATTTTATTTATTTTCAATACTGGAATGATACCAAATATTTTTAAGGTTGATGCAACACAACTCCCTGAATTAATTTATTCCTAAGAAATTCTAATATTTTTGAAACTTGCACATGACCATTGTATTTTAAAACTTTTTCAAAACATGCAATGGTTCATTTTCTAATATGAAGCACTATTTTGGTTACAATAAGGTTTACCTTCGCCCCAATCTAAATTAAAAGATAAAGGAAATTTATCATTAAAAGTTTTCATCTCAATTATTGTACTGTTATTCAAAAACATTCAAAATATTTCTTCCACTTTTTCAGTATTATAAGATCAATAGAATTTAATAGGACTGTGATATTTCAGAATCATTTATTGTTTTTAATCTATCAGAAAAGAGATATAAAGTGACCACAAACGTATAACCAATCTCCTTTGTTGCTTTAACCCACCATTCATTTTAAAGTGTTCTTTCAGTGTTTATACTTCTGCTTTTGCTCAATATTCAAGCCACTATTCTATCAAGGAGAAAATGTGTTTTTTTTTTTTTAACCAGATAACTAATAATAAAATCATTATCATAAAATCAGTGGTGATTTTTTTTACTGAACTCAATAATAAATTTAATTATATCTATAACCCATTACTTAAGGGAATTCCATAAATCAGTACATTTCCTATCTATTATTAAAATGGAAGGGGCCGAGAAAATTTGCTACATTTTTTTTTATTATCTTACATAGTCTGATATTAAAACAGGCCAAACTCTCCATACAGTAGTGCCACTCAGAGCAAGCTAGAGTAATCAGTGGATGCCAGAAGGCTTATGCATAAAATCCATATCTAGTGCCTACTTATCCAATACCCCCAGACTAGTTTCTACCTTGTGGCTTTCGTCAGTGAGTGGCACTACTGTATGGAGAGTTTTAGTCTGTGTTAATAACAGTTATGAGACAGCATAAGAAATGGTGATCATGTGATGTTTAGTGGTTTTCTTACATGGTCTGGATAGGTTGTTGAGGATGATTGAATTTTATTAAAGTTATTGAAGTGATGATATTATTAGTAGTAATGATAAAACACAAGTCATTGATAGTACTAATGGAAAATATTGTAAATCTATGTATTTTCAAAAACATAGAAACGTAGAAGGTATAAATTTTGCTTGATGTAAAGTCTTATATATCTGAACGATTAAGAAGTGTCAGGAGATAAGATTGGGATAGCTGCTTTTAGTGAAAACTTGTTTTCCAAAAGAAAAAAATAAATTTGTAACTGATAGATGGCTACATCTTTTTACAAAGAGTGGATAAATCAGTGAAAGGAGACTACAAGGTGTTGGATTTATTGTAAATTCTAATTTAATATATTTTATTATGGAATTTCTTAGTATGTCAAGAAAAAGTCAAGCGGTTTACAATTTGTCTTGCACATTGACATCTGTGTTTCTTTTATTAATGTATATTTCTTAACCTCAGATATAGAGAATTCAGATTAAAAAAAAACGTTTTTATTTTTTGCATCATAGGAAAACATTACAAAACTGAATTACTCTCCTTCAAGATTTTAATGTGTTCATACATTAGCCAAAGATTTGTAGGAAATCACAGTATTTGTGATGTAACACAAATGATCTATTGATATTGAATTTTTGAATTACCTATTGATTGTCCTCATAAAAGCTTAGTTAGACAGAAAAATTGCTATAAATAAACATTAATGTACCCATGCTCAGAATAATTGCGTTTTAAAGATTAAAGTTAGGAATCAAAATATATAAATAATATATACAAAATTATTTTTGTATATTATATATTTTTGGTATATTTTAGTGTTATTTGTTGTTGTTTTGTGCATGCATCGGATATATTTATGAAGTATTTAACATGGTAAATATTATATATAATAATGAAAAAGTTGATATGTGAATATATATATGTACTTGTATTCTTTATATAAAATATATTCATGGATCAGTTCAATAATAAATATATATTTTTGAAAACAGGTATGTTGTATGTTTATTTATTTATTTGTTACTGAACCAATTAAGAGATTGTTTTTAGTTTTATATAAAATATACAGTATTTGGAATGGCTATGTAACTATTCTTAGAGTGATAATAATAATGGAAAAAATAATAAGAACCTTGACACTATACACTTGACAAGACGAAGAATATCTTCACCATCACTATTTCTATATGGAAGTATTTTGTTAGGTTTTTGAACTACAGGAGGCTGCTTAATGAAGATTTTGTTTTTCATATTTATAGATAGCATATGAACCATACTTTTCATAATTATACGAGTTTTGATTTCACTTACAATACAAATTTAATATATAAGGGATTCGAACTCAGACTTTCACATGACCCTCAACTCTCCATGCCATCTCATATTGCTGGCCCACCTGATCATACACATGTTGAAGATTGGCTATCTTAATATAAAGCTGAGCACTGATTGTATATATGTGTGGAGATAGTAATCTGGACCAACTGATGATTGCTGGTTTAGGATGAAATACCTATAGTGGTTATTATTTATTCTTTCAACATGTGTATGATCAGGTGGGTCAGCATTATGAGATGGCATGGAGAGTTGAGGGTCGTGTGAAAGTCTGAGTTCGAATTCCTTATATATTACATTATATATGTGCAGGTGTGTGTTAGCCTGTACAGTGCATTAATACAAATTTAAATAGAATAAGTGAAGATACTTCTTATGTAAATGTTAAAATATCTGTGTTTACTGAATTTAATATACGCATAACATTTAGGTCAGAAAACAAATATATCTCATTGACATTGTTAAAAAAATTAAGAGACTGAAATAGAGCTGAGCTTAATATAATACTAGAAGAAATAATATATGATTCACAATTGAAATCATAAACCAGATCTTCAGAAATTATAAAATAAATAAGGCAAAACTCTCCATACAGTAATGCCACCCTGTGCTTACCAGAGTAATCAATGGATGCCAGAAGGCTTGTGCATTAAATCCCTATCTAATGCCTACTCATCCAATATCCCCAGAGTTGTTTCTGGCTTGTGGCCTTCATCAGTGAGGAGCCTCGGATCTGAGAGCACTGCACCTAGATCTTAGGATCTAATGCAACCCTCCAGCAACCACCTTTTATCTCTACTTAACTATAAAACTATGAGAATGAAATTGAAAACACAAAAATATTTTTAATCTAAGCTCAATAGCCTATATAGTCATATGGATCTGAACTCATTTCAGCATCCATACCTTTTGGTATCTTTGGCTTTTTAACAACCATAGCCACCACTATCCTATTAGGCAGGATTGGTGTTAAACCATTAAGCATCCCATGATCACTATTGTATTGAGAGTTTGCTTTGTTTATAAACAGTTATGTGCTAGTATCAGAGATGGGGATCATGTGATGTTGAATTATAAAATACTTAATAAGAGACTGCATGTGAATTAAATGGAAGAAATAAGGATGTTTTCTGATGTAATGTTGGAGAGGTTATCGATCAGAGAAACTGTATTAAACTTGGAGAGACCCTATCATACAGTTGAGTGATAATAGTTGAAAAAGGACATGATGAGTGCTGGTAGAGTTTTGAATTAATTTTAACTCAATTGCCAAAACAATCTTTAAAGATAAAACTAAAGTCACTTTGATTTTCATCAGTTGTTTTTTAGAGTCTTCACACTTGAGTCATGTAAGTGTTAATGTTGCTATAATGAGAATTTTTCAGACCCTAACCAAACCAAACATTTTGTATTCCTCTCTGGCTTTTCACCAAATTTAGTGGATCGATAAATTTTTCATAAATTAAATTCAAACAAATATCAAAATGAGTAAAACAAATGCATTTATGTAATGTAACAGCATTATTCCATTTTCTACCCTAATTAATTGGCACTCTAATCTGCTGTGTAGACTGTGTATGTGTAAGTGTGTAGCTATATGTATGGGTACAGAGGTTCTAAAGTGTGGGTTAGAATTGTTTTTTCAGGAGTAAAAAAAAAAAAAGAGCAATTAATATGTTACATGTTTTATATGTAATATTTATGTCAAGTTACTTTGACCTAAAGGCAGGTTTTAAAATAATAAATTGGGAAAGGAATTTCTATTGATGATTATGTGGTACCTGATGACTAACCCCTGATTGAACTTATTTGTGGCATGTAAAAAGAGATTATTGATAGAAAAACCATTATAAAGTAGTTTTAATATCCTATGTTCATTTTAATGAAACTCCTTGAAAAGTTTGATTTTTTTTTATGTACCATTCTTTACACACAATTCCTAAGAGAAAACTGCCTGTGACAATTTAAGCTATTCCTTAACTTGAAGACTTGATCTTGTTCTTATTTCTTTAAATGTCAGAATCATTAAGGCAGCTTTTACCACGTTTGACCAGTGAAAAATATTATCAATCAACTCCTTTTCATTGTTACGAAACTTGAACAGACAGACATTGTATTTACAAGCAACTAGGGATAGACTTTGAGAAAGACCAATACTAAGCAGAAAATAGATATGATGCTGTTTTGTGGTTAAGTTTGATAGCAAAACGTGAGATGCGATTTCCTTGGGGAGCAATTTAGATGTCATGAGAAAGAAAGGTGAGGGGGAAACATGACCAAAGCAAACATAATCTCTTGAATCGTTAATGAAAAGCGTAATAACAGACATAACTTTTTAATGATATTTGCAGACAATCTCTACTACATGTACATATGAATACATGATTTATAACTATATATGTGTGTGTACATATACACACTAAACCATTTCAAAAAAATTAATTTTTGTAAATTAAAACAGCAAAGACTGCACGATATTTTTTAAAAATTATCATTTGTTTTAATGGTAAATTAATTGACCTCCATCTTGCCTATCCAGATTTACTGGGATCTCCTTTTATTTCAGCTGGCAGCAATTATTAGATACATTTTAAATCTGTACTTTCATGTCTCATTTATCATGGACTTGAACCTCAGATAAAGAACACTAAAGGTAATGCATTACCTACTATGCCAGTGGTTGGTAATCTATAACCTGCAGGTTACTTAGTAATTTGCAGAAGTATTTGACCTGACCGATCAATTACAACCATTTACCCAACTGTTAATACAGTCTGTAGTTAAATTTTTAACTTATGTAACTGTACCTTTTGTATGCTTGTACCGAATTGTATTTTTGAAATCATTTGATAAAGGAATAAAATGTTTCTGTACAAAATATTTTCGGGATTTTATTGCATTATAAGGATACTATATATATATATATTGTGCCCTTATCTATAGGTCATAATAGGGTAGAATGGTCAATTGCTAAAAAATTTTAAATTTTAAGATATGTTTGTATGATATCTAAATAATAGTAGGATAATTAGATTTTATAGTACAATTTAAAGCTGAAAATACCTGGTATATAAAAGTGTAATAGATTATTTTAAAAGGAACAGTTAAATAAAGCTTAATTATATCCTTGCTTATGGTTGTAAAAGCTGGCCATATAAAATAACACAGCTATAAATAGTTAAAAGTATATTAACAATTCAATTGTAATATTTTAAAACTAATAAATTAAATAAATGCTATATGTAGTGTTATAATTATATTTAATAGTCAAAATTAATAGAGTATATTTTAAAATAAACTTTATGATGGTGAGAATTATATTTAGTTCTACATTTTAAATTATTTTCCAAATTTTTTATAAAATATATCAGTTTTGGTAATTTAGACCGAGACTTAAATTAAAAAATCATCTGATAAAGTTAGTAATCATGTGACTGTATATTATATACCTTCACACACACGCTTGTTAGAATATAATAATAAAGTTTGTGAATTATGGAACTAAATGTAATTGCTGTCTATCGCTGAAATGAATGTTGAAATATTAAATAGTTATTTTAAATGTTTAAATGATGTAATATTTAAGTAGTGTTTAAAAGTTGAATACAGTTAATAAAAAAAATAAATATTTTATTTAAATAGAAACAAGATAAATTAAATATTAATATTAAAATAGGTATTAAATATTGTTTTAATAATTGTTGTAAAGTTTAAATAATTTTGATAAAACTATAGTTGAATTTAAAAATACTATTCTAAGTAATATTTAAATCATTACATCATAAATGTCTTATTTGAAAATTTAGTCTATTATAAAACTAAAATGTGTAAATTTGTTCGCGCTAAAAAAAGTCATTAACCAATCAATGGAGGTATTTTAGCAGACAAAATGTAAGAATTAGACGAAGCGGGAGAAAGTAATGTGTAAGTGAAGGAGGGAGTAACATATTTTTAGCTGGATAAGACCGTAAGCTAGAAAAGTGATATAATTTCAAAATTTTGTATTTATTTTAAAAGTTTTTTTTTAATATAATATTTTGACTCCCTTTACATGAAGGGCTAATTTTAAAAAGTTTTCTTGCCAGTGATTTTATTCAAGTTTAGCCAAAACCTTACAGTAAAAAATGGAAATACTACAGAAAACAGTATATAAAAATATTGTTAAAGGAAAGATATTTGGAAAGTGCCTTTATACAGCTTTATTTATGCTCAACCAGAAACTTATTATTGTAACTCAGAGAAATATAATTTGGACGCTATACGGAAAACTTAAAAGAGAAGTTACTTGCCGTCAGGAAAATTTATGACGCACAAATTTATAAGGCTATTCTGAAGTTATTTTATTCTTCTCTATGGAAAAATTAAGATACGTTTATCATAAGGAAAAAATTATGTAAAAGTTATAATGGAGAAAGAATGTTTGTCCTTTTTAAAGGAAATATTACACAGTATATAGTTACCAGAACTTTAAAAAAAAAAGAAGGAAAAAAGTTATAGAATAATGATATGAAAGTGCTATTGTGTTTTTATGAAAAAAAAAGAACAGAAAAACTTTCTCTAAGAGAAATTGGAAAATATAAATTTAAATTACTTAATGAAATGGATCCATGGAAACAGAAAAATTTTATTGAATATTTAAATAAAAGTACCTAGAAGATGCATCATAAAAGTCGCGGGAAATATTAGCAGAAAATATTAGAAGAGAAAATGTAGACGTTTTTCTTACGGGATTAACTAATATCATAATTAATAATTGTATTAAATATTATAAAAAACTAAGGATTGTCATCTATGAATATTTATTAAACAGAATAATAATTGTTTTGTCTTAAAATTGAACAAGAAGTGACAGAAGAAGAAGAAATAATAAACATTTTTTTTTTTAGCTTTAATATGAACGGTTTTCAAGAAAGTTTGATAAAGAAGTACAGTAAATATAGTTTAAATATTTTACTAATTTATTTTAGAATATAAAATGTTATGTGAGATTAGGGAAAACATATAAACATAAATTTAGTAATATTGAGATTTAAATATAATAGCTTGATAAAATTATAGAAATATTGTTTAAAAATAAAGTGTATGTATGTGAGTCTTATATCTACAAGAATCAAATGGATGGTGAAGCCTATGGAACGCGATCGAGAAGATAAAGATCGTTTGGTAATATTGATATTTATTTATAATGCACAATGTATTTTTTTTAGATCATCTATTGATTAAGAATGAAGTGTGAAAGTTTAAATTATATGTACACATTTTATACAACATTTTTGACATATAATGAGATAGGAGTAATTCGGAATATGCATGCAATAATTTATTTAAAGTATATTAATAATATAATTAAAAGAACAATTGTGTGATTCTTTTGAACTTTCATGTGATAAAGTATTCAGATATTCAAATAGTTTGTATATGATTAAATATACGAGGAAAGTAGTAAAAAGATTTTCTTATAGAACAGTGGAATAGTTTTGAAATAAATGAATTTTATTATTGTTAGAAATGCAGATATGTATTTGTCGATGTACAGTATAGAAAAATCTTGAGAAATAAGATCGGATAGTGACTTGGAAGTACTAGTGGAGAGGAAACCAAGATGATGTTTTTTGTTAAGAAATAGGAAAAATAAAGGATTTGGATCATATTTAGTTTTGTGTGAATTCAGTATAGTTAACTAAGCCCTATGTCTGAACACATATAGTTTGGACAGTGTTTTTGCATATCTTTAAACTTTTTGATGTTATAATAAAGCTGAAGAAATAGCTTTAGCATCGTTCCTATAATAGAGGTTGGTAGACAACTAAAGGTCACTCCTCTATAGTGTCTTTTAATCACTGTGCCATGATTGTCAAGGTTTATGACGAGTAATATTCTAGTTATATTTTGATCCTATGAATCTATCTTCGCTATCCTTATTTCGTGAATCTGCATCGGTCAGAAAGATATTTTCAAAGAAATAATGAATAAAATAGAACTGAAGATATGTTATCATTTGTGTAAGAATAGTTTATTTGCTGGAATGTATTGTATTGTGTAACTTTAAAATTGAAAGTCCAAAATATCATAAAGAGAGAAAGAATCATATAATACATTGTAAAATTAATTCGGAAATGAATATAAGATTTTGAAAAGAAATCTAAACAAAGTTGTTTTAAAAGTGATAACAAAATTTGAATGTTTTAAAATAATATTTAGAAAATAAGTATTGCATATTTATTAAGAAAATAATTCAATAAGGTATAATAGACATATACTTGTGCATGGTATGTGAATAGTTGTAATTATATCATCCGAAGTAAGGCTTGGATGAGAATATTAGGATTAATAAACATCGGATAATGAACAATAAAAACCTAATACCGAATGTAGAATAATGTTTTGACTTTGTAAGATTCCATACAACCAATATAAAACTAGAATTTTATTATTTTGTAGAATTTTACTACGAATGTAAATTTTGTAAAAAATATAATTTTAATAATATTAGGGATGCAAAGTGTTAATGATAATCATATAAGAAACGCATTTTGTAATAAGCTAACCATAATAATAAATCAAGTAATAATACTGTATTTTCTTAAGTGTTAAAAAGATAAGATTTAACTAGGAAAAATAAATAGTATTTGGATTTCATTTTATAAACTAATAAACTAAGTTGAGATAGGAGAGTAAGGGATATCCAATGTACATAATGTAAAAATATTGTTAATTTATTTATGTTGTTAATAAACTTTGTTTTTTTTAAATTTAGAAGAAATAAGATTATATTATATTATTATTGTTATTATTATTTTTATTATTGTTAGTTGCTGTGTAGTAGATTATGACATAAAATTCCCTTTTCATATTTTACTACCGTAATTTTAAATCAGTTAGAATACAATTTATGAACCTGAGATTTTATTTTATTAATTTTTCTTCATTTTATTTAATTGAACTAGATTCTTGTTATAAAGAAGATTGAGATATGATTATTATTTTAATCGTAGTGTATAGAGCTTAGAAAGTCGTAAGAATACTATGAATTAGTTATTTGGTATAGTAAAGAGGGGGAATAGTGTTCTTATGCCATTGAGGTAGTATCGTGTGGATAATGTCTCAATGTAGTCTATCTCGTTCCCCGTATTGTCACTCCATGTCTCATGAAAATAGTAAATATTTGTTAATTCATTTTAAAAATTGAACCGTATTTGTATTTTAAAAATTAGAGCTAGTAATCATTTTAATTAATGCTGAATATTTCATTTATTTATTTGTTAACTGAGCTAGAACCCGGAATATTCGTAATAAACAATATATTTTGGGGTGAGGATGCGCGGGGGGAGGTTAGAATATATATATATATATAAGGAGGATTTGAACTCAGACTTTTTCTCTTCCTTCAGTTATCTAATACATCTTATATAACCAATACACACGATCACATAATATGAAAAAGATAAATGATCTCCAATATATGTATTTCGTACTGAACCAGCACTCACCAATTGGTCCAGATCATCTTCCACACACACACACATATATATATAATCAGTGCTCAGTTTAATTTATACTAAGATAACAAGTCTTCAATCTTTAATGGATAGTCTTTAATCTTCTCCACCCTCCATGACTTCAGCCATCCATACTATTAAAAATCTGATGATGGAATGCTCAAACCATAGTTGATGCCAATATTGTTGTCATACTCATGTTAACCTTAAGTCACTCTGACTCCTCATATAAATGACCTTAATATGTTCATTTATATACACAGACTGATGAGTGGAATTCAGGCTGAATCTGTAATAAATCAATAAATTTTAAGATATAATTGAAGGGGATTTCCTTCAGCTATCTGGACCAACTGATGAGTGCTTTTTCAGCATGAAATACATGTATTGGAGATCATTGATCTTTTTCACAGGTCATGTGTATTGGTTATATAAGATGGAGTGGATAGCTGAAGGACGCTTGAAAGTCTGAGTTCAAATACCCTGTAATTACATCTTAAAGTAAATATATACAAGTATTGATTTACTATATACATGTATTAATTCATTTTTATGATTGTATTTTTTCATGTGATATATTTTGTTGGTAATCATCATTTTACATTATTGATTTGTTCATTTGATCTGTGAATCAGATAAAAAATGTTTAATAAAGAAGAATTTACCAGGGATAACCTATGCTGTGCTGCAAGTCTTTTTGAAAGAGATTTATGTTTCATAATTTTAATACTTGCTGTCTTTTTGCAAAATGTTTTTTTGCCATTGTTATATGTCTTTGTAAGAGATGTATTTTAAATCATGTTATAATTTGTGTTTTTCAAAAACATTCTTTTTAAAAATGTTTATTATTTATTATATTCGTGTAAATTTTGTTAACTTTCTTATACTTTTGTACAATTTATTTGCAAGAACCACAGTTTTAGTCAATGCAAAATTTTAAAATGATTTAACAATCAAATAAACTGTATCCATTCATTTTCATTTTGTTATTTAAATTTAGTTAAAATTTGCATCCCAAATCCAGAGCCAAAATAACTTCTACCTACTAAACTTGTTCCTTTCACAATTATTTTATAAGAATAACAATATCTTCTCTATACGTATTGCCACTCAGAGCAAGCCAGAGTAATCAATGGATGCCAGAAGGCTTTTGCACAAAATCCTTATCTAGTGCCTACTCATCCAATATCCCCAGACTAGTTTCTGGCCTTGTGGCCTCTGTCAGTGAGGATCTGAGAGCACTGCACCTAGATCTTAATGTCAGTGAGGGTGCCTACTCATACAATATCCCCAGACTAGTTTCTGACCTTGTGGCCTTTGTCAGTGAGGATCTGAGAGCACTGCACCTAGATCTTAGAGATTTGTCAGTGAGGATCTGAGAGCACTGCACCTAGATCTTAGATATCTTAAGATCTGAGTGCAGTGCTTTCAGATCCTCACTGACAAAGGCCACAAGGCCAGAAACTAGTCTGGGGATATTGGATGAGTAGGTACTAAATGGGGATTTTATGCACAAGCCTTCAGACATCCATTGATTACTCTGGCTTGCACTGAATGGCAATACATATAGAGAGTTTGGCCTGTTTTAATAACAGTTATAAGCAAGCATAAGAAATGGTGATCATGTCATGTTTATTGGCTTAATAACAATATCCATGGCTTTTTGCATAGTGGTGTAAAAAAACTAAAAATTCTTATGTTATTTGGAACTAGATATGAGTTTTTTTACTTAAATGCATTAGGTTGAAGCTGAAGCTTATTAATGAGAACAAAAGGCAGAAATTGGCCTATGATCTTATGTCATTATACTATCTGATGTCTATTTGTTAATAAACTGTGTAATATGTAGCTCTATAGTATGATGAAGATAACATCTTTGTAGACTTGAATGCATTCTTAAACTATTGTTTCTGAATTAATTTTTAATTGAAATCATTTTTTGGTCTTTGAACATCACACAACCTCCTACACAGATTATCATAAGGATATTTATTTATTGTACGATTATTATTTGTCACTATCACGTTTCTTAATTAGGAGTATTTTAGTACTCTCGCAATAATGCCATCATTAACATAATATCTCTTCTTTTTATTTGTTTAATAAAATTAACATATTCAAATGATGAAATAACTGTGAATTTACTTTATCCTAATAACTTCTGCAATAATTTATTTATATATTTTGTAGTAGTATTTAAAAATGCACTTTCAAAATCAATTATCAAGTGAAGTGGAATGATCTTTAAGTAACTTTATATTAGGCTAACAGTGTTGGACAAATTGGGCTAGAAGGATCTCTATCCACATATGTAATTCTATTGAAAATGGAACATTTTATGAGAGAACAAATAGGTAGGATTAATAACATCATTGAAACAACGAAGAGCCTGAAATGGTTCTGGTCTGGACATATCTCTAAAACAGATGATAGTAGTTGATTCCTAATTGTAAAGACCTAGAAAGCAATCGCATGTAAGATGAATGTATGAAATAATAGCATGTTTTAGCATGGTTGGTACTAGTCTGGACATACCTCTAAAACAGATGATAATAGAGGGACAGTTGATCTCCTAATTGTAAAGACCTAGAAAACAATCAGATGTAAGGTGAAGGTATGAAATAATGACATATTTTAGTGTGGTCTCGTTGGAAAAGCTGGATTAACTTGGAGACCCCTTCATTGTGCAGTGGGTCCATAATAGTTGAAAATGATTATGATGTAATCCCATTAAATACTTACCTAATGTTTTAGTATATTTCATTTTTTATTAGCAATGAAAGCATAAGATTAATTAATAAAACTTGAATTTTTTTTTCTCATGTGTCATAGCATCAGCCGGGAAGCGAACCCGCTAACCCGGACCACTGCTTGTAAAACAGATGTCGCTGACCTCTCGACCGTAAAAAGAGACGTTTTATTAAAAAAACTGAATGGTATGGTATGTTAAATGAGAGAAGATTGTTAATTAAATGTACTGTACACACGTTATTTATGCCTTCAAAAATGATTCATAGTAGTGTGAGACTGATTATTGGTACCAAGTACTGATTAAATGCGAACTTATAGTTCATTGTTTCAGTGTTTTGGTGTATATATATATATCTTTGCAAATAATAATCAAAAGTTTCCACAATTAGTTTATTTATGAGATCGCTAAATGCAAATACTAATACAGTGCTATTTATAGCAATATTTTTGCACTTTTAAAAATCTGAATAAATATTAATGAAAATCATTATTATTATTTTTAACTTCTGTTTAAACAAGAAAGTTCTAAAATGCATTTTATTACTTTAATGCAGTAATTAATAACATTTTTAATGAATATGATTTCAGACAGGTGGAAATTTGTAAGTCGCTTCATTAAAGCACATGAATTATGGGAAAAATAACACCATTTAAATTAAGTAATTTTTCATAGTGAGTAAATTATATTTTTAAAAATTATTAAAAGTGAAAGATTTTGTGATAATGATATTGACCGTGATTTTTTTGTATGCCTAAACATGGTGATTAAAGATTTTTATTCATGCATAACTCTTGTAAAAAATATTTATATCTCTAAAATCTGTTTTAGGTGTTTTTTTTTTTTTGATATTCATTCAAGGTTATTCACTATTTTTTTTATTAATCCTTGTCATAATTTGAATTTAAATGTATGTTGCAGTATTGACAAAGCAAAGAATAACAGTGACATCTACGGAACTGCTTTATTAATTGTTTAATGCATTATCCCGTAATTGCATGTAATTGCTAATTTTAGGGTGCAATTAATCTACATTAGATAATAAATTTCTTTCACTCCAATAAGCTCTGATGTCTAATATTCTATGACTATTCAGTGCTCACTTAGAGATAGTTTTAGAGAAGAATATTAGGAAAGTTTTTTTTTATCCAATGCAAGAATCTTCAAACATTTTTATGCACCAGTCAAGTTATTTACTTTTTCGACAATGGTGAATCAAACCAGTAAAAGTATAGGCTCACATCATTTCAGTTTCCATTTTTAGGCCTGCAGGATTAAAATGGAAAATACTGAACAAATATAGAATGAGTTTGAACATGTATAAGATGATTTCACTTTTAAAAATGCAGGTTAGTTTCAAACCACATAAAGTAAAAGAATTGAGTTTTAAATTCGTGATATATATATATATATATGATTCATAACATATATATATATATATATATTGATGATTCAAAACAAAGCAAAACTCTCCATATAGTAGTGCCATAACAAGAGCAATCAATGGATGCCAGAAGGCTTGTGCATAAAATCCCTATCTAGTGCCTACTCATCCAATATCCCCAGACTAGTTTCTGGCTTGTGGCCTTCATCAGTGAGGAGCCTTTGATCTGAGAGCACTGCACCTAGATCTTAGGATCTAATGCAACCCTCCAGCACCCACCTTTTAACTCTATTTAACTACAAAACTATGTGAATGAAATTGAAAAGGTGCAGTGCTCTCAGATCCAAGGCTCCTCACTGATGAAGGCCACAAGCCAGAAACTAGTCTGAAGATATTGGATGAGTAGGCACTAGATAGGGATTTTATGCACAAGCCTTCTGGCATCCATTGATTGCTCTTGTTAGCACAAGATGGCACTACTATATGGAGAGTTTTGCTTTGTTTTGAATTGTTTAATAACAATTATGTGCTAGTTTGAGATAGTGATCATGTGATATATTGATGTTGTACTGATTTGAGTAAGCCTTATAGAAAAGGCCAATGCAAGGGTCTTTGTGTGGATGTGTCAGTTCATTTAACCATTATAAACAGATTTTAATATATATAAATTCATTGTATTATTTCCAGGAGTTTCTCTGTAATAAAAATATAATACCTAAATAACTGATGTTTCAGTATAATAAGAAGTATAATAAGCTTCTTTCTCTAATCATAAGAATGTGAGAGTGGTGGATTTAAAATCATTATTGTTTTTTTTTGTTATTTTCTTCTCATTCTAAAATTCTATTGGTTGAGAAGTTTTAAAAAATATTTCATCCTCCAACTTTTCAACCAATAGAATTTGAGGAGAAAATAACAAAAGAAAAAATTAATGATTTTAAATTTCACTATGCACATTTTTATGATTTGAGAAAGAAGCTCTGAGGAAAGTACTTGTTATTGTATTGAAACGTCAGCTATTTAGCTATTATATTTAGATTACATGGAAGCTCCTGGAAATAATACTATGAATTCATCATTTATCTGTGTGAATATTAGGATTAATATATATATATATATATATATATATATATTTCTAATGGCTATATATATATATATATATATATATATAGCCATTAGAAACCAGTCAACACTCGGACAATCCTAATATAAATAACAATCAAGAATTTTAAACTATTGTCAAGGCAACCTTATTTTAGCAATAGAGGTGAAATCCCACCACTATTAATGGTCTGATATATTTATGTAGATATTAAAGATTGCAATTTAACCACAGAAATTGAAATTATTGATAAAAAGAAGTTTAAATAAGCCTCTTTAAACAGATAAATAAATCTCTGTAAACAAATATATATATAACATGTTCTGAATGGAGACTAATAAATAGTCAATTATAACATTACAAATTGCAATTATAATTTTCAAATTGGACCCAAAATATTACTTAAATAATAAATATAATAATGCTCAAGGCTAAATGGATTTATAAGTAACCATTAGAAACCAGTCAACACTTAGACAATTTCAATATAGATAACAATCAAGAATTTCAAACTGTTGTCAAGGCAACCTCCTTTTAGCAATATATGTGGAATCTCACCTCTATTAATGGTCTCATATATTTATATAGACAGTAAAGATTGAAAATTGACTACAGAGATTGAAATAACTGATAGAAAGAAGTTTAAATAAACCTCCTTTCTATCAATTTTTTCTCCATATGTCATAGCATTGGCCGGGAGGTGAACCCACAACAACCTTCTGCAACCAACTGCCTGCTTGCAAGGTGGCTGCGCTGACCTCTCAGCTAACAATGCTTGACTCCTTTCAATCAATTAACCAAATCTAATGTTCTTATTCCTTGATTATAAATTTTGCATTAAAAGTTCCAAAATCTTTCAAAAACCTCTTCCATTTTTTTTCTTTTTTATGTCAAATGACTTTAAAAAAAGACACTCCTAATGCATTTTTCACAGTACTACAATTAGCAGTAGTTTCAATTGCTTAGCTGTTTCAACTCTAGTTCTGATACATTATTTCTTTACATTGACAAATAATAGCTTCATTTTTATATGTTTTTATTTGTGGAAATTATTATGTCACATGTATAAAATGCATTTATGATATTTTGTAAATAGTGGAAAATATACACATGTTTTTGGTAGAAGTAATTTAAAATTAAAAGGAAATATGACTATGTTTTTGAAAATGAAGATTTTCAATAGAAATATTTTAACATTTTTTACCTATGAATTTGAGATTTGGATACTTATTAGAAAGCACTTCAGAGGTTTCAGAACACTCAAAATAGTATGGAAAGATGTATGTTGGGAATAATAATAAGGGATAAAAAGTGAAATATTTGGATGAGAAATGATTTAATGTATGGAGTTGGGCTAGTAAGAGATATTATAATAGCCGGTCAGCTGAAGTCTTAAATTTTATCCCAAGAGATTTTAAGAGTCATAGAATGAGACCACTAGTGCAATGGCTAGATGAAATAATGGAGTTTATTGGTATGCTGTAAAGAAATATGACTCTATATGTCAAAAAACTGGATTAAACTTAGACAGATCTTCATCTTGTAGTACATTGATTTGTAATGGTTTAAAATCATATATGATGTTATGTATATATGTGCAAATGTGGATGTACTTATAAAGTGAACATATTATATTATGTTTATATATAATGCAGTTGTTTTTCATATATGAAGAAGGTTAGTAGACAGTGAAAACTAGTACAGTAAATCAAATACAGCATAGTGAAAAATGCAAAAGGAGAGGTGTAGTTTTGTTTTTAAAAGTCAATATTATGCTTACATGTGAATCTATATATAAACACAAACACATGTAAATACGTTTCTAATATTATATTTATTAATAAACATGAAAACAAATATACACTTGTGGATTTACATCATATTTACACAATGGCTATATTTCATCTACAACTGTTCACAAGTTATAGCTCCTAGTTCTAGGTTGAACTATGGAGGATGGGATTGCTCGTTTTTCTACCACTTCAAGCTGTTTTGTGACAGCTTGTTTTGTGAATAGATATGATGACACTTCCGGCTGCACTTGACAGTTTACCTCTTGTTGTTATTTGGTTCTAACAGCTTCCAGTCCTGAAAATGGACTTGTCTTACTGCTTCAATCATTTTGCTTATCACCGTTTGGAAAATGTGTATTCAATCTTTCAGCTTTGTAAAAGTAATTCTCTGGAGAATATGGATTCTGCCTTTCTGCTTTGTGACAATAGTTTTCTGACCCCACCTTAAAAAAGTGTGACTATTTATTGGCAGATCCTGACCTTAATGGAATCATTCAGATAGTCGGTTTCTGCAATTGGCTATGTGTTATGCATAGGTGCATGGCAATGAATGCTCATTCTGATCTAGATAAGATGCAGTGTGGACTAATCCATTATTTGAAGGCAAGGTGGAATACAGATATTATTTTTTTTTAAAGATCGATATTAAAATTTATTTAGAATTTCTTTTTTTTAAAAAATGAGTCTATTTCTTTTTGCTTCTCTTTATTATCTTTTTTTTTTTGTTTCGTTTTAGTCTACTTTATTCTTTCTGTATTTTGATTTCTTTATTAATGCATTTCTTTTTGTATATTTAGTAGCAATAATATGACAGAAGTTGACCTCTGTCTTGACAACTACAAAAATATTACAACAGTAAAAGTACAACAATTGTAAACTATTCCAATTATTTTATGTATAGTTAGAATACAATTCATATGATTGGCTGGAATCGATGTTGCCTTGACGACATCCCTTAATAATAACTCAGAATTTTATAGTCTATTAATAATGATAACAGTCTTTATATTTTTATAAATTAAATGGTGATATATTGAAGTTAATAATTCAAGAAAAAAGAATGATGCAGAGAAATAAATATTGCTTCTTTATACTCTATTAGGAATAATAAAACTAGTTATTACTATTTTTTGTTTTGAAAGCAGAATATTTTAGTTGTCACAAGTTGAAATTAATTGAGTATAGTTATATGGCCTGTTGAATTTATTGTTTATGACAGATAATAATTTAATAATAATATAAAACAAAATTTTAGCAATGTTATGCAAGTTAATCCACTTAGTAAGGCCCAGCAGGAGCCAGAACTTAACTGTTAATAGGTTATTATGCTAGCTGGAAAAGGGACATTTTACTTTTATATTGAGTTTTCTTTCATCATTTTTTCCTTCTAAAATTCTGTCATGCAATTTGATCTGTTTTATGCCATTGTCTAGCTTTATGAAATGGTACAACAGCAAATCTGGTGTTTAAAGTCCGCCTATAATCGCTAACTCTGTCATTTCCAGCACTCAAAATTATTAAAGAACTCCCAACAATAAAACTACACAATGATGATGAAGCTTATTATTATTATTATTATTATTATTATTATTATTATTATTATTATTATTATTATTATTATTATTATTATTATTATTATTATAATAATAATAATAATAATAATAATAATAATAATAATAATAATAATAATAATAATAATAATAATAATAATAATAATAATAATAATAATAATAATAAATTGTTGTGTGAATTGTGGTCTTTACAACTGCTTAACATACTGGCAGAAAACTTCCAAGCATCTGAACCTTTTATGAATAAACCTAAAATAGCCAATCATCTCTAACTAGCTATTTATATAACTATATCCAATTCTACATATACTGCCATATATATTTGAAATATATCAATAGAGGAGTAGGAAGAATAGGAAAACATATAAGACATATTTACCTAAGTAGAGAAGAAAGAGAGGGGTGGGGGCAGCAAACCTTTTGCTATGAGAATTAAAAAATATGCAAATGTAATGAAATGATTTATGACTTGGGATATCATTTAATATTCAAACACCACAAGTCATATAGATGAGATTTGAACCAGGGACTCTTAATTCTTAAGGGCATGCTACTCTGCTATTGCACTTGGTTAATATTATAATGTTTTTCATCTTTCTAGACTTCTATATGCATTATAAATGCACGAGTTGATCAAGTTATGTCAAAAAGAAGAAAGTTGTATTTTTATTTTTAAAAACAACTATATTTCCTGATCAACTCGGCCTAGAATTGTTATGATTTGTGCTATTGATGAAATCAGCTTTTAATTTATTTGATCTGGGCACCAGGATTCATAAGAATCCGCTAAAATCTGTCACCAGCACGTCTCACAAGTTAAAAAGAAAAAATGTTTTTAAAGAATCGGTATTAGATTTTACCGTAATGAAAGTTATTTTTTTAAAATATTATTTTTCCTGGAGCTTATTAAACACATTGACAAAGGTAAATGATATTTTTTAAATCCCACTACACTAATACTAATAAATTTAATAATAGACATTAATAATTATTATTAATAAAACACAATGAAAATTGATAAAAGTAAAATCTCTTTTATTTTAACAAATGAAAAAAAATATTTAACATTAAATTGTAAATTAAATAAACGGGAAAGAACACACACTAATCGAAATATGAATACTGTACCGGTCGAAATCCACCACCCTCAATGTCAAATCGAATTCAAACTCAGCTTAACCAAAACTGAATTCAAACCCAACTCAACAGCTCAGATAGCAGAAATCGACGGCACAGTGCTATGCGCCAAGAACTAGCTCAACGGTTGGTGAGGACTAGAGATTCCTGAGTAACACTCATATCTAAGAATTTATATACTTTGAATAATCTTATAAATCGAATCATATGTATGTTCGGGTTGCCAACACAGACAGCGAGTATTAACATTTAAATAATTATCAAAAGAATGATGAACTAAGAAACCAAGTATGTTATAAAATATTTAATAATAATAATAATTTGTTTGGTTCAAGAAAATATAGATTGCATTAGTGATCTCTAGTCTTTAAAAGAATTTATAAATATAATAAGAATGGCGGTCCTTATCATATGCCAACCAGTATTACGCAACATGGAGTTCTATGTCTATGCCCCCAACGAGAAATATAAGGGCAGATAAAGGTATTTATTAAGAACGGAAATGGGTATTCTACTTTTATTACGGTGGAATGTGAGATTTATTCCCACATTCGGAAATCTATTCCTGAAGAGCAAAACGTATTTCAAGGCATAACTTTAATCTTGATTTGAGAACTGATTTAAACGAAATATACTTGAGGATTGGTTCGACTTTAATTTAAATCACTCCATCACGAATTACGAGCACGGAACGGGTTTTTACTGAAACAAGGACGCAATGGTACTGACGAATTACAAGGCAGTGAGTAAAATTGAAAGATGATCGCTAGTCGATGGTCGAAGTCCTATGGCGGCTTGCATTTGGCAAGTCTTACGCCCTTTGACTAATGGAACGGAAAGGAAGTATTTTCTTCCTCGAGAAATTTAAATGCGAAAATATGATCACCGACCAGCCTAACGGAGCGGAAGATGGCCCTACGTCAGCAACATTTGATGATGATGACTTGATAGTCATCGTTGAAAAATAAAACCCATGTAGAATGCTCTACGTGATGACTTGACCAATTAATTAAAGTCAAACGAGCTTTATCGAACTATTTTGAAAACATTTATAAACTATCTTAATTATGCCTTAATATTCGTGCCCTTCCTGAATCTCAATTTAAAATAACAAAAATGGAATTAAAATACATTTAACCCTTTATCGACCCTTTTTGGCAATAAAAACATTTAAGGTTATATTCGAATAAATATATATTAGTAGAACAAGAAATCAATATTATAACATTTTGTGAGTATATAAACAATTGTAACTTAGTAGCTGGGGACATAGGTGAAAAATGAAGCTAATAGTTTATTATTTGCCAATTGTAAAAATAATAAACATGTAATATTTTCTTTCGACTCGATGATTAATAGAACTTTCAAATTTAGTTCTAATGGGCGAGAATTACTATTTGAAATTAATGTTATATTATTTGCGTGAGGCAAATGGAATCAAAGGGCTCATCGAGTCGAAAGATTATTGGCATATAATTTTTAAATACGACATTAATAAAGCACACCAACATATATATATTAAACGAACCGCCAGGTAAGAAAAGAAAAAGTTTAAAGACTAGAGATTGAAAGAATTACAATATAAATTTATATTAGCATTTTATAAAGATTTACATTAAATAATAAAGAGCTCTTAAATAGGAGGAGTATAAAATAAAGTTCGAACTGGCCAGAAAGTTTAACGTTCATATTACCCCTTCCGCTGGTCCTTAAGTTACACCTCCAAGTTGTTAAAACGTAGGCACCATTTGGTTGATTAGTGGAATAGCATTTTAGTAGCTTTTCATGATGTTAGCAGAATGATCGATCCGGAAAAGGTTCAGCAGCTCCATTGATGATTTCTCGGGACTTTAGGAACCGTAGCCAGATTCCTGATGTTTTAGCCGACTATCATGATGAAATACAATTATTATACGCACAGAGTTCACTGCACTACTCTATAACAAAGCTTGATCTTTTTTTTTCTGACTTTTCAGGGCTATATATATTGTCCAGATGCCTTAAGGCTAGCGCTCATTTTATTATCAATTAGTTGTTTTCCAATACATTCCTTCGGTAAGGCTTTCAAACTAATTATTGAATTCCTTTCCTAATTAGACTAATTTTTTTGAATTCCTTTCCCAATTAGAAAATGAATTCTTAAAATCTGAAATGATTTTAATTAGAAATTGAATTCTTATCTTTTTTTAATTAATAAAACTTTACTGTTGTTTTTGAGAATTTGAAAGCCCATGGAAGGAATGTAGCTTTTAATCGCAAACTTTAACAAATTATTTAAAAGTACAAAAAAAAACAAGTATTCCCGACGCAATGAAACTTTCGAAAATTATATATATTTAAATATTTACAAATATATACGCACAATCCACGCAATTGTAATATATATAAATTCATGAATATTTTATCATGAATTTATTAAGAGAATTGCTCAATTTTAAACTGAAACTAATTGATTTTAATACACATTTGAAATAAATTATTCATTATGGAAATTAGCGTGGATTGAACGTATAAAGCCCCATTGCATCGGAAATTTAAGGTTAGTATTAGGGTAACTAACATGAAGCTAGGATCGAACTCAGATCCGACTGCTTCATTACATTAATAAAAAAAATAATTAACTGTTAAACAAAATAATTAAAGCAACTCAATAATGTTCACATCTCACAATTCATTTCCAAGATCTTATATAAAGTTATTTAAAAGAAAGTTCCTTGAGCACGAAAATTAAAGTCGCTATCAGGATTCTATTATAAGCTTATATTTGAAAAATGGTTTGTCGACAATTTAGTCACAGTCGGGAATAATAAAGAGTCCTAGCTTACCGGTAAATTCAGTGGGAAAGTAGTATATAACTATGCATAGTTTTTTGGTTAGAATAACCTCGGCCATTGGTTATACATTTTATCTTGTCGTCTATTCCGAAGGCTAGGCGCAGAAGCTTTACTAGTGTCCATCTTCTTAATGATGTCAGCTAAAGCCCCGGTCTACTGCATGAAGGATTATTTCGTTGTGGAGTGGTTTTGGATTTAATAATCTAAAACCAGCCAAAGGAAAAAACAGAAAAAACAAGACATTCGTCAAACTGGTCTCTGCCTTTTATACTAGAGACCCAGTTTTCAGACTTCTGTGCATCCTTTTGTTTATCAAAAAATATATGCTGATAATTAATCTGGTAATTCCTTATAAAATTTACATTACAAAGTTCTTTTTTTTTTGGCAAATCTTTCGGCCATCTTTAATTAGCCAAAATATTTTTCTTTTGGCTTATCTTTTTACTTTTGGAATTCTTTTGTTCTCTCCAATTCTACTTTTATTTCTAATTACATAAAAAAAATACGAAAGAACAATTTAACTTTCATTGTATGTTTTTTTTTTTAAAAAAAAAAAATTATACACCTGGGTCTCATTTTACGCGATAGATAGGTTCTTCAGAAAACACGCACAAATGAAATCATGCAAAAATAGACGTAACTTATATTGAAAGGGGGGGGGCTGCGGTCTGTGATTTTTCAAAATTCACGTAAAAGCAAAGCACCAACGTAAAATTACTTTAAAATTCGCACGCAAAAAAAATAAGGAAATAAAATATGACTAATAAAAAATTTCAAATTTGAAAAAAATTGATACAAGACAAACTTTTTTTAACTATAATATTTAATTTTATTCAAAATAATATATTTTTATGCATAATTTACAGTACAATAATTTACATTTTTTATACACGTTTTAATTATTACCGCTATTTGCTGAAAAACACGTTCGTTTGCAAACTGGTCAATGGTTTTCTGGTGACAATGTAATTAGTAATTAATCTTTGAGATGATGATTTTATTAATTGTTTATGAAACTAACAACTAAAAATTAAATTCTTATTTTTGTCTTTAATTTTTTAATTTTCAATTCTGTTTAAAAATCAAATTTCACATCACATTAATTTCAAGTCGCCGTAAGTAATTTTTAAATTGTTAATTACAATTAAAAATCAGATTTTAATTTTTAATTGTCAAATTTAATTGTGCCCACTGCTATTACTCACCTTTTAAAAATAAACTTGTGGACACTAAATGATTAATAATTGATTACGTTCTTTTTTAAAAAGCAAAAACAGAATGTGATTTAAAATGCAAAATTAACACGCACAATGTTTGAACAAATTTACATTACAATCTTGTAAAATTTAATGTGTGTATACATAAAATGTGGAAATCAAGATTTTAATTTCATTATTGCATAAAATCTCACTATTATAAAGCACTGAAAATATTGAAATTACTAAGATGAAAGTCGAATTCCAATAATGTGCTATTACTTTCAATATAATGTAAGTGTGCGGAATTTATTATTTAAAGTAATAGCACATTATCAGAGTTCTACTTCCGGTGAAACATGAATCACGTAACTTCAAAATCGTGTTAAATATGTCCATGTAAAAAGAGACCCAGGAGTACTCAAAAAAAATCTAAATTTATTTTTATTATTTTTTTTAGCTTTTACCAAATGCCAATATATCTGTACCATATATAAATAAATGGTACAATATATATATATATTTAAGTTTGATGACTAATAACTATAGCATTCTTTTTTTAGAAGTCATCAGATATACAAAATTTTAAGTAAGCTGTTGCCTATAGTAATCAGACATAACATTTAATATTTATAATTCTAATTAATTTTTATTTTTTTATTATTATACAGTTATGAAAGGAATGATAATGTAGTTTGTAGATAATTTTTATTTATTTATTAGTATTATATAATTATTTGTAAAAGTCGCACATACCAAGCGCACTTGTATTTGCTGGAACGAGGGGTGTGGGCATATATTATGAGTGGCATACATATATGTAGGGAAATATTATTGTTGAGAACAGACTTTAAAGCAGGTAAAAGAAAAGTTTCTTTTGTGAGTATAAATTTCCTGAATGAATTGGCCAAATGGATCGCATTGTTCAATAAAAAGAAAGAAAAATAAAGAAAGCAAAATCCAACTGCTTGAATGAATATTTTTTTGCGTGTTTGTTTTAATTAAATGGATTTTTCAGAAATAATTTTGATTAAGAAAAATGTACATGGAATGCCATTAGTTATTGAACTATTTTCGATCTCTTTTGTGTGGTTAAAGTTGACAAAAGGATTTGTAATTAAAAGTTCAGGAATTTAAAAACAAAAAGAGAGATAAGTAAAAGACAAGATCACTAAGTGGTTTTCCTTTTAATTGACATTTTTATAAGAAAATGTATTTTTGAAACAAAGGAATACCAGCGGTCAGGAGAAAGGCAACTGGGATTGATTAATTAATTTGAAAAAATGGACAGTTGAGCTCTGCTAGTCTTACGTGTAAGAAGTGCAGATATTCTAAATTTTTATTGAAGAAAATTTATTAGGAAAAGCTGTTACATTTGCTGAAAAGAATTAAGTTGGTGAAGTAAATTGTGTGAACTGAACTACATATATAAGTGACCTCATGGATCGCATGGGATAAAATCACCATCGTGCCTGGTCAGTGTTCAGACTCCAGCCATTTTAATATGCCACATAAATATATTCTACAATCAAAATCTCCAACTGCCCTACATAACTAAAGCTATTTGAATCCAGTGTAGATCATATGCCATTCTGGAATTAAGCCGAAAGAATAAGGAACAGAAGATTGAATACGCCACTTTAGAGGGACTAAAGGAATGAAATGTTAAGTGGAAGTGATGGATGCCATATTTGCCTAGGTAGGATCCCCCGAATCATTTTGCGAGTGCACTCGGAAACACATACGCCATACCATTAAATATACACTTATTATGCCATTTTAAATTTTTAAAGTTAATCCAACCTAATTGCAAGAATATTTCGTAATATCCCTGTATTATTAAATGTTTTTTTTTATTGTCTTTTCCTTAATAATAATTCATTAAAAATATTTATTATATGTATATGTGTGCCATTTATTGATTGTGTTTTTTGAATAAGTATTATTAGATCTGTAGCTAAATTATTGATTTAGTGCGATACACGTTATAGAATTTATGAGTTCCAAAATCTTATACACATGCGTGCTGGTGTGAATTTAATGATAATTTATAGTGAGACAGATTAGATAGAAAGGTATATGAGGATTGTAAAAGGTTTAGTTTAAACTTTAATGGGAATAAAAGAGAATAGAAAGATATAGAAAGAATTGAAACTTCATTCCCCTTTTGTTTCTTCTCCAGCGCATGGCGCTGCTACTCCTGAGCATTAAGACGGGCAACTAATTAAAAGGCTGAATCAAATAAATATTTAATAGACCTTACAATTCTTGTTGAATAATGAGATTGGCACTTGGCAACGAACAAAAAAAAATATATTCGTTGTTTATAAACATAGAGGTCTAATTAAAAGTTAAGTTAAAGCTGGGAGGGTTCGAATTCATTACCTGATGTGTATGTGTTCTGCTGTCGGTTGCTTCACTCACCCCTTTGAATGACCCAAAGTTTGGGAAAACTTCGCATAAGGGGTGAATGACTTGATTTGTTTTCGGGAAAACTTTGTATGGGAAGGGCCGTTAGTAATACATGCATCACTGTAAAAATTCACCCTCGGAAAGAAAGAATAACTGTAGAAAAATTGGTTTGATAAGGATAAAGGTTTGAATTCAGCTAAATTGAAATTTTAAAAATGTAAACGTATACTGACTAAGGTGGAAATTGTTTTAGCACCATATATAAATAAACGGTACAATATATATATTAAGTTTGATGACTAATAACTATAGCATTCTTTTTTTAAAAGTCATCAGATATACAAAATTTTAAGTAAGCTGTTGCCTATAGTAATCAGACATAACATTTAATATTTATAATTCTAATTAATTTTTATATTTTTATTATTATACTTACATTATTATTATTAGCCATTCAATATCATATTTAAACACTCTCCACATTGAACACCAAATATACTTTTTTAATTGTCATGCTAAAAAATATTATATTAGCAATAACTAATAGTCTCCTGTAAATTATCACATAATGTGTGTCTCTATATAAGATAAATCACTATTTTGAAGTATTTATAGTAAACCAATCTACCTTTTCTCTCTTTTTGGTATGTGCTGTATTATAAGAAGTGTAACCAAGAAATTGGATAGCTATATCTTGGAAAATGTAACAAATAAAATATATGCATAACTATATTAGATATAAGCTTTATTTTTTAAAATTAGCAAACTATGCCTAGTACACTTTCGACTACTTAATCATACTAGTCATAACCATGGCATTGAAGTGAGAAGAAAATTCTGGCATTGATTACAAAATGAAACTCAATAGTTATTAACAATATAATGATCACTATCCACATGTATTTAAAACATGCAGTTTGTTTACTATTTTTAAATGCGAGTTTTGAGGAAGACAGTTAAACAGTCAAAACTCTTGGCTTGCATTTAGACTAATAAATAGTTGGGTTTATTAAGAGATTAAAACTAATAAATAGTTTCATGTACTAAGAAATATGACAAATGATTATTATTGTTATAAATCATTATTATTAAATTTAAACAACGTCCAACTGAACCCAAGTTATTACGGTATTATAAAATATCATGAAGAATTTGAAAGAGCATTATGCATTTTTGATTGAAACAAATCATATAAATTCATCTTTCTTTATATATATGAATGATTGGCCTTCTGTATTGTAATATATAGTAGAGCTATAGATTCAGGAAGTCCATGAATCATGGCTCCTGTTCTGTCAATTATGAGCCTAATTTTTTATGAATTTTCAAGCACATTTCTTTTGTATGAAGGATCTCATGGCCTCATGGCAGAAAATCTCCCATCATTTCCCATGACATTTCAAAACACATGCATATGGCATAGGCATCAAATATTTAAATGGTTATACCTTGATTAGTTTTACAAGTTCTAAACAAATTTAGTACTTATTTTTCATGTTTTTAACTCAGCCAGTCATCTAACATTGGTTGGTTAATAGATATTTAGTTATTTTACCTAGGATATCAGTTCCCAACTGGTAATATGTGTATCCTTGGGTATGGGCTATTCAGGGGTTCATAGAAAATAATAAGTAATAGCTAAATGATCAAGTTTACAATTCAAATATGCAAAAGTCAGAGGAACTGCAGAATAAAATAAGAGAAGATATGTCCAGTGTTTGAATAGCAAAATTATGTGTTAAGCATTGTGTAGAGATGCTGTAATACTTACCTCAAAGCAAATACGTGAATGTTTTTGGGATTTCCCAAGTACTCAAATACTTCTTATTGTTTGCCAGTTCTAAATGAATATAGAGAATTATTGGTACTGATACATATGACAACTTCTCAACATTATTTAATAGAATGGAATAATTACATTTTAAAATTACATTTCACAATTCAGTGCATAGCACTCCACCATAGCCATTTTAGTAGTCTTGTAGCTGTTCTCACGCAAACATGATTTTTCCTGTGAATTCTCTGAAATGGTGCTGGGACCTACCCTTTCGAAATTAAATTCACCTTCAAAGATGTGTAATGGCTTAGTAACATTATATTGATGTGTTTTGGTGGAGGAACAATGCTATCAAGCGGGATGGGTTGTCATATGTATCAGTACTAAATTATTTTTCTTACACCTTCATAAAAATATATATATATATACTGCAACAGGTTTAAGGCAAGTAGTATTTAAGATTGTAGCTCATATTTTTTTTAAGTCTATATGCATCAAATAGGTTCAACATCTCACTAACAATGTTTCCCACTGGCTAGTGATCTGTGTAACAGTTACTCAGATTTTTCAGATAACACAAAGATAAATACTATTAAATTAAGGGTTTGTTAAATCCATGACCATCAATATTTAATGTAAAGTATGAATATTGTAATACCAAATTTGTGGTTTGTATTTTTAGTGTTGTAATTTTCCTATCCCCAACTAATTATCTCATTTCTATTATTTTACATTATGAATAAAAGTATCAGTATTTTAAAAAAAACCCACTACTATTTTAAAAACAAGGGGTACAGTTTATAGAAATGGGTTTAAAAAGAATACACAAATGTGAAATGGTTGGGAAATGGTGATCTAGAAGATAAAATAAAAATGAAAACCATTAAATCTCTTATTATTTAGTGTTTGATAAGCCTGATGAGTTGTTTTTCTGGACAGTTGTTACGTAAGCCATTGAACATTGAATTATTTAGAGACTTCATTTTATGCATATGAATCTTTATATTTAAATATCACACCAAATTATAATTTTTGTCTTTTATTATGGCAAATATCTTATTACAAACCATAAAAAAAACATAATGGAACTGAAAACATTTATGTTAAATATTTACATGTGTGATAACTTTTATAACCTTTATCTTAAATAATCGAATGAATTTATTGGTCACATGTTCGTAACAAGTTCGAGCGCCGGAAGTACCGGAAGTAAAAACAATCCGGGAACTTTTCATTTGGTGTTCTACCACTGCATTAACCATGCAGAGAAACATTATTTAAAAAAACCTATTTATATCCTGTTATTACAATTCTTTGCAATATTTTTTCTTTACTTCTTTATTTTAAGGCAATGGGGGAAATTATTAAGTATTTCGTTATTATAAATATCTGCTTAAAATCTAGGTTTAAATGACATTAACATTTCTTCCTGAAATATATGCAAAATTATAATTTAATATTTTAGTTTTCTGAAAGCCTTATAAACATAACTAAATAAAATTATAATAGCTTTTAAACTTATCACAACACAAATCTAATTTATAAACTTTGAAATGTTTTTTTTTTTTTAACAGAATGTTTGAATACTTCATTTTTGCTGTTCTTAAAATTAACAGATGTTCTTAGAAGACGAGAATGCCGTTAATCGAATTAAAATAAAAATAAATGCACTTAAGTTTTGTTTTATAATATAAGACTTTTATCTTGATGTTATTTTACTTCTTCCAATCCATTAATTTAAAATAGCAATTTCCTTTTATTTTAATCATAAGTACAATTAACGGAACACATTTCTAATTTTGCGACATTTACTTTTAGCCAACTATAATAAATACCTTTTCCCCTAATATTTGTCTTGGTTTTTCTCTTTAAAAATATATGATGGCTACTTCATTGGTTGCAGTTTAAAAAATGACACTCGTCCATTTCATATGATGCCACTATTACAATCACCAACCATAATACAGTAATTACATTTTACATATTAATAGTTCTAATAACACTGCTGTGTTTTTTAGTGAAATTTCATTAGCAATATACATTAATTTTATGTGTTCGTGATATCATTGATACATATCTTTTTCCCAGCGTTAAACTTAGGCTGTTAGCAGTTTCAATAAATGATTGGCAAAATAAGTTTTATACTTAGGGATTAACTGTTATAATCAGTGACTGACCAAGAATATCTCTTGTTGACTGCAGCATATGTTTATTTATGAAAAACTAGATATTGCTTTTTGATACAATTGTTTGTTTTAGATTTTGTGTTTGTTCCCTCAATCTGTCTTTATTCTTAAACTTAGTATGTTCAGTCGTTTTCTTATAAAGTCTATTTATTATAAATGTCTTTGATTTTGATCATTTCTCTGCATGAAGTATGATGGGATTTTATGTTTCAGCAGTCATTTCTGGATTATTAATTTCTTGCACATAATACTGATGTTATCAAACTCTATAATATCTATAGTATATAAGTGACTTCAATGTAGAATTGTAAAATATACTTTTTACTCTTTTGACATATAAAGTGTCCCCCAGTGAAAAAGTAACAGGTGGTTTATTCTCTCTGTATACTTCCTATAGTCTCTGAATTACATATTTGTTACATAATGACATAGTTTAACTATTCAGTACAAAAACCTTAAGGCATTATTGTATCTGGATTATTAGTTAATGTTACAGTATTTATTATAGCTTAACTCATGATAGAATAATGTGCTAACACTAAAGTTTGTTTTAAATTGAGTAAAGTTAATCCAGAAATGTGAAATGATCAAAAGTGTCTTTGGCTGCTAAGCCACAAGTCACAAGAATGTTTTCAAATAGTGCAAGTTTTCATGATGACAGAGAAATCAATGAAAGTGATTGTCTGAGTTAGAAAACGGTCACATTTTTATGTCACAATTCATGATTCAGACATGCTAGCACCTTACAATTTTTGTGACTAAACATAATTTTTTGATAGCTCGAATAATAATTGTAATAATATGGAAGTATTGAAAACCCCAATGAACTATATGTAAACTAACCATCTATAAACACAAGTGTGTATGATCTAAGCTAAGGTATAGATGGGCTCATCCTATACTTGCATTTATAGATGGTTAGTTTGCATATATCTCACTGGTAGTTTTCAGTTTTTTTTGTGGTTAATAACTAAACTTGTCATTACATAACATATGCATTGATTCAGAGGTGGCACTACAGGCAGTTTTTGGAAAAAGAATCAATCATCTTTTCCATGGAACATACTGTAACTATAGTAGAATTCATTGTTTATTCTGTCTTTGCTGCAAAGTGAAGAATTTTCTTGAAAGAAATATTGTTATTGATAGTATAAATGACTTTTTGAAAAAGTCCACCAGTATTCTTGTGATCAATTATCTATTTACTTATTTTCTATCAAAAACAAGTTTTATTCTCTCTACTTATTAACAAAATAAAATCTTCAAAGGTTTACTTGCTCTGGATAATTCATGATTTTGTAAAATAGAAAAAACAAAGCATTCATACTTACTACTATATAGTGAATCAAAGTTATATGATGGCTATAGATACATATATATATGGGCTAATAATAATAATAATAATAATAATAATAATAATAATAATAATAATAATTTATTATTATTATTATTATTATTATTATTATTATTATTATTATTATTGTTGTTGTTGTTGTAGCTGCTGCTACTGCTAAACTGTTTATAAAAATAAATACATTTATTCATTTATTTAGACAAATATAAATGTCATTCTTCTACTAAGCTCCAGTTGTGTTTTTGTGTAGAAGAAAATTTTCATAACAGTTTATATATTTACATTATCTTTTAATTTTAAACATAATATAAAATGTGCTATTGATAATAACAACAATATATTACATTTCAATAATATATTAATTATATATAATAAAAAATATTATCTTAAATATTTACTGTAAGGTGTTATGGATTTTAATCTCGAATATTATTATATACTCATATACATATATTTGTTTATATACTAAGTTACTTTTCCCCCCGTTCCCCTTCTTATAATACATTTTTTTACTTGTTTTTGTATTTCCCTATAATGTTGCAAGCTTTTTAATTCAATAGGTAAATTAATGAATAATTTAGGAATATACTGATCTCGCACTCTAGTTCCATATTTATTACAATATTTTAAAACTATATATCTGTTTTTCTTAGGCACATTTCAAATTCTTTTATGTAAGGTTTTTTGAAAGTAACTATCAAAAAAAAAATTTCTCTATAAAATTATATATTTAGAAAGTTGAGTGAATGATATAATATTATTTTTGCATCCATTTTTTATTTTTTTTCATATGCCAAAACCTCAGCCAGGAAGCGAAACCGGGACAACTGCTTGTAAGGCAGCTGTGCTAACCACTTGGCTACCAGCGTTTGATTTTTTTCTTTTTTGATATAATTTTCTTATAGCAGATCAATTATTCTTTTTTTTTTTTCAATAATGCTAATCTATTTATATTAGAAAATTTTGCAGAACCGTCTGTCTCTCAATAAAGATTCACATAAAGATTTATATATAACAATTAGAATGTTTAAAGGAAAAATATATTTGATTTTGTGTAACATTGTTATAAAATATTTAAATTTATTAATTATTATGTTAATATGATATTTCCAAGACATTTTTTCATCTACCATCATTTCAAGATATCTAATATATTTATTTGTTTTACTTTTATATAGTTATTACCATTACATATTACATTATTATCATATATATATACTCATGTGAATATAGATATATATCAATACTTTTATATTTCATGTGAGGAGAGCATATTAACATACATTTTATGTTTTCTCCATCTATATAAATTGTTGGTAGTTATGAGTTTTGACCCATGTGGCCACCAGAGGCGCTGGTCATGTTCAACCACAGAAATACTTAGAGTAGGGGCCCCAAATGCAGCATTGCAAATTCCAGCCAAAAGGTGGCACTGTTTGCAATGCATAAGCACAGGAACATTCCACCAGCTGGCTGGCAGCAAAGCTGCCCGCTTGGTGGCACTGGTCGCAATGCATAAGCCCATTTAGCTTACATAGTCTGCTACCAGCGACTACCAAGAACCTAGGTGGTGCTGATTGCCATAAACACATCTAGCTTATGTGTCATCTGCTACCAGAAACTACCAAGATTCTAGCCCACTATGTGGTGCTGTTTCTCCACGTTACACACGGAAAAACAACACACTGATAGAGTTTATGTACATACTACTTAAAAGATGAATGGCATATAATGTACAGGTGTGATTAATTAAGAAGCTACAACTATTTAAATATGCTTTCAAATTTAATAGTGTCACATGCTATTTCACAGTTTTATAAATTTATGTATTTTTAAATAATTTTTTTTAAAAAAATTGATATATATATATTTTAATTATTTACCCTATGTCAAAATGTTATGTATAAGTCGAGTGATGAAATTTTAATATCATGGTCGCTTGAATGGCATCATAGATTTATGTACGAAAGTACACTATAATTAGACAGGTTTGATAAAATTATAGTGTAGAAATCCTCATAATTATTCATAAAATATTTTATTAATCTATAAGTCAATTCTAAATTTAAAAATTGATCTTTTTTTTTTTTATTATTATTTACTCTAAAAGTGTTTTTTTTTTTTAAATTAAAAAAAATGTAATTTTTATGACAATCGTTTTTTTTTTTTTTTAAAAAAAAGAAAGCGAATTTTTTCCCCCTTCTTTCAAAACTAGAGACATTTCAAAGATAAAATCTAATATATTTAATTAATAGGGGCTTTACTAATGAATAGCTATGGTCAATTAGTGAATTGGTTGTGGCTATTATTTAATTGCACTAATTTTATGCTATATAATAAATCACTACATTCCACTTATTAGTTATGCCCTTTCATCATCAGTTCGAGTGGCTATTATACATGTAATCAAACCAAGTCTGGAGTGAAGCTTAATAATACATCCGATTATGATAAATTTATATATTAAATATGGGCATATAAAGCCTCACAGATAGTTTTAGATCGAACAGGTTTTCAAGAATGCTTAGGTTCAACGCAAGAGTTGGCTATAAAGATTTTACTAATATGCTATGCACAAGTAAAATATAATAATGAAGTGGCTCAGCAGATGGATGAATAGATTTTAGGGTTTTCATGACCAACACCGGTTTACCCAATGACTGATCGTCATGCTGCTAAAAGGGAACCTTTATTTGGTTCATAAGAGGCAGGGGACTTACATACTAATCTTGCCCTTAGCTCCATGTTAGCTACTGCACTACCCATAAGAGAGGAAGATGAGCTGGACTTACCGTGGCTCCATCTTATATATATATATAAAACAGCACAATGATAAAATATTGATAAATTTCACATCTGCCAATCCGAAGTATATTATAAATTAAATACCATACATTAAATGAACACTAGTTTATCAGCTTGATTAAAAGAGCCAACTCTTCTGTAGCATGAGAAATACATATATGCTACTGATGGGAATATATATATATATATACACAAACTTTACTTTATCCCGTTCAATCTCTTAGTTATGTATAATTAATAAACTTTTAAAGGGGGAAAGTATATTTAAGGGACTTACGAATACTTTAATAAGAAAAATATACTTATGATTACACTCCAGGCTAGTTTAATCTTTAGTAACATAATAATTAAAGGTTGAAAGTTTGGATTTATAAGCCACATTTTATATTTACATTAATTATTTACTAAATGACAAAATAATAATGAGCACAAAGGGTCGCCATTATTTATAAATTAGGCTTTCAAAATGGAGCGCAAAATGACGCTATAATTAATACAATACGAAGATTTTAAATAATATCTTCAAAAAGTATATATTTCATAACTAAATGTGCGCCATTTTGAGACATAGGAATAATTAATAATAACTAAAATAAGCAAGCGAGAAATAAATATAACTGCAGTGATTAAGTTATATAGCAAAACAAGAAGTTAATAAAGGAAATTAACAAAAGTGTGTCATTTATAGAATTGAAATATTATTGATAAAACAATTTAGAAAGAGTTTACAATATAGTTAGCTAACCTGATTTTGAAGCAATAATGATTATTTTGAATTTCACACAGAGCTCTGCGATTTTAATAATTTTTAAACAGTTCTTCTATAGCTGGATTGGAGATACTCGATCTGGAATGAAGGTGAGTTCATTGGTGGCTTATGGCATCTTCTCTTTAGTTGGGAGACGATTTAAGATGGTATTCCTATAGCTGGAGTTGGGGTTGTTGAATTTGAAGAAAGGTGAGTTCTTTTAATGGCTTATGGCATCTTCTATTTATTATAAGCTTGTTAAGGCAACATTGGTTGTTGCTCCGGCCTTGGATGGATCAAATTCTGACATTCCATCATGGGAAAGGCAACAAATTCTTGCCTGACTAGCAGGCCATAGATAAATTAACAAATTTTCAGCTTCTCATAGTAACAGCTCTTCAAAAGCAAGATGGAGTATCTTTTTTGCTAGCCTATTTATATATTTCCACCAAGCCTTAACACCTTTTTGGAATTTCGTTTGGCTCAGGACCAATCGACTTTTAATTAAACAAAATCATATCATCTAATTTCTACTACTGATAAAGTCTCCAAGATGTTATTTTTAATTTACTTAAAAAAATTATTAAAATATATAAATTATATAATTTTGATTCTGATTTCATTAATTAAATTTCTTTTTAGGTCTTATAAAATGTTATGGCTTAGCATATAGCAACGGTATTCTGATTTAATGATAAAATCTTTTGTTGAAACAAATTCAATCAGTAAACTAGATTTTACTTTTACCCCAGGTGCGGTCACTAATTGATTTCTTGTTTACACAAAATTCCCATTTTTAATTATAAACCGATGACTTTTATTTTAACTAGATATAAATAACTTTTAACATATGTTCTTTATATTGTTTATTTTAAAAAAAAGCAAATTTGACAGATCTTATAAAAAATACTTTAGTTTCAGTTATATCTATTAAACATTAAATCAGAAAACCGTAAATATAGTGTAACAATCTAATCTGTACATTCGCATAACAAAATCCAAGAGTTTTAGCAAATCATACCAAGGTTGACCAGCATAGAGTGGTACGAACCACGTTGTCTGATATAGCCCCAATCCCTTCACTAATGCTCAAAGATTTACCACCTCGGGATGACACATATGAGGCCACAGCAGCACCTTCATTCCTCACGTGCCGGCAGTAGAACATCGGTAAAGCACAAAACTGAGAAATTGACTTATTAACTGGTATAGCTATATAGACGAGGTGTGTAGCAGAACATAATTATAAAATATGGATTGTGATTCTTAACTAATGATTAACTAATCAATGAAGACTTACCAATGAGCAACATTGAGACATGAAACAAAAGTTAAATTTAAAATTAATTTAATGAAAACTCAATATTAAAATTAATAAATGAAAATAATGATTATAACGTGACTATATAGGTTGTCCGAATAAATCCAAAATGGCTGCAGATGCTTATATTATCAGCTTACCCACCTCTTCTCGGTCATAGTAAGTTTTTAGACTTGTTTTTCTAATTTTCTTGCTGTATTCCTAGAATCGTGGAATCATGTTTTTTGTTTACAACTGAGTTTTACAGCTGGTCATTCACGATTTCTTTTTAATTACTCAGGATAATTTATTCTACAACTTAGTGTTACTTTTAATTTTGTAATTAGGTCACACTACAGTGAGAAAGATTAAATTTTATAATATCATTTTTTTTAAAAACAAATCTACAGATGGAAAACATCTGGTTATATATGTAACTCGATTATTTAATTTAGCGATATATGCAGAAGTATATAATTTCAAATATTACTTTTTTTTAGAATAAATATTTTAAATAAAGAAATTTATAATGTTTTAAATCTGTTAACATTATTCTTTCCTGCATATATGTATTCTCTTGTTACACATACAACACAGTTTTCATTTATTTACTCCTAGAAATATATGTGTGCGCATATATGAGTTTTTACATATAGATATATTTTTTCTACTGTATGCTAAGATATATGCACACATACGTAACTAATACCTTTATGTTTAAATTTAGCCTGATTTGAATATAATATTAACCTGATATACGAGGATTTGGTGCTAGTTACTTATGTAGAAATATTACTATAGTATATAGTAGGTGAAATAGTTGGATTGACAGAGCTGACTGTTTCAATATTATAAAGAAAACATTTTATATTATTTTTATTTAATCTTAAATATTATATGTACAAATCATTATGCCATAATTTCATGGTTTAAATTATCCATCCACATCCGAATATAATACAAATATAAAATTTAGAATTGACTTATAGATTAATAAAATATTTTATGAATAATTATGAGGATTTCTACACTATAATTTTATCAAACCTGTCTAATTATAGCGTACTTTCGTAAGTAAATCTATGATGCCATTCAAGCAGCCATGATAGCAAATTTTACTGCTTGACTTATACATAACATTTTGACATAGGATAAATAATTAAAATATATATATATATCAATTTTTAAAAAAATAATAATTTAAAAATACATAAATTTATAAAACTGTGAAATAGCATGTGACACTATTAAATTTGAAAGCATATTTAAATAGTTGTAGCTTCTTAATTAATCACACCTGTACATTATATGCCATTCATCTTTTAAGTAGTATGTACATACACTCTATCAGTGCGTTGTTTTTCCGTGTTTAACGTGGAGAAACAGTGCCACATAGTGGGCTAGAATCTTGGTAGTTTCTGATAGCAGATGACCCATAAGCTAGATGTGTTTATGGCAATCAGCGCCACCTAGGTTCTTGGTAGTCACTGGTAGCAGACTATGTAAGCTAAATGGGCTTATGCATTGCAACCAGTGCCACCAAGCAGGCAGCTTTGCTGCCAGCCAGCTGGTGGAATGTTCCTGTGCTTACGCATTGTGAACAGCACCACCTATTGGCTGGAATTTGCATTGCTGCATTTGGGGCCCCTACTCTTAAGTATTTCTGTGGTTGACCCTGACCAGCGCCTCTGGTGGCCACATGGGTCAAAACTCACAACTACCATTTAAATTGCTTTATCTACAATGTTGTGAAGGTTCCATTACAAATGTGTAACCCTCAAAAATTGCTTTTAAGGGTGCGGTGGAGCAGTATTTCGATAATCTAACAAAAAGTAACATTTTTGCAAGAATTCATCCGTGGCAAGTTACTTTTTATACATATGCACAAACAAAAACAAACCAGTGTCTGATTATTAATTACTGTCAAAAAAAGAAAATTAGTCGAGTATTATTTTTACATATACTATCTAAATAATATTACTTTTTATATCTACACATTAACAAAAACAACTGAGTTTCTGATTAATTACTGTCAAAAAAAAAAACAAATTAGTCAGGTTTGATTTCTAAATTTAGTATTTGAATTATGGTACTTTTTATATATCATCATCGACCATTATCAATCCACTGCAGGATGAACATCTTTCCAAGTTCAGATCCATCTTCTCCAATCTTTAGCTTCTCTTCTCCACACTTCACTTCTGCACATTTTCTTTATTTCATCCATTCATCTAACATGTGGTCTCTTTCTGGGTCTTTTTACAATCTCTTGGAATCCAGTTTACCTCTCAATTGTCCATCTATTATCATCTCTTCTAGCAACATGTCCAGCCCAACTCCATTTCAATCTTTTAATTTTTTCAGTGAGGTCAGTGTTCTCTAATCCACACATTGCATTTTCGATTTTTCTTGTTACTCCCAACATACATCTCTCAATACTTCTTTGAGTGGTCTGAAGTCTCTGTATTGCTCTTCTATTAAGTGTTGAAGTCTCAGATCCATAAGTAAGAATTGCAAAACACATTTGTTAAAAATAATACCTCATTATATATGTTTAATTTCAACTAAAGAATGACGGTTTGTAAATTATAAAGATTTCACAAAGCTTCATTCTTTCCAAACATGACAAATGTAATTTAAAGTGATCGTAAAACACCTTTCACAATCTTATTTCTCCATACACTTAAGATTTTCCCATACATAAACATTTGGGTCGAAAGAATGGATGAATCTATTCAATTCTTCTAAAATACTATATTTCGTGTCTGGAAAAATTGAGTATTCCTTATAATTTATCTTTAAATCACATGTACATTGGCTTAATTGCTAATATAATCCACAGCATAAAAACCATAGTGCTATATAAAATAAAATAATATCTCATAAATATTCTTTTAAAATATGACAATATCCTGGATCTATACCTTGATGATCCAAATGCTGCTTTAATCAGTGAAGGAATGTTTATAGAATCAAACGCATTTTCATAATCTACAAATCCAAAACATAATGGCACCTCATATTCATTTGTCCTTTCTATAACTTCTCTCAATACCTGATATGATCTACTGTACTAAAACCAATTTTTAAATCCAGTTTGTTCTCTTGGTTGAAAATGCACAATGTTCTCTGTAGATTTAGTTGTAATTATTTTGTAAAAATTTTGTATAAAACTGATAAAAAGCTGATAGGTCTGTAATTTCTAATATCTTCTATATCACCTTCCTTAAATATTAATATTAATACTGCATTCTTCCAATCATCTGGTACATCTTTATAATTTAGACATTTGGTATATACCTTTGCTAAAATATTTTCTATTTCTCAACTTGTTTCTTTTAATATATCAATCTAATTCCCATCATTATCTGGAGCCTTTTCCTTTCTTAATATATTTAATTGCATGATCCTACTTTTTCATTTAAAATTCTGGGCAATTCAGAAGATGTAATAGATATAGGAGGTACTTGTTCTTTATTACTATATAATTCTTGATAAAAGTTTTCTACCCATTTCATGATGTCATCTTTTTTTTTAGTAATAATTTCATCTTTTTTTCTTATTGCAGATATCCTACCAATACCAAAATGTTGTTTTACATTCTTGAGACTTTTTAGTTTCTCTTTCTACAGCTTTCCTTGCTAGTTCATAGTTATACTTTCTTACATCATTCTCAATTCTTTCTCACACCATTTTACAAAATTCGAGATATTCACCTCTTTTTAATGCATTATTTTTGCATGTCTTTATATTCCTTCTTTTCTTCATAAATTCTGTAGTCTCAGGGAAATTTTATTAGTCAATTGCTGCTTTTTTTTTTTTTTTACCAGCTATTTTTTGTTATAGTTTTTAAAAGTATATCAAGTATTTTAATATTAATTTCTATCTCAACTGAACCATGTTCAAAATCAATTCAATACTTGAAACTGATTTGTAAGTTCTAATTTAAATTCATTAGAATGTTTCTGAAGATTAGGAATATCAACTGTAAATATTGTTTTTCTTAATAAATTTTTGTCTCTCTAGTTTTGTATTAACACATATCTTACATCTTACTAATCGATGATCACTTCCTGTGTTAAATTTATTAAGAAAATTACAATCTTGAAATATGTATTTTCTGTTAGTCAAAATATAATTACAGCACTTTCATTTGTTTACCAATTATAGCATTAAAGTCTCCCATAACAATTTTGAAATGTTGTTTTACCTCTTGATCAAAGCCTTTTGTACATTCATAAAAAATCTTCTACTACTTCATCACTGGGAACTTGTTGGGGCATACAAACCTGAATTATCTGCATTTGGTATCTGCTATTAAGTTGGTGTAAATAATCTATTACCCTTGTCCGATACACCATCAATCTCATTAACAAGTTGTTTTTCCACTTTTTATTTATAATGAAGCCTTACTTCACTTGTATTTAATATTTGTGCCTTTATAATAGAGTACATGTTCATTTTTTAAATCAATTATCTTTTCACCTTTTCTTCTAACTTCATAAAGTCCAATAATGTTCCATTTAATATAAGACAGTTCTTGTAATTCTTGCAATCTTCCTTTTTAAATCAATTGTCTCTTCACTTTTTCTTCTAACTTCACAAAGTCCAATAATGTCCCATTTAATATAAGAGAGTTCTTCTAATTCTTGCAATCTTCCTTCACTTGAAAGTGATCTGCAGTTGTAAGTACCTAAATAAAAAGTCATCATCAAATGGCAGTGTGGGTCTGCAATCAGGGATTCTTAGCACCCTCTGCCTTCGGCCACCTACCTTGGTTGGTGACTTTACAGCCTCCTAGGAATAAGGGCCATGATTTAATTTTGTCTGTCATAATTGTACATATGTGTTGGAAAAATATTTATCATTTACACAAACATTCATTCTGCCTTATCAGGCAACTGACAAGAATGACCATGGTGTTTTTTGATCTTAAATTCAGAGGTAAAAAGCCAATAAACTCACCACGCTGGCTAATGCGTGTTGGTGAACAGCCCATCCAAGTTCATATATATATTGTAACGGAATAGCGTTACATAGGGCTTGAACCTAGGAAAGTTAAATATATATTAACGACGAAATAAATGACAGGTACAAAACTTTTTTAAAAAAAAAGCGATCTTGTTTTAAGAATAAACGAGAAACAGCCGTGTCTAAAGCAGATCGCAGCTATACATGAGTACCTGTCAGATTTATTGAAATAAAATTAAAAGAGTTTTTATTTTGTGAGGAATTAATTTATTATAATCATTATTTGTCAAGTTTGTTTTTTTTGTTATTTCATTTTAAAAGAAAAAGAGAATGTTCGAGAACAAATTAGAAAATTTATTAAATCATTTTGAACAAAAAGAAAAAAAAAAATAATAAGTAAATTAATTAATCTGCAATAGGTAAAAAAAAAAAAAATTCCAAGCGATCTGAGATATTTTGAATGGGGGGGCAATTAGTAGAGTCAAATTTAGAGAAGTTGAAACAATAAGCAGGATGTATGTTAGTAAAGTCTAGATAACAATCCAAATTTAGAAGCAGAGGTGATAAAAAGTGTACACTGCTATTGTACTACTTAGACTTCTGACTCCGGCTAAAACAATATGTAAGAAAAATGGAAAAACTAAATTAAATTCCCACGTGGTGCAAATGTCACAGAAACTATTAAATAAAGAGGATCCTTGATTAGCAAATAAGAACTAATGACTTATGAGTGCATGATAGAGATTGGAGGAAAAATTCAAGGTGTCATGGCGGGAAAGAAGAGAGAAGAAAAAGGCAAGACGGAACGGGGGAGGGAGAATTTTGAAAGTTGTTGAAGGCGAAATCAAGTTGAATTGTAGCGGAAAGTATTATTAATTTTTTTTGCGGAGCTTCCGATTAAGTACTTGGACTTCCTAACCTACACTTGTGTAATATCATAGCTTAAATGCGTTACTGAATCCAAAATTCGCGGCTGCCCACTTAACCTTCGATACCTGGCACTGCTGATCGTCCTAGAATGCTCTCAACCTCAGAGAAAATGAACTCAAGGACCACACACGCCCTGGAAGCCTCACCACAGAGCCGACATGCGGGAATTAATAAAACATCGCTCAGGATCCCATTACAGTCTTCTCATCCCCAGGTAGTTATCTTTTAACATTTGCTTACACATTCATGCACCAGATAAAATACTTCAAAGGGGAGAACGATTTACAAACATTAAGTATAAAATGATTAAATTGCTAATGACCAACCGAAAAACTAAAGAACTCAACCAGTATAATATGTACAATTAATACTCAGCCGAGATCTATGTAAGTTAAGACTCGCTTCCGTAATTGTGTTATCTAGACTTACTAAATAATATATCTGCATAATAATTTTATTTACCCAGTTTACAAATAAATCATTCACTTAATTAATGTTTCTTTTATTGATCGCTTGGAATTTCAAATTTATTTATCCAATGTTGAATGAGTGCGGGAGTGATCTATTTTATATAATTTGAATGGGTGCACTTAATATGTTAGTTAAACGTTAAGTATATTTATAGCATTTATAATTGTCTGCACCATTCTTAGGTTAAGTTTAAGTTTTGGGAGATTTATTTTGGGGGGATATAGGGGTGGGCCCAACCATGATAAAGGTATGTCAATAGTGTGTTAAGAGTAATGAGCGATATAGTTCGGAAATAGTGGCTGTGTTCATTTCTTGCTGTCCGCTGGAGCGATGCTTGGGCATGTTCTGTGGTATAGTTGAGTGAGCGTGTGCACGTGCGTGGCGAGCTTGTAAAGGTTCTCCTGGCGCCTATTACTCGGATTCAATCTGAATCTAGGTATGAAACAAATAAAACGTACGTGTATATGTGTTTGAAACTATTTGCACAAAACATTATGTAACCCCGGACGACAGAACACAGCGGGTTCGTAAAAAAAAGGGAATCGTCAACAGAAAAGCCAAAAGGAGAATAGTGTCTGCAGTAACAGTAGGACTAGCGGGTTACATTTGGCGCGTCAACGTGCGGCAAAACTGTTGTTTCAAAGGGCAGAACCGACGTGAATATAACTGACGTTTCTAATAACGAAAGTCAATTTAAATAAAGAGACCCTGAGAAGGAAAGACGTTTAGCGGCATAAATAAGGCGCTCGGAACAACAGAATAAATTATCTATTAAAGCGGGGGGGGGGAATTTTATAATCACTAAAAGTCAAATTATTAAACATTGCTTGAGAGAGTGGGAAGGGGATTTAGTTTTTTTGTCATTATTAAAAGAATCAAGCAGTCGAATATACCTGATATTTGTAGAAAGCTGTGGAATAGCGGGATTCCGTGGAAGAAATATCGGAAGTAATTCATAAATTAATTTCTATATTAGCAAGTTAACCGCAAATAAATTTAATCAAAAAAAAATATATATATATACATCGTTAAAAGACGCATTGTAATATTATTATATTCTTGCGCAAAGGAACGAACTGTAACCGGGATCTTGTTAGGAGTTGTGTGTTACTTAAAAATAAAAGGGACGTTGAGCGTAAACAACACATATATATAAATAACCACCGAAAAAAATTTTTTTATAAAAGTTAAGTAAAGGATAGCGTATCTACATATGTAACGACGCGTGTAACAGTATATAGGTATAACCGCACATATACCGATAGCTACTGAATATAAATAAAGGGGAACAGTGGGAACTGGGATAATCTGAGCGATAGAAACTAAACTTGAGGGCTTACTGTGGGAATTTTGAGAGCAAGGAGCATCTGAAAATAGGACAAGACAGTCAGTGGGACCAGCGGAGTAGTAGGTGACGAGCCGTGGATTAGTATAATCACATCACAAAGCAAGTAAATAACGATGGAAGAAATCCAAAATGAAAGCATGTGGGAACAGACGGGGGGAGAGTCCGATACAGTTTAAGAGACGGGATGCGGAGAGCCAAGGGGACATCAAAGTATTAATAAGGATGATGACTCAAATGATGGCCAAAATGAGGGCAGATAGGGAAGAGCGTAGGAGAGACAGGGAAGAGTGGAAAGAGGAAACAAGGCAATTGCTCCGGGGAAAGGGAGTGAAGTCAGAGGAGTGCAAAGGGGAAGATGGTACTTTTTCCAAAGTTGAGGAAGAGATAGATCAGAATGGGATGGAGATGGATAGAATGAAGTCAGACCTGAACGATCTAAAGGAAAGGGTAGAGATCCTAACTGATGATATAGAGAGGGGAAGTAAGCACCAAGAGGGGATGAAGGAAGCAATAAGGCAGACAGAAGAGTCGTGTCACGAAATAAGACAGCGCCAGGATGAAATCCGTGAGGAACTGGGAGAGTGGGGACAGAGAATCCAAAGGATGGAAGCAGACCAGGGACGTGGGAACCTGAGTAGTCGGATAGAAGAGATGGAGAAGATGGGGAAAGCCGAGCTCACCGCAGGACACAAATAGGGTATGGGCGGAGAGACAGATGAAGATAGAAATATATAGGGCGGGAGAGAACGAAAACCCGATGGACCACCTCGAAAGCGTCAGGAATCTGTTTGGAGAACCAACGGCGAGAGAACCTGACCGGGTAAACATCGCAAGCACCTACCTACAGGGCCCGGCGAGAGATTGGTGGAGGACACTTGAATTTAAACCCCGGTCATATGAGGAATATAAGGAGGAGGTTTTGCGGTGTTTCTGGAGCACAGCCCGCCAAGAAGGGATTTATTTTCGGATCACCAGAGAGAAATATGGGGGGAGGCCCAGTGAGACGGCCACTCAGTTTTATTATAGGCAGGTGGCGAGCCTCCAACAATTGCCTGCGTACCCCATGACAGAAATGCAGATTATCTCGATAATAAGGCACAATATGCCGACCACCCTCAGACACATGATGCTGGGAAGAGATCATAAAGGGATCCATGAGATGGGGGAAATGGTAGCAAAATTTGAACAAGAAGGGATAGGAGTGCAAATAGAGAGGGCCGGTAATGAACAACTCAGAAAACGAGTGCCACCGGACCGATACTAATTTAAAGGATGGAGGAAAGTAAAGGGACGACCCTGGACATCACAAAGATAGACGTTGAAAAGGAATTCACCTGGGAAATAGACGCCACGAAATGGAAGTGACCCGTGATATGAAATGGTATTGGAGATGGAGTTCATTAATACTGTAGTAAGAAAGAGAGGGGGGGATGACTAAGATAAAGCCTAGGGTGTAACATCGGAAACAAACAAGCCAACCGATCGCGAAGCAGCCTGTAGTGTGTAGAGCCTAAAAAAAAAAAAAAAAAGAAAAAAAAAAGAGGGGGGGGTAATGAGTGAATGCTGCGAGATGGAATAGAGTGCCTACCCTCCAGAGAAGGTGGGTGAATTGGTCGGGGAGTACCTTGCAGGACCCGGAGAAGGCTGGCACAGGACGCTGGCCCAACTTAATGGCGGAAAATCCCGCAACCTATTTGAGAGTTCTTACCGACTCACTGCCCAAAACTTCGTTATTGCTGAGCGGGTCAGACTTTCCTAAAATCTTAGTTAGAGATTGATCGTATTCTGCATCGGGGACTTCGGAAAGGTCCATCCCCATGCCTCCTGTCAGGGATACACGAGACCCATTGGCCGTTGACGTCAATCGTGGCATCCCCTAGATGTCCATATAGGTATAAGCCTAAGAGTTAAACTCGAGTTCAAGTTTTTTTCCGTTAACAGTGTTTAAGGGGAAGTCTGACCGCAGAGCACCTGATTCAAATCTAAGGGGGAGGAGGAGTCGCGAACAAACAGCCTGGAGAGCCACTATGAGGGCCCATATGAAATCGTCGGGGCATATGGGAATAATGCCTTTGTACTGGGCCAAGGAAAGGGAACATTTAATGCGAGGGCACTGAAGAGGGCCGAATAACTTGGCTCCTTCTCAGAGCTAAAATCCGCAATCCTCGGATTTTACTCTACACCAGGCGGGAAGATATGTAACGGAATAGCGTTACATAGGGCTTGAACCTAGGAAAGTTAAATATATATTAACGACGAAATAAATGACAGGTACAAAACTTTTTTAAAAAAAAAAGCGATCTTGTTTTAAGAATAAACGAGAAACAGCCGTGTCTAAAGCAGATCGCAGCTATACATGAGTACCTGTCAGATTTATTGAAATAAAATTAAAAGAGTTTTTATTTTGTGAGGAATTAATTTATTATAATCATTATTTGTCAAGTTTGCTTTTTTTTGTTATTTCATTTTAAAAGAAAAAGAGAATGTTCGAGAACAAATTAGAAAATTTATTAAATCATTTTGAACAAAAAGAAAAAAAAAATAATAAGTAAATTAATTAATCTGCAATAGGTAAAAAAAAAAAATTCCAAGCGATCTAAGATATTTTGAATGGGGGGCAATTAGTAGAGTCAAATTTAGAGAAGTTGAAACAATAAGCAGGATGTATGTTGGTAAAGTCTAGATAACAATCCAAATTTAGAAACAGAGGTGATAAAAAGTGTACACTGCTATTGTACTACTTAGACTTCTGACTCCGGCTAAAACAATATGTAAGAAAAATGGAAAAACTAAATTAAATTCCCACGTGGTGCAAATGTCACAGAAACTATTAAATAAAGAGGATCCTTGATTAGCAAATAAGAACTAATGACTTATGAGTGCATGATAGAGATTGGAGGAAAAATTCAAGGTGTCACGGCGGGAAAGAAGAGAGAAGAAAAAGGCAAGACGGAACCGAAAAAGGACACAAAATTGAAAGTTGTTGAAGGCGAAATCAAGTTGAATTGTAGCGGAAAGTATTATTAATTTTTTTTGCGGAGCTTCCGATTAAGACTTGGACTTCCTAACCTACACTTGTGTAATATCGTAGCCGAAATGCGTTGCTGAATCCAAAATTCGCGGCTTGGCCGCCGAACCTTCGCACCTGGCACTGCTGATCGTCCTAGAATGCTCTCAACCTCGGAGAAAATGAACTCAAGGACCACACACGCCCTGGAAGCCTCACCCAGAGCCGACATGCGGAATTAATAAAACATCGCTCAGGATCCCATTACAGTCTTCTCATCCCAGGTAGTTATCTTTTAACATTTGCTTACACATTCATGCACCAGATAAAATACTTTAAAGTGGAGAACGATTTACAAACATTAAGTATAATATGATTAAATTGCTAATGACCAACCGAAAAACTAAAGAACTCAACCAGTATAATATGTACAATTAATACTCAGCCGAGATCTATGTAAGTTAAGACTCGCTTCCGTAATTGTGTTATCTAGACTTACTAAATAATATATCTGCATAATAATTTTATTTACCCAGTTTACAAATAAATCATTCACTTAATTAATGTTTCTTTTATTGATCGCTTGGAATTTCAAATTTATTTATCCAATGTTGAATGAGTGCGGGAGTGATCTATTTTATATAATTTGAATGGGTGCATTTAATATGTTAGTTAAACGTTAAGTATATTTATAGCATTTATAATTGTCGTACCATTCTTAGGTTAAGTTTAAGTTTTGGGAGATTTATTTTGGGGGATATAGGGCGGGCCCAACCATGATAAAGGTATGTCAATAGTGTGTTAAGAGTAATGAGCGATATAGTTCGGAAATAGTGGCTGTGTTCATTTCTTGCTGTCCGCTGGAGCGATGCTTGGGCATGTTCTGTGGTATAGTTGAGTGAGCGTGTGCACGTGCGTGGCGAGCTTGTAAAGGTTCTCCTGGCGCCTATTACTCGGATTCAATCTGAATCTAGGTATGAAACAAATAAAACGTACGTGTATATGTGTTTGAAACTATTTGCACAAAACATTATGTAACCCCGGACGACAGAACCCGCCGGGTTCAGTAAAAAAGGGAATCGTCAACAGAAAAGCCAAAAGGAGAATAGTGTCTGCAGTAACAGTAGGACTAGCGGGTTACAAT